>CAAE01014344.1:363551-378997 GCA_000180735.1 Tetraodon nigroviridis | reverse complement strand
CTTGGCAAAGTGAACCCAGAACTTGTGCTGAGGGTTTTAAGGCTTTAAATCAAGTTTTCAAAATAAGCTTGGACTTGAAAGGTGGTAAGGCTTAGGCGGTGCTAGGCATAGCGGGGCAGCTTAATACTCATTACGCTCTCTCCCTGGCACCTTGCTGAGTTGAAAAGGTGCCTTTGGTAGGCACATCCACCGGCTCCTAATCAGGTCAACAGCGGAATTAACCAATCTTTTAGATTTGGTCACTGATGCTTGTAGGTTGTAAAAATACTTGCTTTTGAGTGTCATTATGACTTACTGTGATACAGTTCTTGTGTGTCGTTTTGAACAATACTTTCAGAGAGGTAAAAGACAAGACCGAATGTCAGAAAGGACAAGGCCACGTAAAAGTCCAAGTTATAATTCTCCACAGAAAAAGATTCACTCAAATACTCTGTGCATCCCTTTTTCCGTACTTTCAAGAACCACAAGGAATTGGATTTTGGACCACGAATGCAGATGCTGGAGGCAGAGAATGTTCAGTTTATTTATTGGTGACAACACACACTCGCAGGCGCAGGTCATGAGCGGGGAACCAGTCCAAGTTAAACATACATTCCAGAGGAGGAAATAGTAAAATCCAAAATCCTACAACAGTCCAAGGTCCAAAATACACACACACACACACACACGCACACACACACACACACACACACACACACACACACACACACACACACAAAAAGACAGGACACACTGGAGTGAGGGGGCATATAAAACAAAAACATTAAACCAAAGCCATTTTAGATACCTATTTTTTTGTTACAGCAAAGCTGCTTTTTTGCTTCTTTGTATTCAAGGGGAATTCTAACGCTAACTATTCTGCACATAATACAAGAAATATAATTTCATGGCAATTGGTACTAAGGGCAGACACAAATAGCAAAATTAACCATTAAACCTGCTTTAGCTATCTAGACAACTGACAAGTCAGGGAGATCTAACAAGTAAAACTTTTCATATTTGTTGCAGTTTGCAGAACAAGTGCTAAATCCTTACATTTTGTATTTGTATGCTATATTTTCTTTGTAGAAGTGCCATGTACCGACGAGCTTCCCTGACACAAACAATCAAACAGCACATTGTCTCCACTGAGAGGTACATCAATCTCCACACAGTGCTTACAGTCAGGCCATAAAACTGCTACAGCGCTGTGAATGTGTGCGGAATTTTTACTGAGCTTCCCTCCTAAAAGACCACATCCCTCACTTTAGTCTTCTTTACTGGCCCTCTACTTAACGCAGACACACACCCCACCCCAGTGCACACACCTACGATGATCTTCCACCTGTCAGAACAAGATGTGCCGGCTTCCACCGGAGTTTTTATCCAACCTTTTTACAGTGTGACAAAAATGGTGCTAAACACTATTGAGTTTGAAATATGAGGTCACAGAACTACAAACAGTTTCCACATAAAAGGTTATTGATCGCTCTTGGGGGACGGATGTAAATCTGGACGTGGCGGACCTCTGCAGCCCTTCAGACGCTAATCGTCAGCACAGTTTTGTTCCTGCAGCCGTCTGGCCCCGGGGAGTCAAGATGGTACGAAGGGTTCAGAGGGTAAGAGGTAAGAAAGAGGCTCACAGCTGCTGAGCTGAGAGTACTTCGAGCCACCAAATTAATTTGACTCAGTTCTGCATCATCGGCTACAAAAAACTGCATGGCCTGAGGTGGTCCGAGACAGTCTGATCTGGCCTACATGACCAGGAAGGAGGGGCACTGAGAATAAACAGGAAGCTTATGGAAAATAGAGAAAGTGCGATAAAATGTGTAAGTACAGATAAGAAAGTTGCGACGAAAGAGACAGGTACAGGAGCAGAGAGTAAGGGTCCACAAAGGGCGATGAGAGACGTCTCCAATGAAACTGGATAATATATTTAATTGAGGAACCCTTCATTGGGTACAAAAATATTAAAAAATAATAATCTTAGCAAAAAAATTCTTTGTTTATCTATTTTTTAAAACTTTCCTTTTTATAGATACAGGATAGAATTATGGGAAAAAAAGTCACTTACCAAATTTCGTTAATAGATTGTGCTATAATGTTGGCAAACAAAAATTTCCATCTAAATGATGGAGGAGAGGATAATTACCTGTTTTCATGCACTGGCATTTTTTTTGTTGGAAACAGTCAAACCTGATATTTGCTGGAACAGAAAATTATTAATGATCCTTGTCCATCCCAACCACATTTCGTACTGTGTTCCTGAATTTGCTCTTCTGATGTTGAACGTTGATGATTATTTGAGGGGAAGACGGATGTGTACATACCTCGTCTGCAAGGAAACATTAGCCTAATACTTTCAACTCAACAGGGGCATCAGCTTATAGGCACTGACGGAGAGAGGCAGACCTACAAGCATGATTTCTGCCAGCAAAAACAACTTTAAAGCAAATCCTGGTCCAATTCTCAGCATACAAATATTATATTGAAACCTAATAGGTGCTCTGAGGGCCTGGAAGTTTGATCTGGTGATGGAGATGGATGAAAAAAGAATGTAGCCAAAGTTATTGTGGTTAGAGAACATGAACATCAGTATGAGGCCCATGATGCTGGATGAGCTAAGAACATGGAGGTGAAAAGCTGAAATTTGAGGATGGGCAGGAGCAGACACTCGTGCATCCTCCCAGTGGACAAGTGGGAAACCACGGGTGAAGGTAAAGCTTTTGCGTGTTTGGAGCACAGTAGTTACACGAACAATTCACAATGCTCTAGCTGCATTCCACAGGGTGTTAATAAGACAGTTGAGACCATGACTCACCAGGTCTTTGCCAAAGAGCATGAAAGTTCAAGGATGCAGAGACGGAGGTTAATCTCACAAGAAGCTTGTGTGAAACTTTTAATTCTTACATCAACACAAATATCAAAGCTGGAAGATTAAAGGCTTTTGGATTTGTCCCAGGGAATAGCCTTCACCCAGTGAGATCATTCTTCAAATTCCAGTGAGAAGCCACAGCAAGTCCCACCAGTGGCTCATTTGCCATGATTGACATTATTTGCTACTATTAGTCGCTAGTATGCGGTTGCCCTTTGACCCTCCAGCAACCATGTTGTTTAAAACAACTTTAAGAAGTGCAGTTTAATGTGCATGGGAAAAAAAAAATCCAGTGGAACCTGTCCATCTGGGGCCTCTAAGATCAATCAACAATTAGACGTGAGATAATGGTGGTTATATTTCCAGGGTCAATGGTCCTAGACTCTCCGCCCAACTTTGCTTGCCTCGGCCAAGTCACTCCTTTTCCACTATCCACAGCAATAACAACCTCTGCCAAGAGACTGCAGATGCAGGCGTAGTAGGCCTTGTGTTTCTTTAACCACAGCGGTTTGACATTAAGGAAAGCAGAAACACACTCTTTTCCTCTGAGCAAAAGGCCAACGTTTCAGCCAAGGAGTCTCTGCCCTTGCCTCATCAGGCTGACGTAAGTGTGAATTAATCAGCGCAACGCAGAGGCAAGGCAGAGTGGGTTGAAAATACGAGCTGTGTGCAGGAACCTTTTGATTGACTGGTCGGTAACGGAGACGAAAGAATGTTTATCATCCACCAGGCACGGACTGCGGCAGCACTGAGACCTTTTTGCTCAGTAAATCTGGGATACCCCTCTGAATGTGTGCTGCCCTCTGTATGTTTGTTGTTGGGTTTTTTTGCAACCGACATAAAATCATGATGCATTTTTTGAGTCTATTTGTGTTGAAAATGTAGAACAGGCTGAATTGTGACCAAAAAAACAAAAAAATAAACTGACTAATAACCATTTAAGAATAATAATGATAAAACATGACATGATGAAAGTTGTTGGGATAAAAATCATTCTATTGCAGTGTAAACTGTAAAAGGCTGATTTTATTTGTTTTTCCACTGTGTGACATCATGGAGAAACTATCCAGGTGAATGCTTCAAGGAAGACGTCCTCGCTGACATGTGATATCGATTTGCTCTCTCTCGTCTGTCAGTGAAGTGAGTCATTGTTTAACTTCCTTTCCAACACCCAAAAGCTGCCTCTCCACGGGACGAGGAATGTAAGGATGTTGAAGGATGAAAGTTCTACTGTCGGTTATTATCCTCCGCCGTGCTAGACTGCACAGATGCCCCAACATAGACATTTTTTAATTTCACTTATTCCTGAGCTGATATTTACTAAATGTATGATCAAATTATATTGACCACTATCAGATTTTAAGATTTTTAGACAGTTATTTCTATTATTTAAGCAATGACCAGATACATCTGCAGCATTATTTTTAATACATCTCTTTCAATTTCTGTTAGTATAAACTGATAACATCTAAGTTAATGATGTCTCTAGTGTTGTTGCCATGGCAGCTAATGTGGCTTAATCAACAGTGGTTGATTTTGGGCAAATCTGATTAAATCATTTTCTAAATTTTTGTATTGTATGTATTCTGTCCGCAATACACTCTTCCTACAATACAAACATCCTTTATGGTAATTCACCTTATCTTATTTCATCTTTTCTTATTTCATCTTATCTCCTTTACAATAAAAGCTACACTTGGCTATTGATTTCATGTTCGTCCATGCTTCAGGAATTAAACATTTGTCCTAGGCTGTTTAAGATGTGTCTTAATGCACCACAGACCAACAGTAGCCCCATAATTGTTAAAATGTGTTTATTTTCCAGAGGGCTATCCCCCTTCTATGTCTGTAGTGAGTCAATTAAAAGAAAATCCTTACTGCAAGAAATATTCCCCATCTAGTGATAATAAGGCACATTTAAAACCTGCAGAGCATTTTCCAAATATATTTAGCAGTCACTCAGTGTGTGTTTGATGCTAAAACACCTCTGATGCACCAAAAATGATTTTGGGAAAGATAGATTGTGAAGTGTGTAATGCATCTAAGCAAGTAAAGCATGGCCCTGGCGCCCAGCAGTTATAGATCTCAGCTGACACGAGGACTTAAGTACAGTAGTGGTTTGTTGCCGTGAACACACGTGTCCTGCTCTCAGACCTGTTTGTCTCATCTCCTAGCCGCTCCAGATGCTGTGCTGATGTGTACTTCCATATGGAACCACTCGGCTAAGCAAACAGAGAGAAGGCTAGATCACCACAGTTGGAAGAGAACTGTCCCTCTGAGTAATAATAGTGGAAGGTAGGCGAACCGTACGTCAACTATCCCCCATTTTAAACAGTCCCCATCCCTCAAACTCCCATTCCCTTCTGACATCTTCCCCCTGCTCTTTACCTGCTGTAATCCATAACAGGTTCACAACAAGTGTGCTCTCTAACATCCAGCAGGTGTGTTTTTGTTTTTCCTGTTTTAATGACTGTTTCGTTCCAGTATTAAAGTCCACTTAGAGCAGTCGATCAATTGGGCTTCATGTTGGTGATCCAAGGGAGGAAGTCAGCCTTCAGACAGTGTTCATTTAGAATTATGGATAGAATTAAAATGCAGTATGAGTAACTGCAAAAATATTTCCTTTATACCTTATGACTTATCTATTTTTTTTCTCATTTATAACCTTACAACAAAAGTCCAGTCTTTTAAACTTGTACATAAGTCTGAATGTCATTAAGCTGTCATCCTCAAACTGACTTTTAAAACCTAAATATTGGTGGAAAGACAATAATGCACACCACAGATTCTCTTGTTGAGGTGCTGCCAATAGAGCAGAAAATGTAAAAAAAAAAAAAAAAGGAGAGAACACCACTCAGTTCTGAGTCAAAAAAACAGGATTTATTTGTGACAACTTTTCGGCAGAAGATTTTTGTCACATCTTGACGCATGTGAGCTGCCCAAGAGAGTGCAAAACTCACAAAGCAGTCTGTATGAATACTATCCTATCCAAATACCATTTCAAAGAAAAATCAAAGACATCCATTGTTTTCTCTTCTGTATCTTTTTTTGTATTAATGGAACTGCAGAATGATGTACATTGTAATTTTGATTACATTTGTGAAAAACATTCAGGTAATTGGAGGCAAGGTGTGTACAACAGGGTGAGCTAGCTGCCCACAGAAGGCTTTATAAGCCACTCTCTCTGGTGGCTTGGGTAAGTCTAGGCTTGACAAGGGTCTTGTGCCAAAACGTTGTCTCGAATTATCCTGTTTCTTTCATTTTGAGGTCATTGTATGGTAAAAAAAAAGACCAATACTTAGTACGTAGTATTTCTCTGTGAGAGCAGGTTTTTACATGCTTCTGTGTACACCTACGCGCAAGCTGAGTCATTGTATGTGAAAAACAAAGACCACTACTCGTAGTATTTCTCTGTGAGAGCAGCTTTTTACATGCTTCTGTGTACACCTACGCGCAAGCTGTGCTATGAATCATCCCTTCTACTGGTTCAAGCGATAAAGTAATTTCAGAGTGAGGGCAACTCTTTGATCAGAGGTTTGACTCGTTTTGGGCTCCTGATTTGATATTCTGTATCTGTGTGGGTGCATGTCTGTGGCTTACAGCAATGAGGTGTTTTAGTACATCCCTAATCCTCTAGAGTCAACCTGATAATGTAATGTTTGAAGTATCAAAAGGAACTCAAGAAGTAAGTTAGAAATGAAATGGATGAGGAGGAACTTCACATATTTCTACTAGTAGCATATATCTCCAGGCCCATTAAAGCTAGAGAGAATAATTCACAGTGTCAGGGTTTTCATCAAGAAGCTCCTGTAAAGGCTTCTTTTAGCCCTTCCTTGCCAAACTAAGGCTGCTTTACTCTCAACCAATTACAAAGACGCCATGTGATAGGATGCAGGCTGCACTTGCAGTAATTGTGGCATTTGAGTGGAAAGGTGGGGTCTTTGGCATCCTTTGTGAGACTAAAAACACACATATGTGTTTATGTTTATCCCTCTCTCCTGCTCAATACCTACAGGGAACAGGGCTTAGCTCTGGCTTCAGTCACAGAGCTGGACCAAGACCGAGGTGCTGATTTGAGCCAGTCGCTCTCATGAACAGAAAGACGCTAAAAGACAACGTATGGGAGCTTTTTAACAGTGTGTTTTACAACAGCGTTGGCTAATTTACCAAACATAGTTTGGTTGCTGAGTTCTATTGTCAAACAGTAATTCCAGGTCTGATCAGTGCCAAACAGCAAACATGTAAATGCTTTAGCTAATGTCTGGGTATATATAAACATTTTTTTCCCAACAGAGCAGAGATCAAAGGTTAGCTGTTGTCCATGACACATGGCATTTTTGTATAAGTATAATGCTGTTAAATGGCCTAAAAAAAGCGGTAATTTTTCAAATCGTGTTTAACCACCAAGTTCATTGCAAATCAGCAGTTTATATATGATTATAAAGTGAAATATCCTTTATGCAATTTAAACACAAGCTATATAAAAGATTCACTAGCAGCTTCATTTTGCATTCTACAAATGGGGTGGGATAAAACATAACAGGGGACATCAAATTTGAGAAAAAGCTTCCTGATACAGCAAAAAGCAGACTATTAAACTGTGGCTGGCATTCCTTTTATTGTGCGTTTAAGTGTTGTTTTTCTTTAAATGACCGTGTATGACTCTTTCACTGACTAATGAGTGCAGTGGAGTTCATGCCACTGAAGCCCATCAGTGTGCAGTTTTCCACTCGCAGTCACCCCAGCAGGTTAGTCTGTACCTTCTGCTGAGGACTTGAAAGAGCACCAATCATTAAAATTAGCTTGCCGAGTGTTCCGTTGGAATGAAAACCTGCAGTCTGTTATCCCTACATGGTACCCGAGTTCCTATCACTCCTTTAAACCCTGTGAACCTGCATGGCATCCACTTCAAAGGCCTTTTAAATATGAGTACACTTACCGGAGCTGCATCTGTGAGTATTAGTCATATGGAGGCATAAATCTGTTTACATTCATTCAGGGAATATGCCTCCTTTATAAGGGCAAAACATACACTGCACATTTTCTAGGGTGACCTTAAGGTTGTGGCTAAGGATAGGATTAGGCAGGCAGCGGTGATAGTAAGGTTAACCTAGGGGGCAAAGGTCAGTTGGAGATTTTGTCAGTCTCGGGCAAAATTCAAGCACTGAATTTTATCATTGTGTAAGTTTTCTGGAGAGTTTCATTTCTTTGGTTCTTGCCAATGTTGTGTCATTAAGCTTCTGTACTTCATTTCAATTTCTCCTGTTTTTGACATCTTTTCTAACTAGTTTTTACATGTGCTTCATTTGTAATCGAATGAACAACTTCAAAACTCAACCAAAACCTCTATGGAGATGATGAAGATTGGCAATGCAGAACGAGGTGTGACGGGCCTGTGTTTAAATACAAACAAGGTCTTGGAACCCCCTCTCCTGTTCTCAATCAGTCTCTCGCGTGCTCTTACTGTCTTCTTCTCTTCTTCAAAAGTGTAGCCCATTTGGGAGAGACAGAAGAGAGGATAAGGTCCTGTTTCAACAAATCCTGTCAGCAAGGCAGACAATTCCCATTTGTCTCAGCCAAAGTTAGACAGAGGAGAAAAGCGAGATAGAGAAGCCGATGTCTGTGTCCTGCTTACATCCCCAGGTCCTGCATTGCCTCATCCTATATGAGCTCAAAATGGGCCGGGACCCACGTATTAGAGGTCGCACCAATGGGACTAGGCTTGGCCTGAAAGCCTGGGAATCATGTTGATTTTTGGCCATATATATTGTAGCTGCCAAAAGCAAATACTTCATGCATGTTAATAAGGAATTGACATTTAAAACACATGTCTAAGTGTGAGAGGCTGAAAAGGGTGTGGGGACCTGCTGTAGGTGACCAGAACAGGTCTGAGGCTTTGCGTCTGCACTGAAAAAGAGGGGTTTGCCCCTGCAGGATCCCACCCCCCTGTTGTCTTTCTAGTGCACACACCTCACAAATCATTGCAGCTTCTCACCAAAAGTCCACATTCCTCAAGATTCAGCTTCATGAGAAACACATGGCTGATGTGAATCGCATTATTCCTGATTAAGAGAATATCAGAGATAGAATTCAAAATAAACAGTTTGGGTACTAGACATGGATTTATAAATGTGCCAAAAAATAAGTGGAAATAATTTTGTTCTACAATGTGTAAATACACCCAAAATGACAAAAAAGTCAAAAAAAGTTCTTATAGGTCAATTGATCAGCTTTTATAAGTAAATCATAACAGGGTCCAAAAATGTCCAAATGTAAATCAGAAACAGCTTGGTTGAAACTCCAAATTTCTACTTGTGGATCCATGCTACACAAATACAGAATCTTCATACCACAATAATAATGTAGCCAACATAGTCAACTTGTTCTGCTGATTAAATTGCTTCACTTGGCTCCTACGTAATACACAACATGCAAGATGAGTTATAGCTAGCAGCGTGGCAAATAACAGCAGGAGCCAGGAAGCAGCAATGTGTTACTGATACCGAGTAGAGATTCAGATTCCGATTTGTTTCAGTCAGTAAATCTCAATTTCTTTTAAAGAAGGATGCTATTTTCATTTTGCTGTGTAACTAGTAAAAAACCATCACACACAGGATTACCCGGTGGTGTGGTATTTTGTATCTATGTGAGATTCACTAACATTCATTTTATATTCAAGTTCAATTTGTTACACTGGCCAAAGTGTGGGGTATTTCCTTTTCATGTTGAGACAAATACGTGTGTGCTGGCGTGAATCGACAAGATTAAAAGATGTTCAGGTTAGTTGCACAGCCAGGCTGTTTTGCCTCCAGGGACACGGCTCAAATCCTTGAAGAATGATTACATGAAGAACAGCATGCGTGTAAATGGTGGAATGACATTCAGTTCAATACTCTACCCTTCAATTAACACCATCATCTAAAAACATAGATTAAAGAGGGGGCAACAACGAAAACAGAGCAGAGATGCAGAGGGGGGAAAAAAAAAAGACTGCATCGACAGTGGAAAATTGCTGCACCAAACATGGATGTGCAATAATTAAAGGGCCGAGTCTTTTCATGCCACGAGATTACCCAATTCTTGTGATATCTTTGAGAAGCTGCATCCAACACACTCTTTAATCAAAAGGTTGGCTAAAAGATGCTGTACTGGAAGAAGAACAAGGCACAAGAGACACAGATGCAGCAAGAGGGGTCAAAATGTCACCTCTAAATCATCACCATAGGAGCTTGTCACCAAATGTTTTTACTCCTTTGAACTTCCACACTAAAACCTCCAAATTTATGTTTACAGCTCAAATGACTGTGAAAAATAATATACTGAATAAAGCAGAGCCGCATACTTATTCAGAGACTGATAGAAACCAAAGTTATGCTTAGGAATGGAGTCCTTTTACCTAGAGGGACACTGAAGAATGTGAACTCTTTTAAAGGCTCTAAATCACAACTCTGAATATTCATTACCCAGAAAGACTGCATCTATTATTGGAAGGATGTCATCCCACTAAAGGTGGAGCAGTCAGTAATTTACAAAGGTACAAGCACAGGAAACAGGAAAGTCTGGCAAATAAAGCAAATGCTGTAAGCGTGCAAAGAATTGACAAAGCTAACATGCACAGTCTGCAGTGCAAGGCTCTTAAGTTGCCACAGATGCTGAGGAACCTGTTCAAAGTGCGGAGCTTTTCCCACAATAACCCAAAAGAGTCGCACTTCTTCAATAGTAACCTGTCCAGTAGGAAAGTAGTAATGATTCTCAATTGATTTTGCCTGCTCTTTTGTCACCGGAACAGCAGGTGGAAAAAGTGGTAACATGCTGTGGGCAGAAGGTTTGCTTTGTCTCCCAGGAGACATCAGAAGACAGGACAGAACACCAGCTGAAAGAAGAAGCAGAAGAGCCACAGCCTATCTTCTTTTTTCTTTTTTTTTTGAGGTTCTGTAATTAAATTTAAACCAAACAGCACACCTGCTGGTTCACTAGTAGTAGGATCTGAGTTTGAAAAAAAGTGACGTTTTCAACCAAAAACCTTTCGATCGCAGTCACTTAATTGGCACTTTTCCCGGGTAGCTGCATCCGCTCTGTCTGGCTGCAGATTTATGTGTGCAAGAAGCAAAGACAGAGAGGAAAAGCAGCACTCTCTCCAATTGCACTCTTTTTTCTGTCATTCCTCTTTCTTTTTTCAGACCCACTACCATCTCCTCTACCCTCATACCACCACCCATAACAGTGCTGATCTATGAAAACATACAAACATGACACTGAGCTGATGATAAACACCAGGTCTGTATTTGGGGAGGAGAGGAAATCAACTCCAGTTCAGGATGTGACCACTACCTCTGCCCAGATCAATCATACTCCAGCAGACCTGTGTGTGTGGGGGGTAAGCATATCAGTCCAGGGGGAATGGAGACACACACATACACACACGGGCGCATATACACATAAACACAAAAACCCTGCTAGTCTCTGTGCTGCGTTCACATTTTGGTTGTGCTCTACCATCAGGCAGGTAAGGAATGGACTCACTGCAACTGGATTCCAGGGCTGCTGGGTTTACACTTTCAACTCCCCCTTTCTTATCTCCCAGATTAGCTTGATAAGGGAATTATGAAGTCAGAGGAACATCTAAAGCTTCCTGGGGGGTCAATGGTGTGATGAGAGACAGCCCAGGATTGGAGAACGCCACCTCCGAAATGCCCCTGAAACGCACGCACAAACATGCACACGTATCCACAGACCTTCACCTCGGGGCTCTACTTATTCGTTCCTCCATCATCCCTTTCCCCTCCTTCATCAGAAAGAGAATAAGCAGGAAACAAAAGAGGAGGGAAGTCAAAGAAGAAGGGGGAGCACAGATAGCGCTACTACTGACTTCCTTCCTGTGCATTCCAGATCATGAGTCTACAACTTTCAACTTGAAAGTCAAACAGTTTTTCCTCATTGTCCTCAAAATGCAAAATACATACAAATGGCTACTTTTTACTGAAGTATGAAAATGAGATTAATCTATTCACAGAACTACTTAAAGCCATGCTTTCATGTCTAATTCCAAACACATGCTAAACCTGTAGAGCCTCTCCTGTAGCGCATACTGCTGGCAGAAACGCGCCCATCACATGTCCTTCATTGAGTAAACACCCCCATGATGCCAAAAATTTCAAGTTTTTAAGAGGTTTTAAAGGTAGTAAAGACTATCCCACACTCACCCCAGCCCTCTACACATTCTCCCCCCGCTCTCAAAAGGCCTATTCAACCTTTCCATGTCATGTGTGACAGCAGAGGCACCCTGCTTACTGTGGCCTTATGAACATTATTGAGGTTGGAGCTGCACTCACACCTCGACCATCAGATCCCTTGCTGAGTTGGAATCTCCACCTGTCCACCTGGCAACAGCAGCCCTCTGGTCTCCAAAGGACACCCTTCATCCCCTCACCCTTGGCCCAGACAAGCCAATCTCTCATGCCATGCTAATTTAATCCAAAAACACTTCCTATGGCAGCCTGTTAATGTCAGAGTAGATTTCCTCTACCTTCCTTGCAGCCCATGAAAGAGCACCACCCTGCCACTTTGCCAGGAACCTTCCTCGGTTTAGTGTTTCCAACGAATGGCAAATATGTTTCAAAAGCAATAAACCTAGCCCTGATATTTATTAGGCTGTTATTTAAGCATTCCTTCACGGCTTCACCAAATGTAGACACACACGCACGCTTATGCACATACACACACATTTGTCAGTGGTAGACATATTAGTAATTCTAATGAGGACCATAAGATTAAAGAGTTGCGTTGTCCCGGGTGTTACAGTACACGTCCTGCTTCACTGTGAGGACGAGAGGTCATGAAAAAGGAACACAGAGGGAGGAAGTTGAGAACGTTTCTTGATTAAAGGTCTCTGGAAGATCTAACCTTTGACTGCCCTCCGACTTGTCAGCTCTCTAACATATGCTGCATGTTCTGGGTTGTTTTGGTCTGTTGGGGACCTCCACAGGCAACCTAAATTCAAAGAGAGTGTGTAAAGATTTTAACCCTCACCCAAACAAATGAGTCAAATTCGTATTAGTGACCATCTTAACTATTCTTTGAAGAAATACAATGAAATACATAAATGAATTTAAAGATTAGACACTCAGCACAGCTTCTTAATCACAGTAAACATTGGAGAATTTCTTGAAGGGGATAGTGGATTCCTTCCCTCTGGCAACAATACAAATTGAAGACTCAGCCAAAAGAAATGGCATACGTAATGTTGCATAAGATATATCATAAAATTAGAATATGTTTATCACACAGATGAAAAAGAGAAAAAAAAAATCAAGATTGTAAAATAGCCAGACATTTGGCATTTGGAGAAGATTTTTGGAATTGAGGGGGAGGAAGGTGTTCGAGGGCACGCACATCTCAGACTCAGATGGACCTCAGCGTTTCAGCCGAGGGGAGGGTCGTACCTCCAAACCCAGACGATGATAAATCGCATTTAAAAGAGACAGTAAAACATGGCCATTGCATAAAGTCATCAGTTAAAGTTAATTACAAAATATATGAGAGTTTGATTGAATGGGTCTCTGGGGAGTGATCAGGGAGAGAAGCTGCAGGCAAGCTGCTGTCCGATGAGCGGCAGTGACTCACGCATTCCTCGAGCTGGGACCTGGTCTGTGTAATGGACGTCAGTGAACGGGGATGATTCATCCCAGGCTGCCATCAGCAACGTTAGTGGCTACCAAACCCGGTTCAGCGAGGAGCCTGAACCACTCGATCCACGGCTTGTTTACTGGTTGAAGTTGCACAATCACGAAAAAGGTGTCTGTTCCATGAACGCCGCCCAAATCCAAAGAAATGAGAATTTACCAGACTTATTTACCAGACTATTTACATAACGGTATCTCAAGTTATGCATGTGGGGGTGTGCTAACGTCTGCACATGCACAGCAAGGTCTCAGTTGTCCTTCAATAAATACTGTGATGTCAAAATACATGAGAAATACGACAGATTGTTTTGATCTGATTTTCGAACTTCAGTCAATGTGGGGAGGTGTAATGATGTTTGTTTTTTTTGTAAATGTAACCTTGAAAAAGGTATTTATTTCCTTATTATTCTTTATTTATTAAAGGTTTATTTGTGTTCATTTTATGTGTTTATTTCAGTACCAAAATATTGCACTTGTGTGATTTTACGATAATATAACTGAAACAAGTTTGTTGCAGTTATTCATTATTTCTAATTCATGTCATTAACATACAGTAAACAGAATCTTTTTTACACTGTACAGCCTATGGTATTTGCATTTTAGCACATGTTATGGCAACAAAGTATGTATAATTCTGGTTAAAAAAAAAAAGTACCAGGACATGTATGGGCATGTTTACTGGCTACTGAGCTAATATCCAGGCTAATATCCTCCAGGAGGATATTAGCCTGGGGAGGTGCAGACGTATTTCAAAGAAAAACTGTCCTTTTGGCTCATGAGGTGACAATTACCAAGAGAGGAAACTTCTCAAAGTCGCATTGCTGAATATTATATGTGACTGTGTGTACCTGCTGCGTCCCCATCGTTTGGATTAATGACACACTGGACATGCTGTACAAGTAATTACATGAGCGTAATAAAAAAAGAAATACTTGTTTATATTGCACTTGGTTCCATGCAGAAAAATATAAAATATATCCCATCTAATAAGAGATGCAGGTTAACAATAGTGTGCTGTGTTCCAGTTCTTTGTGTACACAGCAGATACCTTTCATTATCTCTTTACATTTAGTCATAATTACATTAAAAAGTGTGTGACACATGGTGTGGGTGTAATAATGTTTACAGGGTTTGAAGGAAAGGAAACTCTGAGGAACAGGCAGCTCGCGCAGCAAGCAAGCTAATGGGAAATTGGTAGAGTCTTGTATGATTTTATTGGGATCATGGGCACGGCCTTCACATTAATTAGGACATAAAGCGCAAAGGTATTTTTTACAGGAAACTAAGAATGGAACCCCTGCTGTCAGCCTGAGGGCTTCAGCACCATGACTCAAAACGTCTAGAGGACTCGGTAACCACAGCAGGATAATGCAGGTCATATGCACACGCTGACACACAAGAAGACTTGAAAGGGCACACTCCTTACCTTTTATTGAATAGAAAACAATTCCGTTATTGTGTTTATTTTCAAATCAGCAATTATGGATGGATTATATGCTAAATTGAATGTTACATTACATTACACTACACCCTTCTGTTGCAGTTGGGAGGTAAAAACTTCGAAACACTTTACCTGTGGTGAATGGCTAAGCAAAATGTTTTTTTCCCCTACTTTTTAGTTTAAAAAGCTATAACCTAAAGGAATAATTCTTTTGTACTTTTTGTATCTGTACTTAAGTACTTAAGTGTGTGTGTGTGTGTGTGTCTGCCCACCCAGGTTGGTTTAAAGTGCACAGAGGTAATTTCATCCTCTGTATGGCACCGTTATAATGTTTAAGGAAGGACTCTTATTTTATCTGTGAAAGTGAGCCAAATCTTTGGAAATTCAGCCAAAAAAAAAATAAAAATTATAAATAAAATTATATCTGTCAAGTATTGATGATGATGATGATGATGATGATGATGATGAT
>CAAE01014344.1:327434-360084 GCA_000180735.1 Tetraodon nigroviridis | reverse complement strand
GTAAAGATGGTCGGATGGAACAGACAGAAAACCTTGAAAGAATTGCTGACAGTTGTGTTTATTTCTAAAAGACATTTCCAAATGTCACAGGCTTACATGGAAGGAACGACAGGAATGACCTACCCTGTCCTGGATGATAAAATACATCTGTATGTGTCTTTACGGAGAGCAATGAAATCAAGCACCAGAAACAGATAGAATAGTTCCCCCCAGATTAATCAGCGCAATAACCCTGCAATCCAAGGAGTCTGAGGAGGAAGCCCAGAGCTTATTTCAAGGCTTTCATTGCAAACCCCTCTGAAGCAGACAAGGAGGTCATTTGCAAAAGTATCTGGTGGTTGGTGGTAAAGCAGCAGAATGTGTTCCCATCCACACCACCGACCCGTCACATCCGACCACCTCCCTCGTCTGTTTATCATAGGGTATCCGATATGCAATCAAACATGAAAGGATGTGCTCACGAGAGCCGTTTTTCAGATGAAGAAAAGTAACATATCTGCAACTATTTCTGCCATTTACATCACTTTTGTAACAAACCTCCATCTGTCCTTCTCACCGACTAAACACCAGTAAACTACAAAAACACAACACCAATGTTGTTTTATTTTATTTATCCTGTGAATACTCACCACTGCATGAGAAAACACGGCAACTGGCAATGACATGATTAGCCGTGAGGAAGAAGCAAGATGTTATTTTGTTGACTCTGACTTAAAATTTTATTGTGTCCATAATGAATTAGAACAGCGTCAATCACTTGTCTAAGCAAACGCAGTTAATTGGGACAAATCAAAAGGCAGCCCAGAAGTTTTTGGTCCTAAATTTAACTTTTCCAACAAAAATGACCATATCAAAATAGTTTTGCCGGAGTAGAGTACATGAAAAAGAAGTTTACAGGGAGCCATGGCTAGTGTGGACTTTAAATTGTGATTGGAACTGACCCAGATGCAGGCACAGGCAAAGGCTTGGAGTAAATAACAGAATATATGATATTTATGTTCAAAGCTAATGCAGAGGGCGATGAGGTATGGTAGACAAGTGAGAGGAGATGGCCACGCTGGTTGCCCAGTTCTGTTGGATGATGGGTTGGCAGCAGGTGGACAGTCTGCAGAGTGCAATCATTAGAAATAAAGTTGGGTCAGATGATCTCCAGGAATAAATCATGAAATTATGCAAACACATATCAGATTAAGCATAAAATTGTGCTATGAGACGATGACCTGGTGGTGAGTGAATGATAATGGCACCACTATATTCTCAGGGGCACATCTGCAGTCAAAGACATGGACAACTGTCAGTAATATAATTCGTGCAGCATATGCTCTCGGTGGCAAACTTTGGTTTATTGTTCAGGGCTGTGATGACGGCCAACCTAAGATGAGTTTATGGATTCGTCTACAACATTTCAAGCCTAAACCCAAGACAAAATAGACTGTTCTTCAGACCTACATGTGACTGGAAAAAAAAGCAGGAAAACAAAACCTCAGATGCGATATTAGACTTTAAGATTGTGAACATCCTTTTATTTTGCTATAGGAAGATATTTACAGTATATAAGGTATTTGGCCTTGACAACAATGTAAATGGCGAAATACAAATTGGTTTGGATAACAGGCATTTGGATAAACAACATATTTTATTTTTCAAGTGTGTTGACCATTAAATATGCTAACTTGAGAGAGATTTATATTGCACCAAAAACAGACATAAACTGGAAAGTAAGTATTTTTTTGTTTTGTTATGTTTTGTTTTTGCTAATGTAGACACACTTAAGGAAAGATGAGAAAGAGAGACAAAAATAGGTGACAGACAGTATTAGACAAAGAGAGCGGAATGCTGTTTACTTATTGCACTCAACCATGAGAGGGCTCTATCTCAACAGTCACCCTGCTGGACACTTCCTTGAGTTAAACGCTGCATCTAGGTGGCACTATCCCCCCTCCCCCATCCCCCAAACCACCATGACCCTAAACCGCTAACACTTTACCAACACAAAAAGATGAGGCACGGCACTTTCCTTTTCACCCTTGCATGCAGCACCCCCATTCCACCCCACCCAATGCACACACACACACACACACACACAACACACATACACTCACATGACACTTGCCTCCCCCTTTCGTACCTTTGTATCAGTTGAAAGGCATATGGTTACCGCCATCCGATTCCCTCGGTTGAAAGTAGCCTTTCACTTTACCGCAGTTCACAAAGAGGTCAGACTACGGCAAACAGAAATATTGTCTGCGAGCTCACTTTTTTGTGCCTAAGCTATGAGATGTGGGGAAACGCAATCATAGCGGAAAGGAGAGACAGTCCCTTAAAAAAGTTACATCTGGTCAAACAAACCTCGCTCCATTCCTCATGCCAGAGTGGGAGAATTTATGTTGTACTGAATAAAGAGTGGTATTTGAGGGAATTGACAGAAACTAACCTCGAACATGGCCGGCCATATATCATTCATTCAGCTCCATGTCCATGCACCCAGCTCCGATTTCCTGATCCAGCACAAACAGCTGCAGTTCTAGAGCCGCGACTTTGGGGATTTTTTTTTTTGAGTAAAAGTCAACTGATGAAGAATTTAGGATCGTGAGCATTCTTTTGTCACAATAGAGAAGGTCAGCTATGGGAGGCAGGTAGGAGGTGTCGGGCCTGTCTCAGTGGCTGCTCTGTGTAACATGATGAGCCTGTGTCCCAGCAGCAAATCAAGTTCCCTGGACTATCTTCGTCTTTGTCTTCCTTTTAGTAAATGATTAATAATGGCTGATACGGAGCAGGCCTTGTTTGCTAAAAGACTTGTACCTGACAACTTGGTGCATGAAATGAAAACTATTTGTGACACTTTTGGAAGCTGCCTTCTGTTGCAGGAGATCTCCCCGCACAGATTAAATACATCACAGAGTGAATTTGGTGCTTTGAAGCTTTGCCACCTCTGCTTCAGTTTCCTGAATGTTAGCTCTAATAATTGTAGCCACGAGCTGTAGGGTGTTTTTTCTTTTGAACTCCCGAAATTAGAACATCAATGTACAACCAATATTTTACTTGGCATTCGAGTCCCTGACCCAATGATTTAATATCTAACCAGGAAAGGACCAAACAAAAGAAACCGCATAACCAGAAGGGGCCTTCAGACAGTTTGCCACAAGCTAACACAGATTAGTTCTGAAAAGCTAACTAGTGTTTGCTCTGCAGTTCCTTATAGGATAACATTTGGTGAGAAAGTGAGAGGAAAGACTTCCTGAGGGCAGGAGAGGAGACCCTCCCCAATGGCCACCCTTTAGAGGAACAGGACTGTCCTTGGAAGTCTTGGTCCATTAGGGATTTATTCATCCCCGCTGTGGGCTCGCTGTTATGACAGTCATAGGAAAGATAACACGGTGAAATTAGTTTTGTTTGTGTGAACAAAAGCAACAGTGCAAACTGCTTCATTTGTGCGTTGGGGAATGTGGTAGCTAAGGTTTTCCTTTAACCCTGAATGCAAACTGCCCTGCACCATAAATCTGTCCCTCATTGGGAAGACAAAATGAAAATGGCCCCATCATAAAACATCTGTATAATAGTTCCTTCAACCACCGGCGCATAATGGGGCAATTACCGCGAAGGGGGTTGGGACAGCATGAAGCCTTGGGCTTTCTTTTTCCCCCTTTCTGCTGCACTTCCTCCTTACCTTTTAACTAAATAGGTAATTAAAGAATTGCAGATTACTGATTGGATGGAAAACTCATTCTTGTTCTTACAAAGAACTCCAGGTACAGAGAAAAGGGTTCTCCAACATGGTTGTTAATGATAATGTTGATACATTTTCCACAGCGTTGATTGGACAAGCTGTTACAGAGAAGTAACCTGATACCAAAATGGGAGTAAATTACATTGAAGGTAGTTTAAGGTACAACACATGCAGTGGAGAAGCTTTTGTGCATATTTTGCATTTGTATATACATAATGGTGTATTACTCTGCATGTGTATTAAAGGTCTCTTATCAAACTGTCATTTTTTTACCTGCTTGTTGACCCTGCTCTCCAAAAAAATTCACTGCCTTTCCAGCGCAGTGACAGACAGGCCCATCTAAACAAAAAAAAAACAAAAGAAAAACAAAAAAAACCCCTGTATTATTGATGCCTAATCTTTTGCACGAGTCTTACATCTTTCACACCTCATAATTAAGCATAATTGAGGTTAACTGTACGGCGCAGCTGAAACGCTAGACAGGTAAGCCGCAGCCTCTCATGATTAATGTAGTGTGTTAGCGTTCTGGGCTCTGACCTTTTGAGATAGGCCAGGCACCATTTTTAAGTGAAAGCTCTGCCTCTGCTGCACTGTGAAGTTGTCCATCAAGTCCTCCTTCACCCCGCCACCCCTCCACCCCAGCACTTCCAAAGTCAGATCCTTGTCTTGCTGCCTCATTGCCCCTGACCCATGTTTGTTTGTCTACATGTCTCGTTTTACAATGCAGAACCACAACCTCTCTATTTAAACCAGGCCCTTCTCTCATATTTTTTAGAGGAAAATATCAAATAATAAGGGTACATTGATTAGATTTGGAGTTCAGTAAAGTGGTTTTATTTTTATCTTTAATGTTGTAGTTTTCTAATGCTTTGATATCTAAGTCTACTTTTTTACACACCACCTAAAGCAAAAGCTTCCCGTGCTGATGCTATTGTCCGGCTCTGGTTGGTCACTCACCCTCCCGCTCCTCTCCTCAAGCTTGGAGGGATGTTAATTTGTATAGATAGGTCACGTCCTGGCCTTGCTCCCAAACATAAGCATTGTTAGAGTTAAGTTAGTAAATTTTCTTTTTGCTTGAGCTCATTCAGTCCTTCACACTAACGCACACAGACACTTGACCAAAGGTTAGATAATTTTTTTTTTTTAAACTGCGAGCATACCAAAAGGCAATCCTCCTTTTCGCAGAGATCTGTGGGAGAATCAGAAGGTGTACTTGTTGATGGGAAATAGTGAGGACCCAGGTCACCATCTGTATACATAGACCAGGGGCAGTAAATGGATGAGGAGAGGGTGAAAGGGCACCCTCAGACATTCCTTTAGAAAATAAACAGAACAAAACAGGATTCTCTGGACAGGTATTCAGCAGATTCATCAGGTTTACCAACTTTTTTCTCTTTTCTTTGTTATATTTATTTGTTATTTCCCAGAGACAGAAAAAAACAAAAAACATTATACCAACACTTCTCTGCCAGTGAATTAGCTTTGTCCTCATGTTTCAAAAGCTTGGTTGGGAGTGCCTTTAATGCAATTAGCAGGTTATCTGTGGTGAAGTGGAGGTGTCTGCTCTCTTCCTGTCACCGTATGGTCTGGCGGGAGGGAGGGATGGCTTTCTATGGGGCTGGAGAGGATGATACGAGCAGATGCCCCATCAGAAGAAACACCCCAGGCTTTTGTTACAGCGTGCCTGTTCTGTCCAGATTTATGATCTATCTCAGCTAAAACAGCAGCTGCTGAGTAGGACCAATCAGCATTCTATCAAATAATGTCTTTTTATTACTCCATTCATCAGCTAAACAAGTAAAAACTGAACTCCCAGAATGGACCTACCCAACCCTCCTCTGTCAGGACTACACCTTAAAAATTGGATGGAAGGGGGGGGGTCTACTGACCTCTGGCATTAAGGCACAAGAAAGTGTATTTAATGTTCGAGGCTGCCCCTGCCTTTGTGTTGACGCCAGAGGTTCAATGAAAGGCAGCAGTAGGGGTCACTTCAGGCATCTGCTGTTCTCTCGCACCACTCATCTGTCCATCTGCAGACACGGCTGCCCTTCTGTCCACACACACACCGACAGACGCCCTCCACAGAATTAGGCGGAAAGGGTTTCTCCGTCTGCCTTACATTGCCCTTCACTCAGAGCTTTATTAAACGAGGAACTACAGTGTCAGCAAAACATAATAACTGGAAGAAACCAGAGAAACAAGGCAGGCGTCTCTAGAGGAAACAGAAATATGGTCAGTGTGGAGAGAAACAGACACTCAAAAATAAATATTTTTTTTACTGGCTTGAAACATGAAAGTCGGGCCGGATGGCTTCCTTCCTCTGTTCCCCTCTTCTTCTTTCTCTAGCTTTAATTTGGAGTGCTCACACTGAATGTTCTAATGCCTGTTAAACAAACCCTGGCCTGTGCAGAGGTGTAACAACATCTGCATGATTTATGTCTTTCCCTGCTGCTGATGAGGACATCAGTGATAACAGAGAGAGGTTAAGTATGAGGAACATTTATGTCTCCACATGAGGTAAGAACACATTTTTTCCCCTGGTTTTCCACTCAGACTAACACCTAGTAGACCTTCAGGCATGCACCCTTATGGCTCTCCAAAGGATCCTCTGTGTGCAGATGTGAGGTGTCAAGACTATTTGTGTTTCTGATGAAAAGGACCCATCCCTTTGCCAACTGCGGTTTGCTTAGACTAATATATTAGGAGTGCGTTTCAAATAAACACAGCTTTCCTTTTTTTTCCCTGCTCCCTCTGTCTTGGCGTGGAGCAGAGGGACAATAAGGAGGTTGTGATGAACTTTATAGGAACATTTAACTTGAGAGTGAGGGATTGAAGCGGGTAAACAAAGCATTCCTTTCCCTTTCATCACCGTTTAACAGTTCCCCGAACATTCAGTCTCACCTCCAGGCCAGTGCCTACCAGATTGGGGATCTTGTCAAATAAATGTAAATCAAAAAGTCCAGGTTTATTTCACGAAGATGCTTAGAAAATCAAGCTTGATTGCAAAACAGCGAACCAGGATTGTCTGCGGTGACTCAAAGGGTGCCGCGTGATACGTCTCCTTCAGTGTATTTGCGAGTGCGGCGTTGATGGGCTTGCAGACTTATAGCCCGGGGGGCCATTTGGTTATACTCCGGGGAATGAATGTTGTGTCATTCATTTGTGGCGGCTGCTAAAGAGTGCACTTAGCATCCTCTGTTTCCCCCTAGCAAACATGTGGGTAGTGACATGATACTGTACATGAGCCCGGACATCATATAACATTTCAAAGCAATTTCCTAATTGTTTCCAGGCCAAGGTCGAGAGCCTATATGCAAGCAATCCCTTCTTGTTCTCCTTTTTTTTCATGCCCAGATTGGGAAACATTAAAGTGTTAAGTAAACTTGACCCAGGCAGTCTCATTCATTGGGAAATAGCTGAGGATGGAATACATTCAGTGCTGTATTACAAAGCACTATGAGGAAAATATAGGCAAGACATGCACTGATCATTCTAATTGTGTTGTGATTGATTATCAGTATTGAAAATTAGTTTAAACAGCACCATAAGCTGTTACAATGTTCATCTTTATTAGGTCTTAACCCCCATTTCTTCCAATTAAGAAACTCAAAGTTTGTATCTTCACAAGAAAGAAAACTTAAAACACAGGAAAAGAATGCAATTAATCATGGGATGTACCAGAATTACTTTTGAATTTTATTTGTACAGTAATGGTGTGGAATATTATCCAGTAATATATGCATTATAAATGTTCTTAGATATCATTGTAAAAGCTCTTTACACTCTAACTGAATGCACCTCAAACTCGGATTCTATATGCACTTATCATGAGGTAGACATTAATAATGGTATTTTCCACCCTCTTCATACAATTTCAAATGCACATTAAATTACTCTTTAACAATGTATGCAACATGATTATCATGGAACTCTGTACACCACAAATAATAAAATAATTATAGAATAGAAATTATACCGATTTGAGTGCATTTTGTATATTTACAAAGAAATGCTGTTTTTGCATTTCTTCATTTGTTGCACTTTGTAAAGTTTTCAAATGTACAAATATTTACAGCTCATGAAAAAAAATAAACAGCAGTGCATTCAAAGCTAATGTGCATTTAAATATCGTCTCGTTTACGAGTCTTTCTTGTATTTTCGTCATCAGAGGAGACAAAAAAAAAAATAACTCGGTGACTGAGCGTCAGCGGCGCAGTCAGTCACAGAAGTGCATTTCTTAAAGATGCAGACTTTTGAGTAAAAAGTTCTCTTTATTTATGTGTGCTTATTATTTATTCTTTTTTACAATGGCCCCAGTCAGAAACAAGGTCTGGTTCTGTGTCTCTTCTGTCCTCGGAGGCGTGTGAAGCCCCAGCGCCACTCAGCTGGACTCCAAAAAAGACGAAAAAAAAATCTCTTCAAGGCATTACAGCGACCCTCATCTCTTCTCCTCTGGCCAGTGTGTGTGAGTGTGTGTGTACGTGTGTGGGGAAAGGGAGGGGGAATGGTGAGCATGCGCACGTCTGCGTGTTTCATAGATCAGACATTTACCCTCAGCCCCTTTTTTGGAGAAACGGGCACTTGCTCGGTCCTGTAATGACTCCAGCTGGACGGCAGCAATTACGGCCTGGATGCACTTTCCCAAAAGAGTCCGGTCCGGCTGCCAGGATCACACGGCAGATCTGCAACAAAACCCTGACAAGCAGAGCTCGCTGTCCTCTGGCCTCGGCACGAACAGGTGCGCACTCGGACCCAGTGGGCTCCCATCTCGCCTTGTGCCCATTCCCTTGTGCCGTGGGGACGCACACTCTCCGGGAAACAAAAGGCTGTTTGATGAGTGATGGCCTGCGTCGATGTGACTGAAGACGTAACACTTCCAGGCAGGAGAGTGTGAAATATCGTGAATGTGCTGAGTCAGAATAAATAACAGAAACGGCCGTTGCGTGCATCCCTTTTGAACAAGGCGCGTCAAAGCTTTTGAGAGGACGTTCTTCAACCGGGGACCCAATCAATACTTTGATTTTTCTGTCCTTAGAAGCATTTGTTAAAGACTCAAGGGCCCGCTACCTGCACCCACACTGCTCCACCACCATGTCCTCGTACTGTTTGTACACCACGTTGTTGCCCGAGTCTATGTACAGGATGCTGATGGGGCTGAGTTTGGTGGGGACACAGCAGCTGGGTGGGGTGCTGTTGGGGTCCATGGAGTTCATGAGCGTTTGTATAATGGCGTGGTTGGTCGGCTCGAGGTGCGACCTCAACGGGAAATCGCACACCCCCTCGCAGTGGTGCGCCTCGTAATCCAGGGGCGCAATGATCCAATCGTCCCAGCCCAGCTCTTTGAAATTCACGTGCAGGGCCTTTCTGCTGCACCTGGATTTGGATTTTTTGCCATGCCTCTTGCCGTGTCGGTTGTTTAGAGCAGTCCTGCGCCGCCGCCGGGGTCCCTCTCCTTTCACCCCCCTCTTTGCTACTTTCTCCCCCAGCACACCTGCCTCCTCCTTCCTGGAGCTGATGTTTTCTTTCATCTCGTTGAACAGGTTCTCCCTCTTCTTGGAGCGGGTATAGGCCACCAGGATGGCCTTCTCCCGCTGAGGTCGGCCCTTCCGGTCCAAGCCCAGACGCCTCAGGTCCACCTCAGTGTCTGACTTGCCGAGAGTGACGCGAAGCTGCAGGCAAAGTTGGTTCTCCTTTAAGTGGGGCTGGTGATGATGTTGCCGGTACACTTTGAACATTTCCCACACGTCTAAAACCTCCCAGCCAGCCTTGGCGGAGTCCAGCGGGTCCAGGGACCTCGAGTCCAGTAGCCTGTCCGAGTGGCACGGATAGACCTGGATGTCGTACGGGCCCGCGGTCGGCAGAGAAGCCTGCAGATCCCCCGGCGATCTCCTAAATATCCTTAATTCTGCGCCGACCAGCTCCTCTTTGTCTGAAAGGGTTGAGACATCAAACAGATACTTTTGTCTTCGCAGAGGAGAGTGCAGAAGATCGTCTTGCAAGGATAAAAGAAGGAAATAATTGCAGTCAGATTCACTTAAGCTTTACAGTGTTCAGAGGGATAAAAGGAGAGGGGCACACACATTCTTCCACAGGGGCCCTCTCTCTCTCTCTCTCTCTCTCTCTCTCTCTCTCTCTCTCTCTCTCTCTCTCTCTCTCTCTCTCTCTCTCTTCCTCTCTTTTTCCTCTCTCTCTTTTGTTCTTCAAACGTCTACTATGAACCTGCTTGAAACAAAGTGTAGCTGACAAGTCTCGGTTTGATGATAAAAACCTAGATAACCCTAAACATATATTGTTTATTTTACAATTCTGACAGATTTCCGAGTCAATGTTTACAGATATGAATTCATAATATCCTGCTTGATTTTAATTTGCACAGAATACTAAAAGGAAAAATTTCAAATCTATCTATCTACTTATTTTTATTACTTGATTTGATTTTTTTTTTTTTCATATTATGATTATTTTGGGAGATTATGGACAAAACTCAACCAGTACTGCGAATTATGACAAAAATGCTCCTTATTCAGTCAGTCAAATTTAGTAAAATATATTAAAGCAGATAATTATTTATCTAGTTGCATGGACAAAGAAGTTTACGTTTCCCTTTTCCACAGTCCCAGTAGCCTTAGGGGTTGAGTGGGGAATTGGCACACAGAAATTAAAACACGGGGCTCGTAGTGATGTAAAAGCCCGCATGGTTGCTGCCAGACACAATGGACCAGAGGCGACACACACTCAAACAATACACAATTAACGCATTATTATTCTGATATGACGCCAAGGACACCGGAATGAAGCAAAACGCAAAAGGGCGTTTCCAAAGGTTCCAGTGGATTTAAAAGAGCGCGCTACCAGCCTTCCCCTCGCGATTTTGTCAGAATGATTTATGCGCGTCATCGTTCATATTTAGCCGCAAATATCTTCTTTAAAATAAAAAGAACAGCAGACTATTTTATCGTTTTTAAATTAAATGAATTTCCTGACACTGTTGATTTCTCTTTTTGCACAAATGGCAAATTTATCTTAATTATTTTTTAAATAAAGGCATGGACGATGGTTTGTGTGTGGGTAAATGGGCCAGCAGACGTGTAAATATGTAATTTTTTTTTTTTTTTTCTAATTTAAATGAGTTGCCCATTTTGCGACTCCAAAGTTGCACCGACTGTTTCCATTAATTTTCGGAATGTGCTTTTCTAAAACCAACGTGACGTGCCTGCACATAAACACTCCTGTGATATAATTTGTGGAACTTGTTCCAAGCAGATACATGAATCTGGTTGTCAGGTTTCCTGCGCGATCCCCGCCGAGCCGAACAGTAAAAGCAGATTAAAACCTTGTGCGCGTATTGGTGACGCGTATGGTCTGCATTAAGATTCTTCAGAGATTTTTTTTTTTTTTTTTTCTTTTTATAAGACCTCAAACAAATCGAATGCATGTTCACCAAATAATTAACAGTTCTGATTCCCCAGCTTCCTCATTAAAGCAGTTCCCCTCTTATATTTCATTCCATCCTGCCAACGACAACATTCCATTTAAAACACGCCCGCGCGGACCGAAAAGACTGTTGGAATCATTCAAAAATATTAATGCTGACAGTTTTAAAAATGCACAATGATTTCTTCATTTCACCGTGATGATCTCAAAAGCCCTATTTCTGGTTAGATCTGAGATGTTCGGTGGATAACTGGTAGTTTTTAGCGTTGAGGGAAAATCGCCATCCTGTGTAAATAAATGCAAAACATATTTGTTTTTTTTATCATCTACCTCTCTGCTTAGGAAAAGAGAAAGAGAGGGAGGGAGAACGAGAAAGAGCGAGAGAGAGAGAGAGAGAGAGAGAGAGAGAGAGAGAGAGAGAGAGAGAGAGAGAGAGAGAGAGAGAGAGAGAGGGCTGCACCATCTGCGCTTTAATGAGTAAGCCCAAGTGCCAAGAAGTAATTTTCAGATTCGGGTTACTCTTTTCTGATCTTGCCTTTTCTGACCTCTGGGAAACACCCGCTCTGCTTTTCTAAGCACAGCACATTTGCCTAAAGTGTGAAGCCAAAAGAAGCCACGATGTTTGAGATGTAGGTTTGCGCGGATGGACGCTGCGTAAAAGCGCATAAGTGAGAGGTTCGATCTGGAGGTATTCATCACTTAAAGGAGGTTGTGTGGGGGGCGGCGAAGGGTAAAAGAATCCACCGTGGTTTGAGCCCAAACTTTTGGAAGAAACCGTTAAAGCAGTAGTCGCAGGGGGAATTTCCGAATTAAATAAATAAATAACATCGAGAACTTCGCAGCGGTGGAAAAGTGCTTTCATTTTTTCCACCGCGTCGTTTTTTGTTTTCTTTTTTTTGTTTTCTTTTTTTTTTTTTTTTTTTTGGTGACGTGCCCATCACGACCTGGTTGGGTCATTATGGAAGAATAGACAGTGTTTGATATGTTATGACATGAACACTCAATTAGATCACCGAGTTCAAATACTCCAATCAGCCGTTCGATGCCAAGCAGCTCTCAGAGGGTCCAGCTCGGGGTCAGAGCCAGTGACACATCACATCAAAATCACAGGAGAAAGTGAGGCGTTTTTCCCATCTGATCACCTAACACTACGGAAAACCGTTGGATTTACGCGTATCCTCAAATTCAACCTTTCAAGGGGCTGTACGTGTGAGGGGTAATTATTTCCAGTTCAACAGGGAGAATTTAGGAGGGCCTGAAAAACATATATATATATAGATGTGTGTGTGTGTGTGTGTGTGTGTGTGTGTGTGTGTGTGTGTGTGCATACATATTCACCTACGATTATCTCAGCTGCACTATAGAAACTAGATCTAGAACTAGAAAAACACAACAGAAGGGGGGGTTTTTTTATTGATAATGTAATTAATTTTATTATAATTTTTCCCAAAATTTGTGTCCGAATGCACGCGGGGGACGCAAACAAAGACAGCTTTTAGTTCTCTTGCAAAAGATTAACCCGGCCTGTGTCCCCTTGTGTGTGCTGGATGTGTTTGTGTTTATCGGATCGTGTTTGTCCTCGCGGGCCGGTCGAATTCACTTGGTTACACACGTTAACTGGGCCAAACACCTGCTTCTCACACTGACTCACACCCGTCAATGTGGGCCGTTTGTGGCCCGAACAGACACTGCTGGGGAAACAGGGGAATTAGCAAAAGTATTTTTTGGGACAATTAAATGCTCTAAATTAGATCTGTTGACTTAACGCAAATTGTTGTGGATTAATTACGCGAATATTCTAGCTTAGAAGTTGAAATGAGTACAGGTTTGGAGCCGTTTGCAGCCTGCTCTGACTTTGATTTACAACCTTGATTTAGACAGCGCCTTAATTAGTGTTTTACTGTCTTGTAACCCTGAGGTTAATTCAAGAGTAATGTAGTTTAATCCAAAAATGTTGCAGCTATGCGTCTAATTTGACAGACTAATAAAAGCACATAATCACCCGTGAACGTGAATAAATCCTTTAAAAAATCTACATTAACTGAACAATTGTTTTTTTTTAAAACCTCTATATGTCGGATGCGTAAAAATCATTTCACGCAGTGGGAAAACTCACTTTACGCATAAAAGTCACCTAATGGGCGGCTGAATAGTCCTAAAATTGATTCGAGAAAAGAGTGTTGGACCAGTCAAGTAAAGGAATTAAAAATAGTGCCAAAAAGTTATGCAAGACTGCTGATGGAAGTGACTGCCAGCGGACTGAAACCAACCTGTTCCTCTGTCCACAAAACTCGTTATGGTGTTGGCTGATTTGGAGGAGAGGAAAAGACTCGCGTTTAGTCCCAGTTTCTCTGCAGCCGAGTATGTCCTGTATATGGAGAGCATGTAATCATGCGGAACTACAGCCTCCTTTAGGTCCTCTTTATGATGGACCCCCGAAGGATGCGAAGACGCGAAAATATCTTTTAGGAAAACGGATGACCTCTGCCCGTCCTGATGAGAGATCCTCGCTCCCCGGTGTCTCCTTGGCGCAGAGGGAGAGATGATAGCAGCAGACTGGAAACACGGTATATTCCAAAAGAAAGCAAGTAGCAGGCCTAGAGATAACGTTGCGAATCGAGGTGCGTCCATGGCTGGAGGAGTCACCGCAAGAGGCTCTTTTCCGCTGCGTTAGGTGCTTGCCGCCGTGGCCGGAGGTGCTGTGCCTGTCAGTGTCGGAGAGCTGCTACTTTTGCGCCCTCGCGTCGCACCACAAGTGCGTTTTTGCGCTCCGGACTCCACAAGAGGCGAGAGCGCTGGGCCGGGAGAAACACGCCCACATGGTGGCTGAGTGTAGGGCTTCCCGAATAATTTCGTGTCACCGACCCCCAAAACTGAGGGCCAACGGACCGCCGCCACAGGGGCCAGACTGCAGAGTCCGTGTGAGAAAGTTTTTTTTTTCTGTTGTTGTTGTTGTTGATGGTGGTGGGAGCATGAGTGATGCACATGCCGTTCTGTCTCCAGAGGACAGCAAGATCCATGTCAGAATATTTTAGATTCATTTCTAAATCAAATAAGTAATTCATTTGACTGAAACCACGTGAAATGCGTTCCAATTTCATTGTAGTTATTTAGGCTTTAACGTCCAGAAAATAACCAAAACACAATTTCTTATCCTCCTTATCAAAAACTTTGAGTGCGTCCAAGGACGTGTCAGAATAGATAAGATTAGATTTTACAAAGAGCTCCCACTCGCACTGCCACGGCATATAAACAAGATTTATATGTTTAAATATGTATAATCTTGTTTAACGTTGCATTATATGGAATATTTTGTTGAAAACTTGACCTGTATCAAATTTAATATGATTTGATGCCCTAACAACATGGACGGACGGCCAACTGCACATTTGATATCGTGTATTTAAAAGTCCTGGAGTTTATAAATGTTTTGAGACGAACTCGTCAAAACAAAGCTGTCAAAATTTCAGAGCCATTATAATAACAACACTGACCTCTAGAGGTGAATCTGTGTTACTACAACCTCCAGTGTTAAACGAGGCGCGGACGCCAGAAAAACGCGACGGAGGGTAAAAAAAAACCAGTTATTATATCCTCCGGCAGCCTTGACCAGAGATGTATTCACATCTTTTTCCCCTTTGCAACACACGATTTCAGCATTTTTGTGTATATTAGTGAAAGACAAGCCGATACTAAATAATAAGAATAATAAGAAGAATTTTGTCATTTATTATAATTAAAGTGTGTCAGGGAAAAAAACATTGAAAAGGTGTGTGCACATAGCAAAAAATAATAAAACAAAAGTAACTGAGTTATTAGATTGAGTCCATTTTAGTGGCATGGGTGTTCCAGCAGAGGGCCTCGCCGATGGGAAAAGAAAAGCATTATTTAAATCTTCCACTAAAGTGTGATTCTGGACCAAAATATTTGTGATTGGGTCCTAAAAAGCTGTTCTTTTTGAAACGCAGTGACAAATGTGGACGTGAAGGCATCTGAATCAGAACCGGAGCGGCGAACGACCCTGATTTCAGCACCATGGAGAGCAAACTGGCCATCAGGGTGAGAAAGAGCCACGCTCGTCCCCGCGACCACCCACGACCACGGGGCATGTCGCAGACGTTATGGAGCTCCTAATTCCGCTCAGTCAACAGCAGTACATCAGACATTCCTACGCAGCAGCTGTTTGGCACCAACAACTGCGTAAAATTAGGTGGGATTCTGGTAAAATGCTCCCAAATGTATAAATCCACCAGGCTGTCCGGGTTGAAATATTCACAAATAATCTCAGCCATGTGGTAAAAATGCCACATTAAATTTATATGATCGCCCTATATTGCGCAGACGGTGCAGTGGTTAAGTAATTCTGTGTTATGTAACACACTTGGGATGGCAGTCATATTGCGCATGCACGGTCACTGGTCTCGGTTCTTCTCCTCTCCTCTCCTCTCCTCTCCTCTCCTCCCCTCTGCTCTCCTCTCCAGTCTGCGCACACAGTTCCCCGTCCAGGCCGCGACGTCCAGGCAGCATCCTCAGCAGCATCCTCAGCAGCAGCAGCAGCAGCGGAACGACCCTTTGTGCTTCACCGAACGACGCGCTTCTTCCCGGGAGGGACCAGCACAGCACCACCAGGCTAGTCTTCTTCATTTACCACAGTTTAGAATATTTTAACAAGTCCACGATGGGAGACGCGGGGAGAGTGGGCACAGGTGGCACCGAGCCACTTGTTTACAAGTTAGAGATCGGTGGTTTGGGGGCGGTGGATCAGAAGGAACAGTTGCTTTAATAAAATGTGTCTACACTTTTGTACATTTGAGGTATGAAGTTAGGGGGTAGGTTCATGTGACATCTGGTCAGCTGGGATTTAAACGTGCCCATCGGAGAGATTAAACTAACAGAATAAAGCCAGTTTTGGGAAAGACACAAAGGCATGGTGTTACCATGGCAATAAAAAAAGACTGTAAAACCCAGGACGATGCGTTTGCTGTGATGGAAAACAAAAAGAAGCCAGAAATGTGGAAATGTAAAGCTGAAAGTGTTGAACGTTCTCTGAAGAGTGATGGTGATTACTCAGTGATGACATCAGCCAGTGATGAGGCACTGATTCCAGTCAACGAGCATCGTGTTCCTCACCTAAAAATGTCTGGATGAAGATGTCCCCAAACTGGAGAAGACGGACAACTACAGAATGGAGGGAATGTCAGCATCGCTCCAATGACAGAACAGCAGGTCATCGCTGCGAGGCAACACGTAAACAGGGTGGGATTAAAGGAAGTGCATCTTTCACGCCCACGCCGTGCTGATTTCCACCCTCTGGGCGAGGGGAACGGCGTCAGAAGAGGCTTAGGGACTTGTTTATCATGTGACGTGAAGGTTATTGAGCAAGTTATCCAACCAGGGATGTCTGGACTCAGAACAGGAAGTCAAGCCTGTTCACATGGTTGTTTATTGTTGGGTTTTTTAAATGAAAATGGGTCCGTCTGCGATCCCAGTCGCCGTCGGCGCCCCAGGAGGCGTCTGGTTGCGCCTGCTTTGTGCCTCCATCCTGACTCTTCTGTGTGAAAGGCAGACTCAAAGCAGTCTTCCAGAGTTTTTCAAAACCGGAGGGATCGTGTTCAAAAAGGTGCTACGTCTATTTTTGAATCAGATAAGTGGCTTTTGATTCCCATGGCTCTCCGCTCTATTTTTGCAATCCTATTTGGGCTCCCGAGCCTCCCAGAAAGAGGACTTTTGCAGGGGTCCTGGCTGATAGTAGGTCATGCGGCGATGACATCACCGTGCCACTGACAGACCATTGTTTTGCCGCTGACGTCTCTGTCCAGCTTGTTCTTTTGAGACAAAGTAACATCTGGAGCCAGTTGAGGGGAGGAGTGTGACCAGTCGCAGACAGGGTCACAGCGTAACACCCTCTCAAACACATGAAAAAAAAATGCACTTATGCAACTGCCCCCTTTGGGCACCAACTACCACAGGAAGCAGCAGAGAAAGTGATGTAACTGTGTGAAGGTTATTCTAGCATGAAGAAAATTCTGCATTATTCAGCGTAAGACTGCCCTCATTCATATGTGGGGAAAACATTTCTCATCTAGTCAAATATAATAATATGTTTTCATAGCTGTCACATTTATACAGTCTATTTAAACACTAAAGATATGCTTTTAAATTAAAGTTCCAGGCTCTGGACTTACAAAAAGCTGGCACATGTGCAGTTCACTGATTTCTCTCTTCTGTTTCATTATCAGACCAAAACACAACGTGAAGCACAATGGGTCCATTCCAAGAATATGAGGTGAGTTTGGTTTTGTCTTATTTTCCAAATTTATTGTTTTTTTTTTTTTTAAGAAAGAGTGAAAATAAAGTGAAAGATGTTTTGGAGCAGGAAAAGAAGTCGCCTGAGAACGGAAGTCCCCGCAGCCGCATCCCGCGGCTGGTGCTCCATCCCTTCAGACCTAAAGACAAGTCCTCACCGCTGTCTGACTCCCAGTTCTCAGAGGAGGAGGGGAAGGAGTGTGACCTCAGCTCGGATCACTCCAAGAGGACCGTTAGCACCAACAGCTTCTGCTCTGGTAAGACATCCAGATACAGTCTGATAACGGCAGGATTTACCCTAGGAAAAGAAAACAAATCCATAAAAACTTTTGCTTTCGGCAGAAAGATGTGAGACATCAGTTTCCTCAGCCTGCAGAAAAAAAAACTGAATGTTTTATAGATATAGAACAAAAGCAGTTTCATGGTGCAAAAGTAATCCTGTACATGTGCACGTGTCCACCCCTTTATGAGAGTGGAAGCCAAAGGTGACCCCGTGACCGCCTGTCTGCCCCACGCTGCCTGTTCTCGGCTATTGCTGTCTGTGTGCCCGTATACAATAGATGACACCGGCTGCCCCACTAGTCAGTCTGTGTCCCCCTCCAAAACCCCGCCAGGCTCAGAGCGGAGCAGCCACGGCTCGCCGGCCCTCCCCGAGCGCAAGGCCAAAGTGAAGAGGGTGAGAGTGATGGCCGAGTGGAGCTCCGAACCTCACAGCACCCAGAGGCACAAGAGGGAGCTGAGGTCGGCCATGAAGGCCAGAGGTAAGGATCGAGCTCAGCTTTAGCCGATGAAGCTCGTCAGCGCGGCCCTGCAAGCTGGCAAACGACTGAGAGAGCTCACTAAGAGGCCTTTGTTGTGTCATCTGCAAGATGTTTTTAAAAACGTCTAATCAAGAATCAAAATGAGCAAGGAAGCTGATTGGTTTGGGAAAAGGGGTTGGGAGCTTAGCCAATTAGGTTGATTAGCAGCAGGAAGTTACTACCCAGAGGGAACGCACACACAGCCTGAGTTCACTCACAAGTGGTGGTAGATTACTTATTTCTGAGCACAATCGTTTGACACAGTTATCACTGGACACAGTACCATGGTGTTGTTTGATGGGAAAAGATGCATCTCAGGTATGACTTTTATTTGAATTCATCTTTTTGTTTAGTTTCGTTCTCAAATTGTTTGTAGGCCTTGGTATGCTAGTGAAACCAACAACTTGGGAACTATTAAAATAACAAAAAAGGAGTGTGTTGTTTTGACTGTAAACCTATTAAACTGAAAAATGTACACATCTTTGTTTAGTTTAGCACATTAGAAGTGATTGAATTTTACTCACTATCATAGATATCTGCTACAACACAGCAGCATTTAGCTGAGAACTGACACCAAACATGATAAATTTATTGGTGGATTGGTGGATTTATTGGTGGAAGCTTTGGTCAAGAGGCCAATCTGAAGCTTAAGCTTTGGTTTTTGTTGCTGAAGCCGTCTTCCTCTGCAGGCAGTGAGGCAGACTTCAGCTCCTCCAGCAGCAGTGGCAGCCTGAAGACCAAGGGGAACCTCGCCTACTCCTCAGCCGGAAAGAAAGCTCCTCCACGCAGGTGTGTCCATTTACTGCAGATGGTTCAGTGGGATTAATTGTCTGGGCAGTCTTTCAATTTCTCCAAAGAAAAAAAAAAATACAACTTAAGAATTTAACCCTAACTGCTGTTTTTTTGGTTTTTTTTTCTCGAAGCCGTGGAACCCACATTAGATCCCTCCCAGTGTTCAAACCAGCCGGGACCCCTATGGCCAACCGTGACGCAGAGCTCTACGCGCCATACAAGACGGCTCCCAAAGCTGCTTCTTCGACTAACAGCAGCAGCTGCAATTCCAGTCCCACTTCAAGGTGTGAAACTCTAAAATCCTGAAATATAAATGATTGCAAAACAGCAGCCGTCATTTATTAGATAAGTTCTTGATTTTTCGTGTGACCTTATGTTCAGACTTTCCACTTTTCCCTACATGGATCCATTACAAATCTATTCTTTCCTGATTAAACAAGAAGATATAGGAGATTTGGGAGATTTGGTCTGGGGAGCAGATAATGTGAGTGAGTGGGTGGCTGGATTTAGCCCCGATGTTCATTTCCTCCTCTGGGATTATATCGGTCACAGTTTGTCTGGAGGTGGGATTATTCAAAACTGGATACCACCTGATCCTGAACGCAGCAAAAGCTGTAATCAGGTTGAAAGGATTCCACAAAGGTTTAACTAGGAGAAAACTGTCATAAATATTTGATTGGAGGAGCCGATGTAGAGCAAAGACTCTAACGTTGTGCACTTTGATGGCTGCCACATCAACCTCGGCATTATGTGGCACCGTTTTGTGTCTCTTTGTGGGGGGGACGGGGGGGAGACGGTCTGTTGTCTTTATCTCGCGTCGCCAGCCTGCATAAACACTCCTCCTCTGCTTTGCTAAACGGCTCACGTGACTTTTTTTTCCCCCCTCTCTCTTGCTACCTCCTGCAAGGCCGTTTCTATTTCTGGCTGGATGCGGCACACTTGCATCAAGGCCTCAAGTATCCCAGGTTGCTAGGATATTGTTGCTGGTGACGGAGACGGCTTTTTTAATGCTGCTTTGCGTACTGTCCAAATCCATCCACCCCTCCTCTACAGAAAAAACAAACTAATCCTTTTATCTGCCCTCTGTGAGCGTAACGCTGCACCAATCAGAGACCATATAAAGGGCATCTCAATGTTAATGCAATTAGTTTTTTTGGTTAAAGACATTTTTTTTCTCCGCTGTCTCACTTTTTCAGACCCGCTAAACCAGCCTGCCAGTAATCCCCAGTCAGACAGTAATTCCAGGCTTTGCCAGAATTACCGGCTTTGACTTTTCGCATTTCAAAATGTTTCTGATGCGTTGCTTTGCCTGATGCGTTTCTGGGTTCAGCAGAAGAGCGGGCTTAGGATCCTACCACCTGTGTGGGGACAACCATGGTGTCAGACCCCCAAACCCAGAGCAGTACCTCACCCCTCTTCAACAGAAGGAGGTGGCCATCAGACACCTGAGGACCAAACTGCTGGAGTCTGAGAACAGAGTTCATGACAGGTGAGGATGTGGACCGAAGAAGCTGATTTCTCATTAGGAAAGTCAGATTATTGCCGTCTGTGTGGATTCTCATTCATCCAGGTCATACTTATTCAAAGTTAGATCGCTAGAAACTCGCTGGGGGAAGAGCGTCTGAAGCTTTCTGGAGAAGAAAGTGAAGCATGTTTAAGGATACCTTAGAAGCTCAGAGATCTAACTTTGGATCATATTATTAATGTGTGCAGAGGAAACTCCCAAAATGTATATCAGTCATTATGGATTTTCTGTGCTGGTTAAAGGGAGGCAGAGATTCAGGACCTGAAGACCCAGCTCAGCCGGATGAGAGAAGACTGGATTGAAGAAGAGTGTCACCGTGTGGAGGCTCAGCTGTCCCTCAAAGAGGCACGCAAGGAGATCAAGCAGCTGCGGCAGGTGGTGGAAACCATGAAGAGCAGCCTGATGGAGAAGGATAAAGGAATCCAGAAGTATTTTATTGACATCAACATACAGAACAGGAAACTGGAGTCTCTGCTGCGCAGCATGGAGCTCGCCCAGAGCGGCACCAACCTCCAAGATGAAAATACCTTAGATTTCCTCTGCGAACGCCCCAACGGTGGAGGAAACAAGTTGGTTGGGGAGGAAGGGCACGGGCTGGAGATGGGGGAGCAAGGGGTGGAGGCCATGGCAGACAGTGGGCTTCTGATTAATGACGAGATTGCCAGCAGAGTGGACATTCTGGAGCAGGTCTTCATGTCCACTGCGGTGGATTTCAGTCAGGACTGTAAGCGGAGGGCAGACCCTGGGGTGTCCACACTGTCGGAGGATCCGCTGATGATCGGTGAACCCCCAAAACCCAGATCAAATCCAATTTCCAGTGCCACCTCTGTCAAGCAAAGCACAGAAGATAAAGGAATGCAGACCGATGCGATGCCCTGCTCTCCTGACCTGTCTGCCCTGGTGCTCCAGCTTCTGCAGTACCACAAGGCCACCGTCGGGGGCCCTGTTCCCTCAGCCTCCACCAATCTTTTGGGCACTCAGTCTGCTCCAGCACCACCTCCACTCAGCATTCCCTGTCCCATTCCTCCAGAAAGCCCCGACACCTCCACCGATTCCGGCACGTGCTTCTCAGAACCTGCTGAGCATCGCGGGTTCATGAAGGAGCTTGACTTCGGCATCAGCGAGGGGGAGCCTTGTCTGTCGCCAGGACTGGATGCGGTCGGCAAGCGTTACTGGAGCAACAGCTTCCTGGTGGATCTGGTGGCGGTGGCGGCCCCTCTGCTGCCTTCGGTGGCCTGGCTGTGCTCCCGCCACGGTGTGGATGGAAGCCTCCGGTGTACATCGCCGGTCTGATCAGGGGCTGCTGCATCATGGGATTGCACTCTCTTCGTAACGTCACTCAAGGGCCAGAAGTGTAAACGCTTTCACCGCGCATGCACGAAACTAACAAGCACTACAGCATCTTTGCCAGACCTTTTTTGTGAGACTCGTTGTGTTTTGGTCAAACACTTAATGCCATCCCTGCAGTTACTCCCCGACACTGTTACTCTGCACTGTGCCGTTTCTATGTGCTGAAGGGAAAATGATGACAAAAGGGAAAGGAATTATTTTTTTAAAGGGTAATTTATATATTTATCATTTACATGTGGAAGCTGATCATCTGGGTAGATGGTTGCGTATAATCACTGATGTCCCGAGTTTTCCTTCTTTTTTGGGGGAGGTTGGTACTTTGTGTAACGTAACATTGAATGTTGGTTTTTGTTTGAGAGCCTCTGGGAATTCAAGTGTTTATTGTTCAGTGGGTTATTTTTCACAGTGAAACGTTCAGCCAAAGCTTTAATGTAAGTTCACCCTTTTGTTTTGTGAATATTTTTTCCCTCCCTGGATGTAGAGCTTTAATGGGTGCAGCCTGTGTATTGTTCATAGAGATAACTTAATGCTTCAAAGCAACTGACACTTGTTTTTGTGCCTGAGCTATGTGCAATACCGGTGGTTTACATTAAATGTCCCCTGTATCTTTGTTATTAAAGCATGATATATTCTCATCACTTCCGTCACACTCCCGTTTCATTTTTTTCTAACAACACAGCAGTGGTAAAGTCTTGCATAAGACCAGAATGGCCAGAGTTCCAGACATAAATAAATGAATGAAAAAGTGGAAAAAAACCAAAAGTGAAACCGTGCGCTGTTCCTCACGTTACGTAAACGCTTCCCCTGCCTGTATTTTTAGTTATCTCTGAGGATGTATGTCTTGACATACATTATAAAGTCCATTAAATCCATTTTGCTGAGGGCTTTGAGCAGCTGGGGAACATTGTCCTCGCATGAGTAAAACTGGGTTGGTACCAGAGCAGACACACACAAAACTATTACACAACTGAATTCAATGAAAGTCAATGAATAAACACTTGGCACCTTGTTAGGATTACTCCATCTTCATGCCAACATGGAGGCTTTGAGGAATTTTCTTCAGACTGCACAAGTGTCACCTGATTAGATCTTATTGTTGGTGCAAATACAGCACCAAATCAGCACGATACCTCAGATCCTCATGAAGTCAACCCAGTAGCCATTAATGGTTTCACTTTCCAAAAAAAAATAGAGCGCTCCACTTTTCAAAGCTTTCTTTTTTAGAAAATGGGTCGTGATCAGTTTTAGACGTTTGGTAGGTAGAATCCCCAGCCAGATGGAGGTGAGACAGTGAAAATGGAGCTCTGATACGTGATGGCAGTCATCAGTCCTGGATGCAGACAGGCTGCTGTCCGACAAATTGTTTTATTAGAGCTAGAATGAGTGTTTTCCGGGGTTTTCCTCATAATTCGGTCGTGGATGTTTAGGTGTAGCTGAAGCTAAAAGGCGTAGCACTGCATTGTGTATATTTTAGCACTGGAACAATAACATAGCATCCATTTTGAAAAGTACTTCTATCACTTTTTAGGTGATTTTCACAAAACACATCCAGCAGCATATTCAAACACATTTACCTTTAAAGAAATATTTATTAGAAAATCTCTGTGAGACCAAGGCAGCAAACTTACAAGCCACTGAAACCATCTCAGCTGAGAATTCAAACTCCACATAAAGATCAACCAGAGGGGAACGGAACAAAGGCTACACTTCTGGAGACAAATGTGCAACATGACAAAAAAGAAATACCATATTTTCAATACTGGATGAAGAGTTTCAGTAAGAAAACTAAAGCCAGACTATACAGTAATTTAAATAAAACTCTGAAAACTGTTCATGCAGTGAGTCTTTCATTCTTTCAGGATGGATAAAGATGACAGACGTCAACAGTTCCTCACAAGTATTATGATACCTCATGTTTGCTCAATTTAGGCATTCAAGATGGAAAACACACCCCACGACCACCAGTTATTTGTCACCAACCAACACAGTTGTAACTCTCCTTCATTTGCCAGCGTTTCCATGATAACTACTGACGATCTGTTGCTGTTGGGACACAAGTTTGTCAGAATACTTCTTTGGCCGTTCGGTTTTGGATGAGAAGCAACATTTTTCTTTGTTTCAGTTGCCGACATCACCAGCAGCATGTTTCTGAACTGTAGGTTATCCATACTTTATATGAGTGTGTCACCTATGAAAGAGCGATGCAGTACCCAATCCCAAAAACAAAATAAATCTCAGCATCGATGGAAAATTGACTTCAATTTATGTGCATGGTCAATCGGTCAGTTCAATAACCGAGTTGTGGTTCCGTCTTGACTTTTCTAGTGTGGTTAGGGGGGTCCACAACACATTTATGTCTTGTGAAATGTAAGTACAATTAATTTAATTTAGAGTTAAAAATCACAGTTACATATTCAATGGCAAAGCAATCCACTGGCATTTAGCAATCCCCAATTATTACACACTTGTCCTTCAATCGTACACATTACAAAAGAAAAGGATTTGTTGTCCCTATCAGAGTTTCAAAAAGGGTACCTATTTATTTACAAAGGTCAAGTAGAAGGCTTTTCCTTGCGACTACCGGACAAATTACTGTTAACCAAAAACTAACTAAATGGTGCATTTACCCTTTGACCCAAAATGAACTGATGATAACTCAGCCCTGCCTTTAGGACCATCCTGTCCTTATTGAATGAAGGGTGTCTTGGTCACATGGCTGCAGTAGTAGGAGTGACCCAAATGGCTGTTGGTGGAAACAGGACGGAAATGGGGGACAGACGCGGACTATGGGGTGAAGATCCTCTTTAAACAGGAATTTGGATAAGACTGAGCCCAAACATCGGATGATAGGTAGTTTCTTAGCCCCTGCCCCATTCCCCTGGCTCAAAACTGAGCGTATCTCAATGTTATGAGAGCTTGACGGCAATTTTTTGCTCCTTCTTCATCATCCTCTGAGCCTCTTTCTCCATTTTCTTCCTCTGCTGCTCCATCGAGCGTTTTTCTCTCTCTGCCATCTTCTGTTGTCTGTGGAGAGAGGGTAAAGTGGTGAGAGGTGCCACTAGAGCACATGTCAGTGGGAGCAGTAACATCTCAGAGTCAAACATCGTCTTTGGCTAACGTGTCTGCAAACACTGCCACCTGCTGGGAACGATGCGAGTCCGTGGAACCGCACATGCATGTGTGATTTAAGAGGACAACATTTAAATGAGTAGATTACAATAACAGGACTTTAGATTACCTGAGCACCTCCTCTGCCTCCCAGGTTGCATCAGACTCATCTTCCCAGGCATTTGCATCTTCCTGCCAGGTGTCCATTTCTCCAAGTTCAGCCTAGAAAAGAAATAAAATAAATTAATTAAAAAAACAATTATACACACACACAAACAAAAAAAAAATCTCTAGATAGCATGAACACTTATGTAGTTTCTTGTATAAAACAGCAGTGACATTTTGCTTTTTATGAGGACACAGAAACCGGTTTTACATGTTGGATGCTATAAAGCAGAATCTTACCGAGGGCGGGTTAAAGTTCAGCATATCCTGAGAGGCTGCCAATCGGCTGGAGAAACCTCCCGAGCCATCAGGAACTACATAGTTTAGAGGCTCCCGTTTCTTCAGTACAATCTAGACCAAGGAAACCCAACACTTAATGGTTAATAGTTCATTAAAAAAAAGAAGATTAAAGCAAGAAATGAACATCTGCCAAATAAAAACAGTTAACCTGGCCATCAGTTAATAAAAATGAGTTTCAGAAAGGCTAGATATGTGGATTGTAATTTACTCCCACTGTTCACAGAAGGTATAAACAGTCATAAACTAAGAGGGACAAGTGCTCATTTAGACATAGCCCATGTCTGAGGATAGTGTGTTTTTATTCCAGCTGAATTTCCAGACAGAAATTCTGCATGACTGGATAATAAAACACAAAGCCGATAAATATACAGACAGAGGCACATTTTTTCAAGGTAATGTTCAAAATAATGGCAGTCCAATTTAACTTTTTAGATTAATCCAGTTTTTTAGTATAGTTTTTAGTGCTACATAGAAAACAATTTACCAAATTGCTCTTGAGGCTGCGCAACTGGGCAATTCGTTAAAAGGGGCGTGTTAAAAAAAATAGCAAGGAGGCATTCAATCAGTGAGGTCATCAGTTTTGTGATAAAGCAGCTGTGATTCAGGTGGATTTCTCTGTAAATGCCGGAGGAAAACGGGTCGTGCAGGACACTGTTAAGAAGAACAGCGTACTTTGATTAAAAACTTGATTGGAGGGGGGGGAAAACCTATAAAAGAGGTGCAAACATTTTAGAATGTTGAGCTAAAATGATTTCCAGTGTGTTAAAATGAAGAGCAAAACCAGAGACACGTGGCAGAAAACAGAAGACGACCATCAAGTCACATTGGACTGCTATTACTTTGAACACGACTCGTTTTCTTTATTTATAACACAGTGGCAGACATACCTTTTGGGTTTTCCTGATGGTAGGTGCCATGTCCTTAAAATAGTCCGGCTCATCATTTTCCTCACTCGGTGAAGGGGGAACATTTCCGTTGCCACCTTCAATCTTGATACTTGTTGGTGCGTCCTCATCCCAAGAGCTCCACTCTTCAATCTCTGGCTGCAAAAAGAACATAATATTGAAAACAGGACTGCTTCCATACTGTGGGATTATTCTCATATATTTTATACTCTAACTGGTAAATAAAGTATCAGTTTTGAGCTGGCTCAAGACCCAACCTGTTTTGGTACAGATGAGGAAAAATCCACTGTTGTTGGCAGAGTTATTTGATCACCACTGAGCTTGCGGCCCCTCCCAGTCCTTCATAGCAAATACGCAAAGAGATAAATAAGAATAATACAAATGAATGCAACAATTAGCATCAGACTGTAAACAAAAGATATTTGCAGATGAGCCTTTTGTTGAATTATATTCATTACACCTTCAGTGCAAAAACAGCATAGGTCCAGGAACTTGGGAATGCTGGTCTGCTCACCTGCATATCAATCTTTTAAAGAGGGAGAGTAAACTGGCTAGACATGTGCAGATCTTGAAGAGACGGAACTGAGTGATGGCCATACTGACACTGACCTGAAAAACAGTAGCAATTGACTTTTTAGCAAGGCACAAGCAAAGCTACGAGTCATGCACTTCAAAGTTTACCTGAAATAATAGAAGGACATGCAAGTTTAGGTCATCTTATATGAAGGTCATTTACGCAGTCAGTCATTTCTTATGTATTTTGTATTATTTATGATCTGAAGGACCGTGGCGTTTCTATTCAGTTGTGCATTTTGGCATGCATTATACGGATAATTCAGGTAAGCTTGCTAATTTATTGTGTTTATTATACCTTTCAACAGCAGGCCTGACATAGGAGTAAAGATGGTGTTGAATATAACACAATTCTGCACTATGTATTTTTACTACACGTTGGTATTTTCAGACTTTACATTAATGAAAATGTTGACACCTATGCAACTTACCTAAAGAGATGTCAATATAGCGTATGAAAATAAAGTAGCTGTTTTGCCTTCTGGTGTAGACGAAAAAGACAAGTGCATTTATTTGCTAAGCGTTGGTTGCTAGCCTAGCCCACAGGAGATAACAAGGCATTTCCAAAACCCTTAACTGTCTTCCTGAGGCAGAACATTTGCATTTACAAAACGCATCGTTATCATATCAGAATTATCCGTACATCAACGGTTTACTCTGACGCTGTGTCATGACAAAGCTCTTTAATTCATGTCGTCCCTCGTCTATGTGTCAGGGCTGCCATCTTTGAATTGAGCGTAGCGGAAACAAGGAAGTAGAGCATGGTCCTGCTGCATTCAAAGACAGCCGGAAAATGGGCAACTCAATCTTGTAACCGAATTTCAGCGTTTTCCTCAGTCTAATTCCCATTTACTTTATTCAGACATGCAGTTTATTAAAATCCCTATTTGCCATCACAAGCAGTGATGTGAAAGTAATACAGTTTTATATGGAGTTTTAAGTGACATATCTTTTTAAATTCATGTTTAAGGACGGATGGCTTGCAACTATAATTAGAAACTGAAGCGTTTGTAACTCAAATAAATATATTTTGCAAGAAATTGTTTTATTTTCTGTCTCACAGAGGAAAGTACACTATTAATACCCAACAAAGAAGCGAGAAAACCTGACCGTCCAAGACGAGTCACGTGTCATGTCGTCATCATAGACTAGCCAATCGGCAACTACCTTGGACAGAACTGGTATATTTGAAAACTGGCAGTTTTCAAATTTTCCTGCCCTGTAGGCTCGGTGTGAAAGAATTGCCGACAACATAAACACGGTGAGGTTCTTTTCTGTGTGACGTTTGACTAATAAATGTTATTAAATGTTCTCTTAAATCCGGGAGTAAATGTTACGTCTTTGCTCATTTTAGCGGGTCATTAGTGGCAATCATGGCTAGCATTGCTGGTAATACGTAAGCTCATATTAGCATGCTAACTGCGCTGATGCTAATGTTGTCAACACGGAATATTTGCCAACTGATTCAGTTCTTGTAATAAAACAACTCTTACGCTTCAGATGGAGGAGGAGGAGCACACTGACAGAAAACAACAGCTTGCCATGCTTTATCAAAAGCTAAACAAAATTAAAAAGTCTTTGAATGAAGGTAATAAAGATTCCCGGTATTTAGAACACCCTCCCATGTCCACACATCCATTGCACTGTAACTTGTGTTCGCTTTTTACAGATGACACGGACAATATTAACCAGGTGATCAGCTCCAACTCACCAAAATCATGCCTTTCCTATCTTACTGATCTGGAAAAGAAAGGGGACCCCTATACAGACTGTAATCATCTGACCAGGCTGGTTGACTCTTACACCAAAGTGTTCTCCACTTTGCCGGTGGGGAAACATTGCGAGAATGAGAGCTATGCCAGGATGTTGGTCCGATTTGCAGAGCTCAACGTGTAAGTAGCCAAAGCTTTTGCTTAGATATGAAAATATTTTGTTGTTGGCTTAAGAAAGTTTTGGACTATTTCGATTTTTATTCTCACTGAATTAGAATTCAGGACGTCAACAAAGCTGAAGACAACTTCAAAATTGCAAGTTCCCATTGTCAGAACTTTGCATTTGTCCACATCGCACATGCACAATTTGAACATTCACAAGGTAGAAATGAGCATGTTTAAAAAATATTTTATTTGATTTATAAATAGTGACACTGCGCAGCATCTGTTGATATCATTGTCTGCTTTTGTATCATGTGCTCAGGTAACACAAAAAGAGCTATTTACCTCTTGCAAAATGCTCTTGAACTGGGTGCAAAACCAAAGGAAGTCCTTGAGACAGCCTTACAAAATATGCAAGGTGGAAAAACACATCTGTTTTGTCCAGAAGATAAGGAAAATATACAATGTAAGTATTCTTTATTAATGTGTATTATGATTTTGCTTAAAGGATGATGAATTCTCTCGTTTATTAAAAGCCTATAAAGTCATATGCTGGCAGAAATGGGCTTGCACTTACCCTCCAGCTCCCATCCTTGTGACCCTGCAAGGGAAAGCAATCAAAGGGTCTTGTTCTCCGTTAACTTTGGTCTTTGTCGTCCAGTTACATCGAACAGTAATGTCCACGATTCGATCAAGAAAGGCTCTGTGTTCCAAAAAGTTAGCAGGACTTCTGACGGTACTGGTGACTTGCACCTCTCCTGTATTTTTAATTTGGGGTAAGTGTAAAAGGCTTATTTTAAATGCATAATGCCCGTGATAACTAAAATGTCTTTCCTGCAGGCCAGAGGCTTATTCCGGGGCATCAGATGACCAGCAATCAGGCTGGAAATCTGGATCTCAACGAAAAAGAGTTGCTGGCATTGTGAGAGAGATCTATTTTAACCGAAGCTTTTTTTTTTTACATTAAATTACCATGCTGCCTTTTTTTTCATTAGTAATTTTACTCCATTTTGTATTACAGCCAGGTAGAATTCGTGTAGTGCCATTTTCTATCCCAGAAAATGAAGATGATGGTCATGATGATGGCTATATCAGTGAGAAACCATCCAGGAGAAGTGATGCATCAGTCCACAACAGTCTATCAAGGTCATTTTAAAATATTAGTGTGATAGATCTTTTATCTATCTTTATCTTCTGACAAACTAAACAATAGTAAGTGTGCAAAATACATAAATAAAAAACTCTCACTATGTATGCAGTGCATTAAAAATATAATAGAATAATGCTACCACATTTAGGATTCCTCACCAAATTGTACCAACACCCGTCTTATCAAATATGTACTAAATAGGATATCATTCAATGGTTGTTTTTTTTTTTTTTGGATCTTCTAGGCAAACATCTGCTTCAAGCATAACTCAAGGGTTTGGGCTGTCGTCCTCAAAGAGGACTCCTCCTGAAGCAGTGAGTATGGACCGGTGGTCAGTCGGATTTAGCGGTTCTACAATTCTACAATGTCATTTAGCGGATGCATTTCTTCGGGAGATATACATTAAAGTTTAATAATCCTGTGCATGTTTAGCCACAATTGGTCAGCCCAGAACATTGTCCGTGGGAGGACCAGACCCCTGCAGACTCCACCACTACACTTCTGCATACAAGAGACGCCTCTAAACTGGAGGGTAGGGAACGCTGGAGTGAAATAAACTCTCCGATTTGGGTCTGAGTGAACCCTTGTCGCAGCAAGCTCTGACAACACTGCATCCCATCTGTCTCTCATAGATGTTACTTACAACTTTGACCTGGTCATAAAGACAAATTCACCTGAGTCATGTCTGGCCTACCTAATGAACCTGGAGCAAAGGGGCAATCCACACACGGACAGCAACCTGCTGAATAAGCTTAAAGACTGTTACTCAAGAGTCTTCTCCAAGTTACCAATTCGGCAGTATAGCAAAAACACCAGTTATGCCAAGATCCTGGTCCGATATGCAGAGCTCAGGGGGTAAGTATAAATCCAAGTACTGAAGCATCATTTCAGCCTTGACTTTAGTGTTCAGTGTTAAATTCTAGTTTAGTTAATATCATAGGCATATTTTATAATATTCTATAAAGTCAAGTCTACATTTGCTTTTTTTTAAGAATTGAAGACCCAGATGAAGCGCAGGACCACTTTATAGTAGCTCGGTCCAACTGCAAAGGGTTTGCTTTCGTCCACATTGCCCACGCTCAGTTTGAGGTCTCCCAAGGTAGTTGGCCTCCAGCTTAATTAGCTCATTTGGAATCCACAGCCACCAGCATTTCCTCATCCTTTCTTTTTTTCGAAGGTAATACAATCAAAGCCGCCTCAATACTGCACAAAGCCCAGGCAATGAATGCCAAACCAGCAGAGCTCCTGGAGACGGCCATGCGCAATTTAAAGACTGGGGCGAAGCAACTTGTGCCAACTAACTATGAGGAGGAGGAACTGTCCTCCGGTACAGGTACTGCGCCTTTCAAGGGAAATGTTAATTATTCGTTAATTATGTGGTGTTTAATTCTAATAATTGTTTTGCCTTGTGAATTTAAAAACAGTGTTACCGCTCTCTGTGCCCACTGGTGGGGGACACCAGGACCTGCATAACCCTGCTCGGATCCCTGTGAGCCAGTCAGCCGACCAGCCTAAACCAGCCAACCGGGAACTATTTTCTGAGTGGAAGCGTCCAACTTTAGCCAGTCGGCATGTTTCTCCAGAGGTCAGATATTCTTTGTTATCCTGTAAATATTTGTCCTTAACTGTTTTTAGTCAGAGAAATTTTGCTCATGGTTAGAGCAATTTAACAATGAATATTTACTATAATTTGGGGGGGATTACATTTGGATCCAGCAGTGTTAGATCCATTAATTTATCTTTGTTTGTAAAACTTTACTGCTTTTTCATGTTTGTTTTTTTTTACATATATTTTTCTAGGAAAAGCGTGTTACGCCCACTGACCCAAGACCGGTTTCTTGTGTCCCAGAATTACTACCCACTCCATCAGTCCAACTTTCGTCCAGACAAACCTTACAAACTGCGTGCCAGACCCCAAATGGCTCTTCCAACCACAATGCAAATAGGTATTATTACGGATTAAAGCTACAGACTAGATGATTACAGTTATGTTTGACTCTCTCCGACCTAATTTTGATGTCTAACAGTCAGAATGTTGTATCATTTTTTTCCTCCCTCAGCTTTGTGACTCCTGTTGTAAAAAGAGGCCTTGACGTCTCATCTTCTGCAGTGGCACAACACAGAACTGGAACAGTCCGGCAGCCTTTCACAACACTAAGTCAAACACCGTCTTTCCAAACTCCACAGGTAGAACCAGTCCTGAGAAAAAATAAGGTTCTCCATGTCAAAGAGCAGAATGTACAATCCAAGTGACAGTTGATGAATATGTAAAGTCTAACCAAGTGTAAACAATAACTCTTCATTTCTGCTTGGCTCTTTTTTAGTCTTCCTTTACTTCAGTTTCAAATGAATCCATCACCATTAAGGGCAAACAGTTCTACATTCTTAAAATGATTGGACGTGGTGGTTCCAGCAAGGTGAAACATTAATATTCAGTTCACACTTTTTGGTTGTAATGTTTTAATTATTCAAATTGCTTTTCATTGGTTTTTATTTCAGGTGGTACCAGGTTTCTTGATCACAAGAAGCAGCTGTTTGCTGTAAAATACGTTGACCTGGAGGAAGCGGATGCTCAGACAATAGAGAGCTACAAAAATGAGATTGAGCATCTGAATCACTCCCAGCAATACAGCGATCAAAT
>CAAE01014344.1:305017-327341 GCA_000180735.1 Tetraodon nigroviridis | reverse complement strand
AGGCTGTGCAAACTATCCATAAACATGGTTCGCCCCTCTCTACATGCTAACATTGTTCCACTAATTTATTATTTTAAGGCTGAAATCTACCATGTTGTGTGCAGGTATTGTCCACAGCGAGTTGAAGCCAGCAAACTTTGTCATCGTGAACGCGTCACTGAAGTTGATTGACTTTGGCATTGCCAATAGAATCCAGCCAGATGTTACAAGTATTATGAAGGATTCACAGGTAAGACTGATGCACCAAGTATACTTGTAAATCAGTCCACTCAGATCATTCTTGAATATTTTAAATCGCTGAAGAAAGAACTTTTTGCATTTATTTTAAAAAATGCTGTAATCATGATTACACAGCATCACATGTACTGTCCGAAGAGAACATTGATTATTTCATTAAAACAGGTGGGAACTTTGAACTACATGCCTCCTGAAGCCATCAAAGACACTTCATCGCAGCCAGGAAAAGCCCGCTCCAAGGTTTTCCCATCGATTCAGTTTAACATTTAAAGCAATGGGACTTTATTACAGCACTATAATTGCTGTTTCCTGTTCTTTGAAGATTAGCCCCAAAGGAGATGTGTGGTCCCTTGGATGCATCCTATACTGCATGACGTATGGAAAAACACCGTTTCAGACCATCACAAATCAGATTGCAAAGCTGCAGGCCATCATTGATCCTTCCCACAAGATTGAATTTCCAGATATATCGGAGAAAGATCTGCTGGATGTCCTGAAGGTGAGAGGCTAGTCTCACCGTAGGCATGTAATAAAAATGCCGGTTAGCTATTGTGTACACATATATGTGAAAAATTATTAGAATAGAAATAATAGAAATGTTTTGAAATTTGTGTTGCTCAGATTCCAGAAAGATCATAATTGACTCTGGACCCTTGAATTTGATTGGTTTGATAATATTGCAGCTACTGGCTTATCCATATTTTACCTTAATGAGGTCCTTTTTTGGGTTTTATTTTTATGTATTCTAGCGTTGCCTGGTACGAAACCCCAGAGAGAGAATTTCTATTGCTGAACTGCTGGACCATCCTTACCTTCAGTTAAAACCACAAGCTTCACCTGAACAGGGTATACCAACACAAATACACTAAATATTTTCTTTTTGTAAACCTTAATAATGACAACTTTTTTTCTGTTTCAGTACCTCCAATTAATGGTGATCTAAAGAAGATTCTGACAGATCTTGCAGCCCTCCAGTCTCCTAACAGCATTGTCCGAGCTGCTAATGTATGTTCAGTTCTGCAGAATTTTTTCCAGTAATGTTTCTATAAATAAAAAGCTTTTTTCTTTTCTCCTCTTAGAATCTGGCGAAAATGTGCAGCAGCGGCCGTAAGTTGGATGTTGCAGAGTGTGCAAAATCATCCTCCTAACTATCCTGGAAAATGTAAAATGGATAGTTTAATTTTTTTAAGTATATATATTTTTTTTGACACCTTATTAAGACATTAGTGAAGTACCACTGTTTTCCGTAGATGTAGAAAAAACAGATCTATATACATTTTTCTTCAAACTGTTTTGTTTTTTTTCTGTCTCTAAATTTGAGCATACAAATTCAAAAATACAAATTAAAAAACTCAAATAAACATACTGTATTTTCAGGAGTCGTTGTTTCATTCAAATATCAAGGCCAAGGGGCTTTAATTACAAAACCATAATCATGTATTGTACTGTCTATATATGTACACACTACTACAGTGGGTATTTTAGGTTTTTCCACGCCCATTAAAGGTCTGGAAACGCTAAAATTCCTGCTTTCTTACATGAACACGGATGTAAGTCACGCCATGTGGTGAAATGAGCTGCTTGGAGGTCTGCGCTCTGCACTTTTAACAACTTTTGAAATTCCATTTTGCGTTTTTATGACTGTGACGTCACACCCCGCCCCATTATTTGACCAATCAGAACGTGTAATCTGCTTCTTTGACGTCGGCATGAGCAGTCAAAACAGGAGCTCTCACTTTGATACAATTTCAGTTGCCCAAAGGCGCGTTTAATATAATTTCATTTAATACCATTCACACGTCTAAATCCACGCCCTCCTTTCTCTCAATTAAACTAACTTGCAGCCCTCCGAATATAAAAACCTGTTTCAATCAAACATTTAGGTTTGTTTATTTGCAGTTGATTGGGTCCATGGCAACTTGATCTCGTCCTTTTCATAGAAGATCTTTGCATTTCTTATCCCTGTCACTTCCTTCCTGGTCAGCCATAACAACAGCGATGGCGTCTTTTGCACGGTTTTTTATTCGTGGTGCTCACTCCCAACGTTCTATCTCCGGCCTTGCCACCGGGGTTCAGAGTTTGTATGGAGGCACTTTGCTAAAATTGTCGGCTGGCTGCAACGCTTGTACGAAACTACAAAGACGACATGTTGCCCACTTTACCTTTCAGCCTGACCCCGTCCCCACACAGTACGGTGAGTAGCTGGCTAACCGGCTAACGTTCCACATCAGCAGGGGAAAGATTATTTAAAATATTGATACACATGGGATCCACACAGATGTAAATACTAGAAAAAGATTTTCCTAAACGAAGCCCAACACCAGCCACATAACTTTAATATTTCCCAAAGTGCACTGTAAAGACTGTCTAATGAAGTACACATTGTCACTGTGTGATCTACTGCTAAAAATTCCCCTCAAAAGTGACACCCTGCAAACTTTGTGCATGATATTTGTTGTGTTTTGTTTGTTGTTGTTGTTGTTGTTTGATTGTATTGTATTTAGGTCCCACTCAGAAGATGAACCTGTTCCAGTCTGTAACCAGTGCCTTGGACAACACTCTGGCCACGGACCCAACAGCAGGTAGAATCTCTAAAATAATCCTTGTCAACATCAAAATTACATTTTAGTATCTCTCCCCCTGACCTTTGCATTAGAAAAAGCTGTCGAAAAAATTATTATGTGAGCACCTTTCCTCTGCTCGCATTGTGTACATAGTGTAAAACTGGAATTCTCATCTTTGGTGAAGACGTCGCCTTTGGTGGGGTATTCCGATGCACAGTTGGCCTGAGAGACAAATATGGTAAGATTGTTTTTTTTTTGTATATATATTTTATTTAAAAAAACTTTTTGTTCTGCTGTTTGGACCGTTAATCTTTTCCCCCGCCTGGTTTACGTGGTGTGATCGCTAGATGGCAGCAGAGGGCTGTTGATGATTCCACCCCTGTTCAGGGGCTATTTTTTATAGCTGAAACATTAGTAATTATAGGTGTGATGAGTCAAAGTGAATGTTTTTTTTTGTGCTTTTAGTATTTAAAAGAAAAGAAGTCAAAGATTCTTTACATCAGTGCAAATGTAGAATTGATAATGAGGCTCCCAGTAGACACGCACAGGTGGTAATAGGAATATTAATGCTTGCTGTTCTGTTCTAATGTCTCCCAATGGCCATGATAGTATGACCTTTAAAATTAAAGTGGCTAATATGACTGTCAAAATGTCCGTTACCTTCTTTAAAGTTTCACCCACAGAGTGGCACATCCGCAGTTTTATTGCATGAAGTTAAAAAAAAATAGGTTCCAACTCTGCATTTGTCAGTGAGTATTTTCTCTTCTAAAGCTGAGGGGTACTTAAGGTTTCATTGTGCATTTTGTGCTGTAACCATGATTCTGTTTTGCGAAGGAAAATAATATCAGGCCTTTTTAACAAGGTTGCTTATGGCACCTAAGATCGATGCCCATTGACCACGCTGACTAGATTGCCCTGTGACATGAGCCACATTTCTTTTTTTCATTTTAATTTGTATGTTTTATGATCATCTTTATTTTTAGGTTGTTTTGGGGTTTTTTTATTGTGCCTCCATAAAGGCTTTGCCTTTGTTTTCACTGACGTCAGAGGTGTTGACCTTTTGGCGATGGGATCATGTTTTCCATCTCATCCTTGTGTACAGTGGCGAGCACAAAGCTTTTTTTATCCCTTCGTCTGCTGAACAACATGATGCACACCTCTGCCATGCACCATCATTAACAGAACAGAGTTCAAGCTGACACTATATAAATGGCTTTTTACCAGCTGCACATGTTTGCCTTTAGTGTTCCAGCTCTCTAACTAATTGCTGAAGCTACCGCACGTGTGGCCCAAGTTCACAAGAAGCATTTCCAAGAAGGTATTAGGATAATTTAGGGGTTTGTATTAATTTATTTGCAATTTTATATTGAAAATCATGCTTGCTGACCTGCGCCATCCTACTTTTAAACGTCAGCACATTATGGACCCTACGTTAGCATTGGAAATAACTACACAGCAACTACACAGTAGGCTGGAACTGAAACAGTTTCAGATGTGTGGGAACAGCTAAGCCACAAACTTTGCACCATGACACAATTGAGAGTCACAGAGTTTTCCAGAGACAATTTTTCACATGTAAAGTTCATGTGGAGCTTCAACTTTCGTTCATTGTAAACTTCCAGGCAGTATATTTTCATCGCTGCGAAGCTCTTTCCACTGTCTGTGTCGAATTTCATAAAGACTGCAGGGCACAGAAATGCAGCGTTCCACTGTTGGAAAAAAGAAAACACAACAAAATTCACCAAAAATGCAAAATTAACACTCCGAAACCAAATTTAGCAGGTTTCGCTCCTGCAACCTTTTTCAGATTACAGGGTGCGGAGGTAAAATTGTCGTGTTTATACTCTACAGGGGTTGTGTGTAATCACAGGGGTGCATCTGCACACGTGTAACCAGTGAGGTTTTTTTGATGGGGGGGGGTGGGGGGGGTTCTCATTACTCGGCTGCATGACGGAGCAGAATTTGCGGTCTACACCAACACTCTTGGGCCTATTTTTGTACTAACCCTGGTTTAAATTTGCTTCCTGACCATGCAACCTCTGCTCTGCTCTTTCTCCCAGGTAAGGACAGAGTCTTCAACACCCCTCTTTGTGAGCAGGGCATTGTGGGATTTGGTATCGGTGTAGCAGTGACCGGTGCTACGGCGATCGCTGAGATCCAGTTTGCCGACTACATTTTCCCTGCTTTTGACCAGGTACGTCCTCAGAATACATGAGGCAATCTGTTCCAGCTTTAGCTTTTACAACACACTGTTGGTGAATTCATGTTGAGGATGAGGAAAAGTATTCTCACCTGAATGTTACAATTTGCTTTTTTTCCATAAAGAATTTTCTTTCTTACTTCTAAATAACGAGAGCCAGCTAATGCTAGCAAGTGAGACATTCGCCCTCGTTTGTCACGTAAACACCCTTGTATAATTTAGAAACTATACACCCAGATGTTTTCATGTTCTGTCTTGTTTACTACCTGGCAACATTGTGCGTCCTCCTCTGCAGTTAATAATGCATGATGAGGGTGATACTGTGCTCTTCATTTTTAACACATCAGCAAGTGAACAGGACGAGACTCCATAATTGAACGTAATTTGTCTGTTTTATCCTTTATCCGATGTTCCCGACAACATAAAAATAAAACTTTTGCGTTTTTTTTTTTTCTTTTGAATAAAGCCTAATTAGATTCAGCTTTCAGAAACACACATGGCTGGAAATCTTTTATTATAACATTGCCTGAAGGTGCGGCAAACCAACATCAAGCTGTTTATTTTCATTGTTTTAGCATATAACGCCATTTAGAAAATGTGGTTAAACCAAAACAGGCTTTCTCAGTGGAAAGATTAATGCAATGCTACTGTTTTCACCCTTTATACATATTAACAGGAGTGTCTTTCTGTGTATTCTCGTCCTGAATGATTTATGAGCGTCCCTGCTATGTCAAGTGTACAATAAACCAAATACAGAGCAGCTGTGGGTTAAAGGTGACGTTGGGCCTTGGATGGTCTCCATCTGTCTGCACCCTCGCTTAAAATGATGCAGAAATGCAAAAGAGATCAAGTAACATCTCCCCAGAGTTTTAAGAGAGGGGACATTTGGGACATCTTTATGGAGAGGCCCCAGCATCAAACACTGTAAGAAGCCAGACATCGCTCATTAAAATTTTAAAATGGTTGTTAAATTGTTGGAGGAGAATAGCAGGAAAGGGCAGAAGAACGAGACTCCTACTTTATTTATGAGGATCAAATATTATTTTTAGTTGAAATAAAGTTCTACGCTGCATGTGTGGATGAACCTGGCATCTTTTTGATCTCGTTGCAGATAGTGAACGAAGCAGCTAAGTACCGCTACCGCTCAGGGAACCTGTTTGACTGCGGGAAGCTCACCATCCGGGCTCCGTGGGGGTGCGTGGGTCACGGGTCCCTGTACCACTCTCAGAGCCCCGAGGCCTTCTTCGCTCACTGCCCTGGCATCAAGGTCCGTCCTGTTACTGGTTCAAATGGCGCAGAGCGACTGCAGCTGTTTCCAGACCTCTGAAGCCACAGCGCCGACTCGTTTGTTTGACTCGTTCACAAGTAAAAGCTCAGCTGTTTATTTGCTCCTCACAAGTGCGTAAACACGCTTCAGACAAACCAGAGGAATGTCTGTTGTCACATACAGCCGCTTCCTCGTTCCGGTGGGGCTAAAATTCGGCAGCCTCAAGAGCACTTCAGTTAGGAAAAAAAACAGATCCCTTGGAGATTTAACTGATTTCTCGTTAACAAACGTTTCATCCCTAAAAAGCCAGGACAACACAAATAAAATTATTTGCTTTTTCTTTTGCAATAAAAACTTGTTGAATGAGGATGTTTGGCGTTATCATAAATAGGAGTTCATTTGCATCCGTGAAGGCCTTGGGCATTTACATAACTAATCTCTGAGTTAAACACTGGATTTTATTATTCCGAAAAGCTGGAGGAACAATTTTTACTGGTTATTTTCCTGCAAATAGCAATTGTTGGAATGTGTAAATATCACCTTTACATTTATTGTCTTCCAGTAAAGGTCAAGCTGCCGAGGGTGAGTCTCTGTCCACATCGCTGCGCTCTTCCAACCGCTGTCATGTGTTCCTCAGGTGGTAATCCCGCGTGGGCCAGTTCAAGCCAAAGGGCTGCTCCTCTCCTGCATCGCTGACATGAATCCCTGCATATTCTTTGAGCCCAAGATCCTGTACAGAGCAGCAGGTGAGCTGGAATAGCTGTTCATCTAAATTTCTAGAATTATAGCATGATGTATTGCTGTCAGTGCACCATCCCCAAGGAAGTGGTGAGGCAAAATTTCCCCTTTGACAGGCAGAAACCCCGAGCAGAACCAAACTCAGTATAGACGGCCATCCGCCGCGACCTTCCTGGGCGGGAGGGGAGGAGAGACGGGGAGATTGTGAGAGAGACAGAGGAGAGGGGGAGATCGAAAGAAAAAGGAAAGAGAGAACGTTGAGCCGAAGCTGCAGGATCCATGCAGGGCCACGGAGAGGGTTCTGGATCCAGCAGGCCTCAGGAGGGTGGATCATCGCAGTCAAAAGTGTGTAATATTACCCAGCCATCTCAAATGAAACCCTCTCGAGCTACATTTGTACGCATTACTCATTTGTTTGGTTTAGGTACCTCTGCATGGGCAAATCAGGCCTAGTAAAGAAAGTCGAGGAACTTACCTTGTCTCTGTAGAATTACTACAAAACCCATTGTATCGTTCCGTTTTGGACATTACAACCGAATGGCTGGAAAACATTTCATCAAATTTGTTGATGGTAAGGAAAAAAGGATTCAGAAGTCCAAAGAAATAAAAAAAGTAGCGGGCGCAGAGCTGTGTTGACATTGTGCGGGATGCCACAAATAAATGGCTATGGGGAAACCCTGCAGTAGTTCAGATGGCACCATCCTTCCACATCTTTTGGTAATGGAAACGCAAAAATAACCGTTTTAATGCATGATGTAATGATCAGAATGTATCCAGACTTCTTGGTGGAAACAACGTTTAATGAGCTCTGCCTGGATCATGAAGTCATGCTTTTAATTGCAGCAGTTGCAGTTGAGATAAAAGCCGCTCTTTTCCGTTTTCTGTCGTCAAGGATCGCACTGATTTAAAAAAAATGGCCTGTTTTTTTTTTTTTACAATTCAGTTTTAGCATTCTGCTAATTCTATTATTCTATTCAAACAGTGTATTTTCTGTCTCGTCTGTAGGCTGAAACCAGGAGCCATACAGACCGTCCCGCGTTGCTCTAAAAAAGTGAGCTGTCATGAAAGACAGTTTTCTTTGCTAAAATCCAATGTCTCACTTCATTAGCATTACTCTCTAATTGTTGTTTTTACTTTGTCTATTTCCATGTAGGAATGTTCTGTATTCCCAAAAGCTGTAATTCATATTGATGAATGAGCTTCATAGTTAGCATGTAGGTATTGCATGTTACATCTCGAGAGTGTAAATATTGGTAATAAGCAGGATGTTATTGGAGCAATGCGAGTTAGTCGTAATAATATTTTCCAAACCTTGCTTTAGCTTTCCAAGACATTATTTGCTATGAGTCAAACCAAGTACTCGCATGTGCTCTCATTCAAAGAGATCGGGCCACAGGCTGCAGAATGGGAGGGCCCCATTTGGATAAACCTCTGGTTAATGTTTTTGGTTGATATCCCAACAATGGGTTGTTGTTGTCAGGGGTAACAGGTTCAAGACCTGAAGCGTACAAAAAAATAACATTAGGTCATGCATTAGATTGTTTCCGAGGTTCTGGAAAAAAGCATAACTATGAATGTGAAAAGAGTGAGAATGTGGTTGAATTGTTCTCCGTCCTCTGACAGTGAGACGTTCAGAGAGTTTCTCAGTTTTGCATTTAAAAAAAAATGTTAAAATGTAGTGAATGAGCATGTTAGAAATCCAATAACGCTTACCGTAAAAACCGGACTATAGAGCGCACCTGATTATAAGCCGCACCCACTACATTTTTAGAGGAAAACCGATTTTGTACATACACAAGCCGCACCTGTATATAAGCCGCATGTGCCCACATTAAAACATGTAAACATATTTACAAAGAAAGACGGTACACAGAGAGAGTTTTCAAAGTTTTAAGAATATACCTTAGCTTTTCTTTCCAAACAGTGCCTGTGACGCGGCAGTAACACAGCAGGAATACGGTAGCACAGCACTAACAGGGCTGGTTAAAAAAAACGGTAAAAGTCACTGAAAGCCAGCTCGACTGCTTTTAACTTGAAAGCTGCGTCATATGCATTTCTTCTTGCAGTTTTCCATGATGAGGGTCTGTTCATGCTAATTTTATTCACGGACAAAGCGCGAGGTGACGTTAAACTTGCATCTTCCTCGACACGTATATTCCACCGGTCTCACTCTTACCTTTTCTGCTCGAGCGCCCCTGGCGGCCGTTAGAAAAAATGCATACATTAGCCGCATCATTGCATAAGCCGCAGGGTTGAAAGTTTGGGAAAAAAGTAGCGGCTTATAGTCCGGAATTTACGGTATCTATGAGCACTGCGCTGATGTGAAGGTGTTTTTTATTTGGCATGTAGTGGAGCAGGTTCCCGTGGAGGCCTACACCATCCCTCTCTCCCAAGCTGACATTTTACAGGAAGGAAGTGATGTCACCCTGGTTGCCTGGGGAACACAGGTACGTGCTCTCGTGCATCGCCGACAGATGCCCAGTGGGTGAGCGCAGCCATTATCTTCAATGTTCTGGTCATCATGTTGGCCTTAGGAAGAAGAGGCACAGTGTGTTCTCTATATTAATGACTTCAAAAGCGACGCTGTAACCTGTGGATTAACTTTAAGGATAATACAAGCCCCCCCCTCTTTCCCAGCAGGATCTCCTGGTCTGTGTCCACATCTTTTCAAAATACATTCATGCTGCACACTTCCCATTGTCCTTTCCCTTTTTACTCCGAAGATTTTATTTTCTCCGGCTTGTCATTGAAGTGCCAATAGCTAACTGCTCATCCACTCAGACAGGCTTATCTGGGTCGAAATGTCCCCGGGAAGATTGGAGGGTGGTCTGGGAGTGCCGAACCCCATCAAAGCCAGTATTAAAGTTGAAGTGTGTACAGAAGGGAGTGATGATTCAATAAAGCGGCGGGAAGTAGCACTTGTTTCTAAAGTCCCATTCATCTTTTTCATTTATCTTTCCAGCACATGTGTGGGTACCAGTGTGGAAAAAAATAAAACACTCGACTCCTATTTTAGGCATTCCTAGTTAACTTGTAGTCCTAAAAAAACCTAAACATTCAAAAAAGTCCCATTTCTTTTCAGGTCCATGTGATGAGAGAGGTTGCCAACATGGCTCAGGAGAAACTGGGAGTGTCTTGTGAGGTCATAGATCTACAAACCATCCTGCCCTGGGATATTGATACCGTTTGTAAGGTAACAGCCCGTGATGTACTGCAAAAGATGCATTAGTGAACGGAGGTCTCAGAAATATACTCAGAAAACTGCAGCTTTTTACGTAACAACAAAAACAAATTCAGGGGCAGACAAAACAATGGCTTTTCTCCATTTAAAGGCAATTCGGGACATGAAATAAACCAGGATTGTTCCCTGGTTAATGCAGGGACTCTCAACAGGACTGACAGTTGTTGTAGGAAAAGGTCCTTGAAAATAACACCCGAGGATGTGTGTATGTGTAAGCAGACTTCAAGGAGATTGTACATACTTTATGTCCTCGGCACACTCGAAGTGCTGCTGTTCATTTGTCCTTGGATACATCACACCTTGTAATCTCTTGTCAAACCTTCAATGATGAATTATTTGAAACGGCCATTTTTTAGGCCCAGATGTTCATGTTCTCCTCGTGTAACACCCCCAGTTTAACTGTCAGTGAGTATTACACAGATCTTATAACCACCAGTTTAAGACACAAAATTAATAAGGGGAGACCTTAAACAAGGCAACAATTGCTACTAAAAATGTAATAATACCAGACATCTTGTGAAAACAGCCAACTACTCTGGGAATAAAGTGGTTTATTTGTGAGGTAGGGGTCTAATTTTAGGGTGATACTCTGATCTTGATAACGTTCTGTCTTCCTGATTTAACTGGTGTGTGTGTGTGTGTGTGTGTGTGTGTGTGTGTGTGTGTGTTAAAAAAAAGTCATTTAATTTAGTGGCTATCAAATCACAGCAGCCATTCCAGAACATGATTCTTATCATTTAATTAAAAAAACAATATAAGAATTTTGTCTTTAACAAATCTGAAGCTAATGTAGAGATGTGTAGCCACCAGGGTTCAAGATTAGATCTGCTCGCAGCTTTTAGAGGATCCTACATATTTCCATACTTCTTACATTTGTGTTAGTATAATGCTGTGAGTCTGCAAAAGTTAAGATAGGTCGCAGACACACATCCGGCTGCTGGCAGCCAATTACACTTTCCTCTGAGTCACATTTACCTCGCATATCTTTCCGCTGAGGATGTGTTGGGGATCTGACGCTTAAATCGCTCCTGTTCCTTTCCTTTTCTGACAGTTTCATGTAAATTGAAAGTGGAAGAAAGAGATTATTCATAGGAATCCTTAATAATCTCCCAGTCACCCATCCATGTTAGAATTGACTTTTAGATGACCTCAGAATTATTTGTCAGTTCTCCAGTTGCTCAGCACTGGCATAAAACAGCGAATCTCATTGTCCCATGTAGCGTGTTCTTTGGTTTGGTGCAATGCCGGATTTGCTCATCAGAATGAGCTGGTGGTTTGTCTGTTTTACTTCTCAAAATTGTTATTGCTTTGAGCAGCGTAAAATGTACTCCACACGCTGTTCCACAAACATGATTTCCACAGGAATCTCATCTGTTTCTCAGTAAATGTCACTGGTATAGTTTACATCTTTTATTAATTAGTTTTTCCATGTGGTTCTAGATGCCTCCGCTCAATTTGTCAAAAATCCTTTTTGGGTGCTACCTTTTTATCAGTACATTTTGTAATCCTCATCTTCCAATTGTTTCATCTACTAACCTCATAGATGATGAGCACAATCTGTATTTTTCTGATAATACAGAATCCCTTTTGGGGTTTTTTCTTAAACACAACTGCAAAAGATTAATGCTTAAACTAAAAGCTTACTTCCAAACATGCTTTGGTCCAACATGCTGTCACTGAAAACTGGAAATAAATTCTGGAAGAGTGCGCTGTTACACAGCCTCTGTTTGTTGGTATCTCCTGGTAACCTTGCGAATACAAAATGGAAAACGACGTGTTTAGTGTTCAAATCCGCCTAAGTGTGTATTTACCCACAATGCCCTTGTAGATTCTTCATTAGGTCGGCATATTGAATCATAAATCAGCTCGTCAGACCTAGAAGAATACTTATTTAAATTAAAATAAAATAAACTCCCGAAAAAAAAAAAACCTAAATAATTTAGGTGCACCTTAAACACCAAGTAATAGAAAAATATCTTCTTTCTTTTTTTTTTGTTTGTTTTTTGTTTTTTTAAAGCAGTTTCAGGGACTATATGCCTGAAAGCAGGCATACTGCAAAGCAGGCCAGTCCCTGCTGTACCTTATAACATTATACCAAGCTTATTGTCTCATATGTTAACTTCCTTTAGCGTTAATGGATGGGTCTTTGGCTCGTGCTGGCTGCATTCTCTCTGACCCAGAGCTGCCTGGATCGCAGCCGCTGCAGTGATGCAACCGGTAGGGCTGAACTTGTTCAACTCTGTGAAGCGCATGCAGGAGGAGTTCCTTAAGGACTCGCTGTGGCAGTTTCTCAAGCATTACAACATAATATTCACATCAGTCCAAGTCACTTACAACCCACTGTAATTGGGAAATGCAGTGATTTACACACTCACTTTTGGCCTCTTTCCAGTCCAGCTTTGTGCAAAGGCAACATGTAGAAATTAAATTATGCTTTTATAATTTTGCAGCTTTTGAGATAAAAAATAAAGCAGAAAACATTTAATAGGATAATGATCTCATCGTGTTCTCAAGCAATATTTTTTAGGTTTTGGTTTTCTGTCATCATTTTAGAGTACTAAGAATAATAATATTAATTAGAAAAAAAAAGTGAGAATCCCTTTAAACCCTGGTTTTTGAACAATATCAGTGGTCCCATGGTCACGGGGTGTAGTTATGGATTAGATTTGTCAAATTATAACCCTTTATGGAAATAATAGGTTGGAATCCTGAAATATACGGTGTGTTTATTGACCATGAGGACTAATTCAATCAAAGAAAAAAAAAAAAAGATAAGCCTGGAAACATAATGAATAACTCCTAGAACAATGGACGGTCATGAGGTCAGATGAGTTCAGGTTTATCCAGTGATGACTGCAGTAGGGAACTACCTTCAGCAGTGGTTGTCAGGGGTCAGCCTCTCCCTGAATACATTAAACATGTTTTCCCATTAGTCTATTTTCAGTTCCTTTTTTTGTTGTTGTAAGTTTTCCCGAATGGCACAGGCATATTCCAACATAACAGTGCCTGGATTCAGCAGGCTTGTGCGGTAGATTGCCTAACTTGTGGATGGCCACCACACAGTCTAGACTTTAACCCCACCGAGACTCTTTGGGAAAGAAGTCTTTCCTGTCTTCAATTCAGGATGTTGGCAAGAATGCAGTGGAACTCTAGACGGGGATATGTTTTGACATTGCATAAGCGTATTCAAATGCTGCCATTTTTCCCAGCTAAAAAGGAGTTTAAAGGCCAGATGAGGAGACAGAGGACAAACAGCTGCCTATAAAGGAACACGCAGCAGCATCTCTTCTGGTTCCTGGAAATGAATGCAGGTTGTAACGTCCCTGCGTTTGAGTGCTCTGGCGTCTGTTGACTCACTGTACGGATAAGGCCTTCTTATCGAGGCTCTGGCTACCTGTCTCACTTAATGGCTTCAAGCTGTAATATGTGCCCTGAATTAAAGATAGCAGATAAACATGGTGTATGTCGGCAGGCCAGGGTCAGATGGCACAAAACAGCCGGATCGGTTTGTTTGTCAGGCACTGAGGTGGGAAAAAGACATTAAAGCTAATCAACCAGCGCTTGCTGCTGAAGGCCATGTGAAGCTGCTCTAGTCTGAAGTTACAATATAATCTGATGAACTTTTGTCATGTTGCACAATGTTGATTCTGGGTCTCTCGCGAGAAGCCAGAACAGGGAACGCGATAAACACCTGCTAGCCATTACTACATGGAGAAATTTTTGTTCAAAGCCTTTTTTTTTTTTTATTTGAGGTGTCTCAGCCAGTGTCTCTATCACTGCGCTACCATAACACTCTTGTTTTCTTCAGCCAAGAGTCTTACACACTAAAATGCAGGAAACAACAGTTTTTAAAGAAGCTATGAATTGATGAGGGTAATTTGCAGTACTTTCTTTTCCACCCATTTCAGAGCACCTAATTGACAGTCTGCTACTGCTATTTCTTTTCCATTCCTTCTCCTGGCAGTAACCACCGCCTGCATTCCACGGCTAGGCACTTGAGATTTCTCAAATTCTTCCCCGTGTCACTCACCCAGAGAAATGTGACCAAATCCAAAATTAGACCGACTGGAAATTCATATAGGATTATAGTCTATGAAATAAAAGGGGACGCTTTGTGAAACCACGGTTGCTCATATTTCAGGGAGGGGCAGGGACTGCTAGAGTCTTTCTCAGATGGGACGGTTTAAACATCTGATTTGGCTGCATGGATATCCACCCATCAGCCCCAAACTTCACTTACCCCTCTTTGAAAAAATAACGCAGCCCTGCTGTTTCCATTTTGAACACTGTTACAGCAAATGACACAGTGTGGTACAGAGCAGAAAGTGCGTGTGTATCAGAAGGTAATTGAGATGAATTCGTTTCAATTGGTCTTCATGAGATGTTTAGAGTTATTTATGTCTGAGCTGTCTTCTGGCGAGCTGGCTCCACTCTGGGATGGCTTGGCCTTCCGCCCAGCGCAGCAGCGTCGTTACACACTTTCTCACCTTTCATTCTTGCGCTTGCTCCCTCTCACCCTCTCTTGACACTATGTTTCTGCCTCTGTCATAAGAGAATAAATATTTCTGTTTCCTGACATTACCCTCCCTCTCAGCACCCTGATCTAAGTGGTCCTTAGGTGTCATGAAGCACCCTCCCCTCTGCTAATAATGGCATTCCACTCTAGAGCCACCAGTCAGTAGTCAAGACTCATCTGGGAGATCTCATGGTGACGTGAATAAGGACCGAGTCAAGTGTTTAGGAAACGCCGACGTCATTACGACCATGTTGTCTGCAGTCAGACCCTGCAGCCTGCACACCTCTTTTTGTCTCTATATATACAAATATATATGCTGTCCTATTTTTATATGACCGCAATTAATTTTAATGTCATTAAGAAAAAGTGGGCCAACAATTTGGTGTTGGCAAAAAAGACTGGAAAGACTTGTGCAATATGTGATCCTGCACTAGTCACACTGCAACCCATTTAGCTCCAAGTATAGACTGTTTTTAATTCTCCACTCGTCCTTTCACTCAGTACACTGTCGCTTTTGAATGAGTTAGCAGTCTGAAGCCGTCACAGACATCTGCTTTAGCTGTAACAATATTTCCAAACCAGTGCCACACTGGCTTTTGTGACAGTAGGATTTATTAAATAAATAGCCCTCTTTGCATCTCACTGTAGCCACTAACACACCCGACTGTTATGGTGACGTGTGTTGGATTCATAGGTTTGTGTCCTACATACGCCATTCTGCCCATCTACCCTACTCATTGATGTGGGAAGTGCTACTTGCATACACACCCTGTAGACTTCTCAGAATGTTGCACCTGGCAATAAAACGCTGCTGCTTTAGCCAGCATCACACCAATCACCAACCAACAGAATTTCCTACAAACAAGGTAGCATCACAAATATCTGGCTTGATTAAAACTGCTTTTTTTTTCGTCAAAATGTTAGTTTTGTGTTATGAGCAGCCTGTGTGTTTGTGCACAAGGGCGTGTACAAGTCCACATAGGATATACAGTACATGCGTGTGTGCTTATGTGGGATGAATGCAAATGCCTTTTTGTGAGTCCCCTCGTGTGTGCTTGTGAGTAAATATGAGTAGAGTGGCAGTCCTGACCTTCCGGTTTAGGGCCACGCAGGGACATTGTTAGCCGGCCACCGTGCGGTGAGGCCACATAGAGCACTGGGTTTGAGAACAAACGCACCGCGGAAGGCTGAACAAGTCAAACTGTGGGTTTGAGGGATGGATTGATGAAGGAGGAGCAAAATGAGTAATGGGTGATAATGACGAGAGAAACCACAGCACGGGGGAAAACATGTGGAGCAAGAGAGTGTAGCGAGGGCACGAAGGTGAAATCCATTCTGCTTGTTAGGTTTGGGTGTGTACAGGAAGTGCAGTAGAAATGGCTTTTTTTTTTTCTTTTTTTTTCCCCTGTGGCAAGAATAACTTGTATCTAATGACAGCCCAGCTGCACAAAGAGTAGTAAAAGTCAGTCCACTTGAACGGTTGCCTACCAGAAGCTCTCATTTTGACATTTAGCTCAGGCCAGCTCAGGGAGGAAGGCGTATCACAGCAGCCATTTTACACCCAAGTGACATCCTGGATTCGATACAAAACACTAATGGACCTCAAATATTAGGACGAGGCGCTGATATAATACCAGTGACGTTTGCCAGGAGTCAGCAAACTTAACTTAGAGATGATCGGGTCGTCAAACCTGTCAGCCGGCACAAATCCAAGCGTGTCTGTGTTTGTCATCCAAGTTGCCATCTGGGCAGATATTAGCTTTTCTTTTTCCTGTTTAACTGGATTTGCAGATTTAGCCGATCTATCCTTTTCAGCTGATAGCATTGCTGTTGGAGCGGAGTCTTTCCACTGATCCGCCATATTTTAATGGTCTAAATTTTATAGGCTGGTCTTTCAGATATGACATCTCAACAACCTCCTAACACATTTCCCTGAGATGATTGAAAGTTTAATAACATATTTTAAGCGTTTTGTCCCCTTTTTAGACGTATAATTTCTTCCCTTGGATGCAGCTAACCGATCGTCTTCTTACAGTTACTAATGTTCCTCCTTTGGCTTCCTTGCTGTCTTAAAAGCACTGGCTTAACTCTCAATTTTCCCCATTTAAACAACATCAAAGGTGCCTTTGATGAGCAAATAAGACCACTGGATGACTCTGGAGAACAGGGTCAAACCGCGCAATGAGCATGGATGGCTGTCCTCGGAAAACTTATCCAACAACCGGAAGCAGCTGGGTAAATGCCAGAGCCACAATTACTATGTAGACGTTAGCGAGCTCTTGCGTCCCCCTGTCAGATATGCTTTGTTTTTTTGTGCTTTGTTTTGTTCGTGTTTTTGTCTGATTGAATTTCGAGTGGTGAGGCGAGTTCAGCAGGTCAGTTATGAGACCGGCCGTAATCTAAAGTGATTGTACTGACTTATCAGTAGTAATATGTGCACAAAAAGGATCAGAAAGGAGGGATTTATTCTGTTTTAGCCCCAGCGAGAAACGCTTGAGTAGCGCCCAATTGTAATACAAATTCATGTAAACACATTTGTTTAGCATCTGAATGGTTCCACAATTTACATGTGAGTTATTTCTGTCATAAAGTACGAATGTCGGGCCTAATTTATTCCATCATGTATACATGAGATGATGATTTGCAGCAGATTACTCGCAGTTACAGTTCAGTTTTCTAGCTCTCTCGGAGGGAAATAATATTTGCGTCCATCCCCTGCACCCAAGGTTTAAATTTTGAGTCTCTGCATAGCGCTGCATTTCCCTAGCTGCCACATATATAAATATCTCTTATTTATGTATTATTAAAATAAATCTGCAAACCTGAAAACATTTGCAGGGTTAGGTTGCCATGGTGTGTACCCAGTTTCTTGCTAAAAACACACCAAAATACACTGTTGCAATTGGACAGAGGTGCAGAATGGTCTCCTGAAGTTGCAGACATAGCTTTGGTCTGGATCGTTGGCAAAGATTAGATTATAGTATAGTAATGGTTTTATGCTGTGGTAGATAGCGGGTGGAGCAGAGGCATCCTTTTGCAGTAATGTCAGGTTACAGAAAAGCCAAATGCAAATGCCAGAGAGTTTGAGACTTCTAATGTCCATGATTGTCCCCTTGGCTCTGTGTGCCTGCCTGAGTCCGCCCTCCAAGCTCACACTGCCGTCATATTCATTTCTCTTTCTTCTTTACACACACTCTTCCTTGTACTTCTACTTTTGTTAGGACTTTCATAGACAAAATGCATTCTCCAGCTCTTTACCCTTACTCAAATATCCCCCCCAACGTTACCCTACTATGAACCTTAAAACCAAGTCTTAACCCTTGAACAGCCCTTTGAAGGTGCGTCCTATATGTTCTCGCTTCCCCAAAATGTTTGCAAGTAAATGCATATTTTGGTACCCAGTACATAGCATGTATGAGAACACAGACAAACAATCACACACGCACACACACACACAACACAAAATGTAGCCTAAGGGCAGTAAGCAGACATAGCATACCACAGCAGGCAGTGTGTACAACTCCAAGTAACAGAACTTTAAGTGTTTTGGTGGAAACAAATGTAAAACAGAACCAGAGAAGGTTTTCTGGCTCCATATTTTCCAGGACTCCATCCTGATTGGCATGAGTTTAACTTGTGTTTCTTTAGTGTCACTCATGTCATTTATATGCTTTCTTTTCATTTTTTGTCAGTCGGTGGTGAAAACTGGACGTCTGCTCATCAGTCACGAGGCCCCAGTAACAGGAGGCTTTGCTTCTGAAATCAGCTCGACGGTACAGGTGAGTGTGTGAGGAACCTGATCTAGAAATCTCTCTGCTGCAGGGTAGCAGGTTGTCTAAATTCCAGTGCAGGGGAGAAATGAATGAGATACAAGGTACAAATAAAAGTTGATTAACATAGCTTTTCAAACTTGACAGTTGATCAGATGAATAGTTTTAGAATTTCTTATTTTAAAATATACATATAAGCACAGAATGGCGAAAAATGGCTTTTTGTCCAAACTATGCAATGACAGCCTTCAAAGATAGGTGTTCTTTGCAGTTAACACCAGCATGTCACACAATCCTCTTTAAATCCACTTCTGTGGATGTCAGCAAGTTAATTGCATGCGCGCATGATTTAATGCATTTTTTTCCCTTTTTTTTTTTTCTTTTTTTTTTTCCCCACTGACTCTCACACAATTGCAGAGTTGAGACCATAAACTCAGCCAATTACTCTCTCTGTCATATTCTGCTCTCCATCACCTTTTCAGGCAGACTCAGGGCTTTAATGGTCACTGAGTCACCCAGCTTATTTCTATGTTTTTAGGGTTTTTTTTTTTTTACATTGTGTACAGACGTTGTAAGCTGTTGGTGCATTCGCTGATCAGATGGATCTGCAGGTTTTAAAGCTTTTTAAACTTTTTAAAGCATTCACTGAAAACAACATAATGACTTGTTTACAGTTTTGCCTTTTAAATACATCCTGACTTTAATGCCAGTTAAAATGATTACACTGTGGATCCTCCATGGCCGTACAGTAACTGATGTGCTTATATTGGCTTCTTCACAAATTTCACATTTCACAGTAGCCCTCCACAGACATAGGCCATTCCTCTAAAGTGAAATGTTTATGTTACTTATTATCTTGCTGGACTCAGACTGAAGTTCTTCTGGTTTTCAAACGTTTGGAATGTAACTCACCTATGAGAAGGGATGTGGATGAGCTTGCATGAGGAGTCTAGTGGAATTATGTGGCATTTTTAAATGTTTTTTCCATTTCTGGGAATACCTTCCAACTATCGGAACTTGAAGCCCACTGTAGCCAAACATGAAGCATTTCGCTAAGTCGAGCATTTCATTTCAATAGGGGTGAGTGGTGGATACTTAGGTAAACAGACCTCTAACCAGAGCTGTGTTTAAACCTGTTCCAGATTGTAGGAGGTGACACCCTCAGGGATTTTTGACTAGGACTAAAGATGCATCCGTTTCTCACCCAGGAGAAGTTGGGTGTTTAATTGATTTGGTCTGCCAGCTCTTTGGGAAAGTACCTTAATTTAACCCCAATGAATTAACTTTTGTCATGCAGACCACAGCATCATCTGAGTGTGGAACAGGCTCGAAACAGTCAGTAACGCTGTTAAAAAAAAAATTCTTTGGTTTGTGCAGGTCTTTCTTGGTGTTTTTATTTAATGTATAATTTTTAGCAGGGAAATGTTGACTGGGAAACAAAATTACAATCCATACTCGACCCATTCTGGGTTGACAATTTGGCTTTTAAATATAAGGTTGACGTTATTTATGGTATATAATGTTTTTTAATGCACAAAATGCAAAACCTAAAGACTGCAGAGCCAGAGAGTCTGTGTAGCTTACACACTGTAGGCTTTTTTTCTGTTGTTCCTCAGTTTTTGTGATGAATAAAAAAAATAAAACCAGTCTTTATCCACTTTTATTTTCTTTTTCTTTAAAGACACATTTATGGACTTGATTTTCTCTTTAGTATAAAGAGCGGAGAGATCAGCCATGGTTGGCAGTTTTCCTTTGTCAAGCGCTGGATTCAGCACTTGTGATTTAATACGTGTCATTGTCTGGCCCCTTTCTCTGTGCTTCACTGATGACTGGAGAGCATCGACTCGGGAGGAATAAATGTCCATAGACAATAGTTCTCGGGGCCTCAGGGATGCACAGAGTGAACTGGTGATTCACCATTCCTCCTTTTAGTCCACAAACAAAAAAAAACTTGCACATGTGAGTTCATTTTCCAAACGCAGAGTGCGTGGATAGTCATTTTCACTGTTTGAAATGCGGTGCAGTTGGCTTTACGTATGCTGGAGATATAAACACACGGTGCGCTTGGCTGAGATACGTATGTTTGTTTTGCTGTAACAGTCCTGAGATTTATACAGACAATTGAACCGGCGCAGGAAACACTCCTGCCGTTTATTCCATCAGTTTGCACAGTAACCTAAGGCATGATTGTCTCACTAACCACATCTGCATTCCTTCTGTTTTCTAAAATGTTACAAATATGGATTCAAAGTGCTTCATCAAAAAGGAGGTCTGACTTATCTAGAAAGAAATTCACCTGCAGCTGCACTGTTCTGCCATCATTCAGCATTTAAACTCAACAATAACTTTTTGTTCAGAAAAAGGTTGTTGTTTTTTGCATCGTTCCCTGCAGGCTATGGAAATTTGTTAGCGCACCACATTTGCAAGCTGTTTTTTTAAAGAACAGGAAGGAAAAAAGTCAGAAACTCCTGTTATTCTTTCCTATCACCAGTTCTACAGCGCCTGTTGTCTGCTAGATTTTAGCTTTTATGCATTTCTTACACATTGGCAAAAGATGACGGCCATAAAGAACTAACGCAGGCGTGTCTGACTCTCTTTTGTCAGAATACTTTCAAAGGTCCTGCTGGCCTTCCTCCTCGGCCTCTGTGTCAAGTCTGAATTATGATCGCTGATTTCGACATTCTTTAAAGGTATATTTGTGCAAGAACAAAAAAAAGAATTGGCATAATATCTCCTTTCCTGCATGACGCTGCAACACTGAGAAGAAAAATGAAAGTGGTGCTATTCCTCTGTTGTGCCTCTATCTCCATCTGAGCCCGTCAGCCTGAACAAATGTGTATTAGTGAGACGCTTTTATCGGACCGTGCTGGACCCGTGCTGGATAACACCCCCCCCCCTTCCCGAATCGAGGGATGCTGCAGGCTTCAGTCCAGCGTTAAGTAGGAAACTACTCGTACATCAACCCATCTGTTGAGAGAACATTGAGCAAGAGTGGTTTGTGCGTAAGCAGCTGAACACATGAGTGCTTTTCGCTGAATTGTAACTGTGCAAATGTGAGCTTAGGTTTACATGTGTGTCGTTTCAGTACTAAAAAGCTGTGTCTCCGAAATTTCTGCAGGAATCTCATAGAATTGATAGCCAAATTAAGCACTGCGTTTATCTGGTTCTGGGGAGCACTCAGGGGGTTTTTTGGGGTTTTTTTTATATTGTGTTATTTTAAAAATGATCTCATATGATATTTTTGGCAACAGCTTGTGTTGTTTTTTTCACACGCCGGCCCCTTTGGTCAGTTAATTTCAGACATTGTCTGTTGGTGCAGACAGAAACACGGTCACTGAACATTTTCAGATCCGCACACGAGGAAGATCTTCTTTTTTCCTCTGCTTTGTTGCATCTTTAGAGGTTGTAAAAAATACCAAAGTCTCCACATCAGTCTTGACATTTCCCTGGCCTCGGCTTGAGCTTTTACAAGAGGGAAAGAAAACAGCGTCTGAAATATACTTCCGCTGCCTTGCCAAACTTTCCTATAGCAGCCGATGTGAAGTGTGTGAGTAAATGAATGCAGATGGTGTCGGTGTCACAGGAAAATCCACTTCAGTCTACCAGAATGCACAAGGGTGCAGTTGGTCAGCTGTTTCTGCTTTTGGTTTTGGGTGAATCATTTTTCAAAAGGTCTGGCGATCTGAGAGAGGGCACTTTAGGTTCGATGGCGCATTCCAAACTTACTTAAGACCTGGGGGAGGGGGAGCGGGTGGTTTGACCAGCTTTGCCTCTACGAAAAGGACCCCCCC
>CAAE01014344.1:283408-301945 GCA_000180735.1 Tetraodon nigroviridis | reverse complement strand
TTCGAGGACATCGAGGGCCTGTCCGACTACCCCTGCCCCGTCTGCAAGTCCATGCGCCACGTGGGGGGCCTCGGGCCGTCCTCCTCCGGGTACCTGAGCGGGTCCTACACGCTCCTGCAGCAGCTCACGGGGACGGAGGCTGGAGTCTGGGGATAGAGCTCCTCCCAGGGTCTGGTTCCTGGTCCTGGTTCCTGGTCCTGCTCTGTCTCCATCTCTGACTGCAAACACTGTCCGTGTGTGTGCGTGTGTGTGTGTGTGTGCGTGTGTGTGGTGTTTTTTTTCTCAAACATATTTTAGTACGGCGAAACAAAGCACACGTGCTTCTTTTTTTTGACATCCTGTGTGAATCTTGGTGGTTCTGAGGCCCCGCGAGAGCAGTATTTTTGCATTTTGCACGTGACCGTTTCTATTTCTTGTCGTGACTCCGGTAACGTCCTGCTGAGGGCTGGATTTTACTCTTGTTAAGTGCCATGAGACTATTTAATTGTCCCGAATCATCTGTAAATGTTTATTTTGCTACAAAATAAAGTTGGTGAGCTGTGAGTGGGACTTTTGGAGCACAAAGGCAGCCCAGATTCCCTCATCAACACCTTTATTGATTAGAATCAGACAAATGAACAGCTAGTAAAGTGTGTGTACCAAAAACATTAAATAATCCACAGAGCTCAGATTAGATATTTTGTGAAACACTACAACAAAAAACTTGTTTTTTTTTTCCTCCTTCGTGGATGTTAAATACAAAGCGATCCTAGTGAATCTATTTGGCCCACATCGCAGGAAGGAGAGCCAGTCTGAAGGTGCAGGACCTGGGCCAACCTCTGGCGCTCTCAAGTACTTTCAAGGCCTTGAAAAACACAGCGGGAGACAAAAAAAAGAGACAAAATCTTCCGAGGACCACCCTCTCAAGGTAAACCAAGATAAAAAGAGGAAGCTGCTTTTTCCAGCCTTGTCTCCAGTAAATCCAGCTCGGGAATCAGCCGAAACACAGACTCGGACTCATTTGAGCTCTGATATGATTAGCGTTATTGCTGTCGAGTCCTGACACGCAGGTTAACACTGAAGGAATACCGTCGGCCTCCGGCTACCACCGCCGTACCGGAATAGCACACGCGCCCTAAATTCCCTGCCCGCCGCTCCTGGAGCTTCCAACCAATCCGGATCCACGGTTTCTTTCCGACCTACAAAAAAACGACACAAATCGTGGCCGCGCACTCAACACTGAGAAAGCTTAGCTGGGTAAAATGTGCACGTGCTCTGACAGGCCATAATAATCACCTCGAAAAATACATCACTTCCTGACAGCTGTTGAATGAGTTCTACATGGATTTCTAGACGAGAGGCTGCAAACGCAGAGCCGTTCACACATTTGTCGTATGATGAGCGGCGGCGAACGACCCCGTCACTGGTTGTTCACCCCGAGGACCCAGGCCTCAGCGGTTGCTAGGCGACGGCGCTGGTGAGACTCACGGTGCTGCCGAAGAGGGTCCGAACAGAAAGGTGTGCTTTTTGCCGCTGCTTCTGTCCGCCTGGGCGGATGCGTAGGAGGGGCCCTTGGGGTTCTGGCCGCTGGCGGCGCTAACGGCGGTAGCCTGTCTGGGCACAGGCGCGCTCCAAGTCCTTGGGGCCCTGAAGAGGAAGGGCCCGTCGCTGGTGTTCTGGTTCAGGTTGTCGTCAGACTGCAGGTGCTCGCCGTTCTTGGAGGACAGGGATGAGCTCCGAGAGACTTGAGCCAGTTTGTCTCTCAGCTGCTGCAACTCCTGAGTCAGCTGCTCCAGGGGGTGAGGGTGGTTGGCAGAGACGGGGTGGGAGAACGCCTGAGGACAGAAGACAGCATCTCATCCGTTTGCCCACGACAACAGAACTCTGGTGGCATTAGTTTGACTAAGGGCAGAGGTGGCCAAACTGGGGCCCGGGGGCCACATGTGGCCCGATGAATGCTTTGATACGGCCCCCAGAGCCTTCGCAACCATTTCTTCCAAAGCCAAATGAAGAGGGTTGTCAGAGTCTGTAAGTTAGTCCAACAGTGGATGGATGATAAAGCTCCACATGATGTTTGGCCCCACCTGCTTGAGAGGACATGTTAGCATGCTAGCTGAAGGAGGAGGGGTCTGAACTTTTATCTAACCAACCAAGCTGACAACCCTCTTCATTTGGCAGGCCGTATTAAATAGTTTACCGGGCCACGTGTGGCCCCCGGGCCTCAGGTTTCCCACTTCTGCTCTAGCAGTAAAGTAACAGAAGCACAGAGTAAATGTTCAGTCTCATTCTGAGTCGACGGGCTTCTAAACATGGCAAAGTCATGCAAATAAAAAATGTACTTATAAAAACCGTTTGTGTATTGTGGTTAACTGTAAACTTTTTCAGTTTGAAAGCTGCACGCCGGAATCGGAACCTGTCCAATTACAGGTGGATACTCACGGAAAATAAAATACTTATTCCTGCCTCTGCAGCCAGATCTCAGCGCGTGATCAAACCTAATGACTTCTTTATTTATTTAGACAACAGAGCTCTAATGTTTGACGGTCCACATCTAACTGCCCTTTTTATTGGTATTATTTATTTTTTATTGCAAATACTTTTAACACAATTGCTGTTATGTTAATTTTTGTGCCTTTAAATGTATTAACAAATGCATTTATTACACTATCTGGAATATGGAAAGAGGGTGTCACTAGAGGGTGAGTTTTTGTGGTAATATCATTAAAAAGTGCAGCAACAAAAAATCAAAATAACATTTCTAAAATCTATTTTAGCAAGTTCCACACACACAAAAGAAGATTTCGCTACAATCCCAATAAAACCTTTTCCAGTTCGTCCTCCTGACATACCTGAGCGTGCAGCGCCCCCCGCACGTAGCACTCCCTCCACAGGCCCATGCAGGGCCCCATGAGGAGGGGGATTAAAGGTTGGTGGGGGTCAGGTTGCCCTGGGGGGCTGGGTCTTATATCCAGGCCCTTGGGGTACTCAGTCAGGTTCCACGCCTTCAGCAGCCGCTCCAGTCCCGGCACGCTCTCCGACGACGCCACCCTGCGGTGGCTCTTCTTGTAAACGCCCGAGCTGCCGCCGCCGCCGCCGCTGCGCCAGGGCAGCAGGTTGGCAGGACAGGAGAAAGTACCATGAGAGAACAGGAAGACCGAGCCGGTGATGCTGTCCAGGAGCTGAAGGAAAGGGAAGCGAGAAGACAGCCTCAGTCAAAGCTTGCTAGAGTTCCGCTAGGCTTCATTCAGGAGCACTTTCAGGACAACTTTACCCTCCGCGTGTCCGGGTTGGTGTTCAGGTTGCCGTTGAGCAGCGGCTGCAGCCGAGCTACTGGCAGAACCGGTTGGGTGAATCTATCCCGTCTGTGCTTGCTGTACTGCAAGGCCCAGTCCCAGACCGAAGGCAGAGGCGGGTCGGAAGGGTCAGAGGGCGAGTCCGGATGAAGCACGTCTCTCCAGCCGTTCACCGGTGTGTACAACTGCCCCAGGTTCTGCACACAGATGGTAGGTGGATCATTGGATGAGGTCATGCCATGAAAGTTTTTATTCCTTGGGTGCGGACCGGTACCAAAGGACCTATGGACCGTACCGGTCCGCGCCCCGGGGGTTGGGGACCGGTACGGTACCGGTAAACAACAATCAACCAATCTGCAGACCTAAAGCACAAATCTCCAGAACATCAATCCACTTGATCAAAGTGGGTTTTAGCAGGTTGGCGCAGACAATCCTCATCTTTATTTGACCAATTTTTATTCCTGATACCGTTTCTTCCGTCACTCAGCAGCTAATGAGCACGAGAAGAGTGACCGCGCTCTCTTTTCGAACACAGACCAGTACGGCGGCCAAACCCTGCCAGGTTGAAAAGACTGTCTGATGTGTGTGTTTGGTTTAAAAAAGGAAAGGCTCTTACCTGTGACCGCTTGCATCTCTCCCGCTGACAGTTAGCCATGAAGCTGGTGAAAAGCGGCAGCTGAATGCTGTCATGCAGGGCCAAAAGGAAGTCACCTGTCAGTTGGAAGTGGGAGGGAAACTGGGACAACAGCTGCCAAACACAGTCCAGGAAGAGCAGGAAAACTGGAGCCTGCGGGAACCAAGGGAGGAGGTTGTCAGCTTGATGGGTCAGAAAAAGGTTCAGACCCCCCCTTCAGCTAGCATGCTAACAGTCCTCTCAAGAAGGCGGGGCCAAACATCATGTGGAGCTTCATCATCCATCTCTGGTTAGACCAATTTACAGGCTTTTTTCTATTTTCTCAGTGAACATGTGGAAATATGAGGTTAGCGTGAAGTGTCACCACTCACTTCCTCCTTGTCATTGTCGCGGTGGTAGTTCATGCGGCTGTGGAAGCGGTGACCCGCCATCACCCACTCCTTCTGCACCAGGCCTTGGAAGCCGTACTGCGTGCGACAGTGCGGATCACACATCACCTGCACGAGGCTGGACACCACGCAGCTCATGTCCCGGTCTTCTGCTTCTGAAGGGTCAAAAACAGCACAATCTATGGCAAAAGTGGCGCACAAACGATCAACACAGCCGCTGTTTCAGAATATGTTTGACACTAGTAAAAGATAAAGCTGTTTTTTTTAATTGTTGTCCATCGAGTTTATTCATTCAACTCATTTGTGCGATTGTGTGCCAGGTGCTGTGACCTCTCCGACATTACAGCCTGGCGTACACGTGTCCCAGGACACCCCGGGGAGAATGAGAAGGCAAGCCCCGGTCTGGTCATGTGACCCACCTTGAAGCGCAACAGTCAGGTGACCTCCGCGTAGGAGACAGGCGACCTCCGCCGCCTTTTTCAGACAGGACCTACCCGCAGAAACAGGTTTATCACGTCGCTGTAAAATTGCTATTTACAAGAAAGTAACATGAAGTTTAAGTAAACAACAACACCGTACGCTAATTAGCATGGTGCAAGTCTCGTACTAGCCAGCCTTTACCTGATGTATTCCAGCCAGCGAGTGCTCTCCAGGGTTGACAGCCATTTGTCATCAGGGACGGACACAGAAGTGGAGATATCTACAAAAATGAAGAAATAAGGTTCCCGGTATTTACCCAACACTGGTGTGTGCTGTCCGTTTGTGTGTGTGTGTGTGTGTGTGATTCGGTCCCACCTCCCAGGCAGAGCGCTCGCAGGCGCCCGTGTGCCAGCTGGATGTCGGTGGGTGAGGGCAGCTCGTCGCCCAGCTCCACCACCACGCACAGAGAAGACTGGCAACCAAAGAGGATCATCTCCAGGTTCCTGCCGGCAGAAACGCCTCTGTCAACACCGCATCACCGCAGGCCTGCGCTTCCTACTCCTGCGGCTCAGCCCGTTAGAAGGACATTTCATCCTTTTTATAGTACCAAACAAACATTTTGTGAAGAAATTGGTGGAATGTTTCGACGGAAGGCTGGTTTTTCCAAAACTCCCAACGCCGAGTCATTTCTAATTGTGTGGAACAATGGTGACTGTATTTACAGACTGAATAAAAGACAGACGTGCTGTTTCCTGGGATTTTTCTGCGGCCAGGTGCTGACGCCGAAGCCAACCTAGAAATGCTGCTGTGAAATCAATAAAAAAACCACTCGGTGCTGCGCTGTGGCACAGTACCGGTACCTGCCCTCTTCCTCATGTCTGAGTTCTTTGCATGTTTATCACACACATAAGGTTTCAGTTCAGCAAACCAATTTTAATATCACACTGAGACGACCCAGGGAAAACTAAAATGCAGCTGTAAATGATGATTTCATTTACCCAAAAATTCCAAACCTATCTGGTCCTATGAAAAAGGTAATTGCCCCTTCTTGTCTAATTCCAAAGTAACTGTGACGAACCACAGTTTCGGGCCAGATAGGTTTGGATGTTGTTTGTGCCTGCATTATTCAAATTTGATGAACTGAAACCTTTGCAAAAAAATGTGCAAAAAAACACAGTTATCAGGGAGGGGCGAGTACTTTTCACGGCTAATACGCGTGCGCACACCCACCTGATGTCGTCTTTCTCGTGATAGATGTTGTTCTGAAAACTGGCCATGCGCAGCAGATCGCTGCCCCAGGGGTGTCTCCAACACCAGCGCTGCAACGCAACACAACACAACTCAACACACCATGTCTGCGACTGAGAAAGGCCTCGGCTCGGGTGAGGAGCGTGTGCGAGGGAGCCCGCCGTACTTACGGGGATGCGTCCTTCATTGAAGTGTGCAAAGCTCTTCTTCAGCTCCGTGTCCAAAACCTTCTGTGGGACCACAACGAACCTCGGAAGGCTGTTGGAAAGATTTAAAAAAACGATTTCTGCTGTTTCTGCTCGGCTCGTGGGGCGACTGGTGGGTGGGCGTGGCGGGCAGAGAGGGACAACGGAGGAAGGACGGAGGGACCGAGACGCTGCGGTTCGCTAGTTCACCTGGTGGACATCTCAAAGCGGTCGTTGACTGAGCTGACTCTCCATCCTGTGGCCCCGCACCGGTCCAGCTCCTGTTCCCAGTCTGCGGCAGACTCGAACCAGTTCATGTGGGCCTCCCGCCGGCGGTTGCTTAGAAACTGCTTCATTTCTGGCGAACGAACGCGATTGCAGAACATCTCGCATCAGTGTGCAAATACAAATACAACACTTGGACATCAAAGCTAAAATATGGTAGAAATGTGGCCCCGCCCATGCTTGTGAAGACTGAAGGCTGACTAAAAGGGCTGAATGTCAACACAACGTTCTTCTTTTGCAATAAACATGTAGTAAAATCCAGAGCAGTTATCACTGGCGAAACCAGGGTGGGTCGGCGGAAGCAGATTTGCCATTTTCAAAAGAAACCGCCAAACGAACCCAGTGCTAAAGCAGCATATTCACACATTGGGTTCCGTAAACGTTCAAGAATTTGGGATTTAGAAAACCCAGTTATCAAAACCACATGTGTGCTGGGCCTAAAGCAGAGGGTGAAAAACACAGACGAAAGCGTTGGAAAAACAAATAAATATGTCTGGCCACAGTTTCAGACGTCGACTGGTTTAAACTCTGCCAAGCAGTGAGGGTTTTCTCCGTACAAAGATCTAGTCTGAACCCAGCGTGGTTCTCCCCAGGCCTAATAAACATTATCAGATGGTTGACAGGCGAGAGGAATCAGAGACAGATGACAAAGACCAGCAAGGGATCCCTATTAAACAGCTTGGTGGACATTCTGTCCTCGGAGCTACTGGATCAAAAACAACGGCAGAACAGTGCTGATTCATTTCCACAAGGGCCTAAACAAATAACACACACACACACACACACACACATGCTGGAGTTCCTGAAGGAACCTACAGCAGCGGACTCACCGACACTCCCCAGAGCGGCGTTCTGGAAGGATGAAACCGAGCCCGGTTTGGGAGGCTGGTAGGTTCTGGCGATGGTGTAAGTTATCTGGGAGGGAAATCACAGTGAGGATTATTTTTCACCTTGACGCCCCACGGAGTCGGAGGCCTTCGCCTGAGCTTCGAATCTCAACAACACCAGATGGAAACAGTATCAGAACAACAGAGCAAACGAACAAATGCACTTGATGTGGTTACTGCGCTTCTAACAGAGAGAGGAGGGCGCTGACCTCTAGGACCTGTGCGTCGGGGGTGAGGCGGTCAAACAGGAAGCAGACGACTCGCAGGTCCCGGCAGTAAAGCAGGAGCTCCTCCGGGGTGAATTTCAGGGAGGAGTTGGGGGTCACCACCTTGGTTCTGTTTGGGCCCACTGCAAAACAAGGAGGCCAGATCACCAGAGCTGAACGACAGAAGCGCGTGGGTTCCATCTGCTCTGAGTGGGTGGGTGGGGCCTGGCCCAAATCAGCACATTCCACAACTGCGAATATTCCAATCGTCTTTATTGCGATCGCAATAACGCACAAATATGAACCAGCGGTAAACTGCTCTGATTCGTTGAGGTGAACATTAAATGTGTGTTAATGAAGCTCATGTGTGCTTATTATTCCTGTACAGCAGATGAATGTCTATATACGGGGGTTAGCCATATATATTTATTTATTTTTATTTTTTTTATAATCTCTCCAGGTCTTTTATATTGAGCAATTTCCCCATTGCGGGATGATAAACATCTACATTCATTCATGATAGCAGAATATAAAAACAGAAAAAAAAAAACAGACAATAGAATCCTTAATTGCAATTATTTTTGTTACAATTAATCGTCTTCAGAAATTTGGCCCTAGCTGCCCTAAACACCAAGAGCCTAAAGTTCATTCCCATTGTTCTGATTCCGAGTAGAATCACACAGGAGATGTTGAGAGACAATCAGGTCGATCTTTATGAGCAAAACTATTATGTGGACGATCTGAATAAAGACGTTTTCTTACCAACCACAACCTTTTCTATGGACGCCAAAGCCACATCATGGTCTCCCAAAAGCACTGGGTCGGCGTTGTCCTGGATCAACAACACACACAGAAAACAGACACACACACACAAAAAAACCTGCTATAATCCCAAATAATTGGATTGGGACTTTTGAAGAGGCGACCAGAGGGACCTACGTCCGGTTTCGGGCTGTCCTCGGGCACAAACGCCACTCGGAAGTGGGTGCAGAAGAGGGTCCCGGAGAGCCAGCCTCGTCCTTCCTTCGCAGTCAGTTTCTTTCTCACCATGACAGCTCTCTGAAGGACACACTCGCCTACGTTTGCAGGAAAACCACAGACGCAGACGGGGGGGGGGGGAGGGGTTAGAGGGCCCAAACGTGTCCCAGTTCCAGGACAATCGCAGAGTTGAAACGTGGGACGTGTCTGGAAAAGTTCCGAGTGTGGAGAGAAAAGGCAACGCTTCAACAGCACCTGCAGAGTGACGGTTTCTATGGTTGCAGAGGCCCGAGGAAACAGGCCCGTGATGTCCAACATCAAAGCAACAGAGAGCCAGAGGCTTTTTTAAAGCGCTGACTCAAAGGGCCAAAATGAGGGCGAGGACAGCCTGCAGCAGGAAAGGCAACTGTGCTGGTCCTGCTCGAGGTTTCTCCCTGTTAAAAGGAAGCCTTTGTCCTGCCCCACACAGCTAACATCCAGGGACACCGCTGCTACGGCTAGCACCGTTTTTGGTTGAGACGGCCCGGACAACCAGGCCTGACGTAAAGCAACGACAACCTCCACCGGTCAGACGGTAACTGAAACCCCGCCGGAGGTCCTCAGGCGGGGCTCCTGACATTGTGTACGAGGGCCCCCGTGATCGGCCCCCCCGCTCCAGCCTTTGAGTGGACAGAACAGCTCCGCCCGTGGCTGCTCTTCATACCCCCACCGGCCTCCCCTCTGCGGGCGTCTCAGGTTCTGCAGGCCCCCGTCAGCCGGGTCATGTGAGATTCTTCCGCATTCGCAGGTCTGATTTAGTCTCCTGGTAGCGCATCATCTGCCCCACTGGTGGGCAATTATTTAGCCTCCAGGGACTACGCTGGGTTGCTCTTGATCAGCTGTCAGCTGGGAAAATTGTAAATTGGTCCAACTAGAGATGGATGATGAAGCTCCAAATGATGTCTGGCCCCACCTTCTTAAGAGGAAATGTTAGCATGCTAGCTAAGGAGGGAGGAGTCTGGACCTTTTCCTAACCAATCCAGCTGACATCCCTCCTCATTTGGCTTTTGGAGAAATGATTGTCGAGGCTCTGTGGGCCGGATTAAATGGTCCATCGGGCCACTTGTGGCCCCCGGGCCTCAGTTTGCCTAGGTCTGACCTTTTTTGTATTTTCCCCCCGTAGGTGTATATTGTGCGTGCGAAAGGACGGCCTTACCTGGTAGGCAGCGTAGACCGAAGACATCGCGGCCCCGTGAGCTCCCCCCACCATGGTTCAGCATCCTCTCCTGTCAGAGACAGACGGGCGGGTCACTTCTGTTCAATCAGCCACGGCGGCTTGGGTTTCTCCCAACCCGACCTTCCGGTTGGTTGAAAGAGAAAGAACGTCTCGATTTTGTGTTCTTTGTTTTTACCGATTTGGAGCAACAACCGCTTTCATGACAAAACGACGGCGGTTTACTTTTGTCCCAGTGGGCTCGTTTTAAAGGAGAAGGAAGCGAGGCCAAACCACGAAATGTTCCATGATTCTTGTTTTCCCTAACTGCCGTTCTTCCCGCCTTCCCTGGAACCGTTAACCGTTACGTGCACCAGCAGAACCGAGTCCCACAGATGTTTCTACGATCAGGCTGCACGCCTGCGCCAATCACCTCTGCCGCTACACCTGGCTACTTGCAATCCCATAGCAGGATAAGGCAGGTGATAGCACAGGTAGCTGTGCTCTAAATGCAGGTTTGCAGCCTCAAGCGCGTCTCCCAGCAGCGCCGACCAACAAAGGGCCGACTGAAAACTGGTGTCGGGGCAGAAACACGTTGGCTGGAATGTGGGAGCACAGACTCTACCCACTCGCCGCTGTTAGCCGGCTCGGACTGTGGGGAATTGTGCTAGCACACCGACCCTGAAAACCCAATGTGTGGCCCCCCACATAAAGCCCGTGGAGCCTTTAACAAGGACGACCTTTGTGCCATAAAAAGGGCAGTTTAACCAGGCGTGGTCTTTACAGGAGGGAGTCTGCTAGCTGCTACCGTCGCTACGATATCTCATGTTGACTAGACGGCGGGGGCACACCACAGGGAGACGTCCGAGTGTCCTTCGAGTTGGTTTTTTTTTTTTTTTGCCCAGGTCGAAGGTCCACTTCCTGGAACGGGATCTTTGTCACCAAGTCACATTTTCTGCTAGGCTAAATTCAGTTCCCCTCACAGCTACCGTCTCCATGGTAACCGCCAGATGTTTGCAGCAACCACAAGCAAACCTTAAAAACAGGCAGATGACAGCATGGCTACTAAAAATAAGCACGGGGATAAAATACCAGCCTTTCCCAGCAGCTCTGCTCACACAGACCATGTTTTAAGTTAAGATTTAGTCCATTTTGATGCGAAAACTGCTCAGTCATCACAGCTGAACATCTGAATCATGCACAGCTTTGGATTTTTTTTTCTCTCTCTTTTTTTGGATTCCGAGAAAAAACAGTTTCCTCTTGCAGAGCAAAACCGCACCCTCCTCATCTTTGAAGGCAAAGATGAGAAGCGATAAAGATCAAGATCACAAGTGTGGCCTTTTAAATCAAGCTTCCTGACTTTGACCATCAGGTCAGACGTTTACAGGGCGGCTGCTGGTGTTCTGACTGGTTCCTGCATCAGGAATAATAGTAATAATAAGAGGCGAGACGCATTAAGACACCATTTAAAGGAGCGCTGGTCAGCCCGAGTCTTGTATTCCACCGGCAGGATGGAATCTTTAAATGGGAACTGGGTTGGTGCTAATCTGCATAAGAGTCAGATTAGATTTTGATATTTGAATGAAAACAAAACGCCGACAGGTTTTTACCCTTTCAGTACGCCTAAAGGTGTTGTATAATATCAGGAAAAGGGGATGAGATAAGTTGCTGCTATCCTGCAACGAAGCTAGCACCGTTAGCTCAGCGCGCTTACCTTCATGTCTGGGAGCATTTGTCTCACTTTAAAGGTGGTTTTAGACCCCGTCAGCATTTTAAAACCGCCGATAAACGCCAGTCGGAAGGGACAAAACGAACGGACGGGGAAAAGAAAAGTACAAGCCGAGCTAAAGGAGGTCGCCTTCAGCCATCTCCAGGAGCGACTCTGCGGGGAAGAGGCGTCCGCTGCCCGGTCCAGCTGCGGCTAGCAGCCGGCCTCGCCAGCGGTTCAACAACCTCCGAGAGCACCGGGGCGGACCAGCCAGCAAGGCTGCCTGCCTCTGTTCATCGCTGCCGGCAGCAAACAGCCTCCGCCCGCTGGTTCCACAGAGGCCGGCGGGACGCGCTGGAAGCGGCCGCTGGTGCTGCTGCTGCCGCGGCCGAGCTCCGCTTCTGCCCTCCGCAGACGCTGGTCGTCGGTTCACGGCTGAAGCTGATTTAAATGTGAAAAAAAAAACCCCAAAACCTTCTTAAAGGGCCAGGGAGAACGAGTAAAAGAGGGGGAGGAAGGACAGAAGCAGGCGTAGGAGGCCCCGGCAGATGACCGCGGTCATCTGGGAGTTTTAGGGGCCAAACTCAACAACACCCTTTAAAACTTCTCTTTTCTCTCTTTTAAATATGATGATTACATTCCTCATTCTGAAGCTGTGAGACAGCGGTTAGTGTTCAAGTCCACAAATCTATTTTAAGATGAAAGGCTGAGTGGAGGAGGAGGGTTCTGGACAGAGGAGGAGGAGGAGGATGCTGAGGGCGGTGATGAAGAGGTGACCCCTGACCCCGAGGGAGATTTATATTATGGGTGTAATTTCAGCGCGAGCAGAAGCACTCACCATGGAGACGGCCTCTTTCCTCCTCTCTCATCCAAACACCGACGACCGGCCTCTTCCTGGAAGGACGGGATCCCGGGAAGGCCGAGGACCCTCGGCCACAGCGTCCAGACGCAGAACTGACGGGGACTCGGATGGAGGCGTCGGTGTTTTTAAGCCCATGGGAACCTCTTCCATATTACATGAGGGTGTCCAGTTGCTCCAGCACGCTCAGGCCCAGCGCGCTGGGAGAGCTGCAGCGGTCCAGGACACACACCAGCACAAAGAATTCCCACCCAACGGGGCGCAACTCTGCCCACATCCCTCCGAAATGATTCGAAATATCTAAATATCACAGAAAATGCCCATTTTTACGTGTATCTCTTTCATTAAAGGTCCTGTTAGACCTTTTAACGCTCAAACTGCCAGATGTAAGTGGAGACACACCAAATTGAATAATCATTTTCCCATTCTGCCAGAGGGCGACGGAAGACGGGACACGGCGCTCTTAAAATACAATAAGAATTTATTCAAACTGTGCAAAAAATAGGATAACAGCCCGACGTGATATCGATGTTCCTTCTGTTCTCGGCGTTTCCTCCCAGACAAAGTAAAACCAGACAGAAAAATGAAAACAAGTAAAACACAAAAAAAGAGTGAAAATCTGGCTGCCATTTACATGCAACTCCAACTATTCCACGGTAAAGTTATGGGATGAAGGTGAATATCCTGTGCACACAGACGTTAGTGTTATACATATAAATACATGGAGGAATACATCAGGTCAGCGGTGATGAAGAATAACCATTCCGAACCCTTCGTCTTCTTGTTTGGAAGAAATCTGTGGACAGATGAAGCTGAGAAGGACAGAGAACCAAAAAGGACTGTGGGACCATCAGCCAGGTGAGGAAGGTCGAAGAGCTTTCCCCGAATTCTCTCAATCCTGCCGCTCGGTGGGGTTAGTGTTGAGGACGCGGGACCTGGAGAAAGGGGATGTCGCAGTCCGCCTCCGCTCCGCTCCCGCCCGCACCGTCACAGACATAAATAGGACAAGGGTATGGATCGCAGCGCTCCACAAGATACATTCTCACCCCGTCCAACCACGACAGCTTTGGGCTTACAAAAATAACTCAAAAACATTTATACAACTCTTGTTATTCTCATTAAATAAAAAAAAAAAAAAGTTATAGCCAGTAAAATAATCTTTTACTTGTTTCTGAGATAAAAGTTGTTTTTTTTCCCCTCTCAGTAGAAAATAAATTAAAAATCTCTGTATGAATTACTTTGGAAAGCAAAAGCAACAATGCAAACTTCTTTTTTTGAATGAAAATCACCTCCTGACAGTAAGAAAAAGCCCCCCAATGCGGCTTTGGGCTGCAGTTAAATGCTTTGTTGGAGGGTCGCCGCCGTACAACTGCTTTTATTAACATTGTTCGTTTCTTTAAATGCAGCAGCAAAAATACAACGTCAAGTAGGGTTTGATAGAACCTGGTGGAAATAAACCCCGAGTATTCCGGGTTTTTTTTCGTAGTGTGTGACAGTAAAGTGATAAAGAAATAAATAAAAGGCGCACGCCCCCAAACGGCCAAGGCAGGAACTGCACGTGAAATTCTACTTCATAAATTAAAATGCTGAAAAGGACAAAACAAAGTGAGACAGATCAACTGGTCGAGGAAGGAAACGTGCCTGGGACCAACACTGGCTTTGGCTATCCTAACTGCTCAAAACGAACTCTAACTTGTTCTACGCATAGTAAAAAACTGCAGGAATTTATCCACCTGCAAATGCTTCGGATGAACGCTACAAAGGCAACGAGGAGTTGAAAGGACGCCGCGGACATCGCTGGCTGGTTCCACTGAACCGGGCGAGAGGAATTCTCACGAGCAGATAGGGGCAAACGTCAGGAATTTCAAAGTCCATCGGGGTTGGGAAAATCAGAGAAATAAAATCAAATAGAACGGTATCGACGCAGACGTCGGGATGTGCTAGATTCTGTTGCAAACAAACCCTTTGAAGGGACCGTTTCAGGAGTTAAAGTCCGAATGAACAGCTTTCTGTGGCTTTAGCATTTCTTACTTATTAACATGCAGTGTCTGACCTTTCGAATGGGAATGGGTAAACATAAAGAGTGTTTGGGCAGACACTCCACTGCCTGGTCTACAGCATTTCAGCTCTGAAATGCTAAAAGCCAAGATCATTGAACTTGTTGATGTAAGTGTTATAAATACAAATATATTTGTCTGCTCTCTTTAGATTTGTCTTTTAAACTGTAAATATTTTACCAACCGGTGACTAAGCTAGCTAACAACCATCAGCCCTGCCTGGTTTTGGGTGTTTGCAGACACCTAGCAACGCTTGACAACGCTTATGTTCCCTGAAACGGATCAGCTAGCATCCCAAAATAATCAGAGGGAAAGCAACGGCGCGGATGAGAGCGTGTCTCTTCTGCTTGTGCTTGCTTCTGGGTGTGAAGTAGTGGGAGTGGACAGTGGTGGGTGGTGCCTGCGATACACATTCCCTCCACAGGAGGAGACAGAAGCCAGGCGTTAGCTCGGAAGGAGGAGGAACAGCAACCCACACGCACCCACACGCACGCACGCACGCACGCACGCACGCACACGTAAAAACTGCATAAGAGCCAGGGCGATATGTTACACGAGTGCAGTCCGTTCCGATCCGGCGCCGTCAGGCGGAAACCCTGTTTATTCTGCAGCTGGATACGGGTTTTCAGCGGGAAGACACGGCTAGAAAAATACCAGGAGCTAGTTTGCGCTTTCCTCTTTCTTTTTTGGCTATTCCGTGGCCGCCTCGGCCGTTCGGGTTCCATCAGAACCTGTGGATGACTGCGTCCGGCTCCCTCTTCCTCAGCTCCTCTCTGTAGCAGCAGGAGCAGTAGTTGCTGGTTTCCGGGTGTCCGTAGTAGGAGCATTTGGGCGTCCGGCAGCGTCCCGACTGCTGGTGGCTCAAGCCGCTGGCGCTGCCGAGCGAGTAGTGTCTGACGGGGGGCTGCCCGCTCTGCCCGTCCGCGCTGAGGTACGTGTCCCGGAAGCCGTTGCGGTAACTCGTGGCGAGGCCGGCGTCGGATCCAGGGTAGTCCGGAGGATCCGTGTCCAGAGGATACGAGGGAGGGAGGCGGCTCAGGGAGGAGGGGCCTTGCAGGCTACCGTACTGGGGGTGGGAGGGGGCCCTTGGCCCGGCGGGGCAGTGTCGGGGAAGGGTGGCGTAGGAAAGGTGCCCGGGGTAGGGGGTGGCGGAGGAGGCGGCGGACACCTGGTGCTGGGCGTCCGTGTAGCTGTGGAGGTGGTGGGGCCCGCTGAGGGGCGCTGCCGCGGTGATCTGCTCGATGAGGGAGGGCCGAGGGATGGGGATGACGGCGCCGTACATGGAGGGGCTCAGAGGGACCTTCATCTGGCCGAAGAGGGCGGCGTGTTCTCCAGCAGATCCGCTTTGGGTTCGTACGTCGGGTACGCCAGCTCGGGGCCGCCCGCCGAGTCCTTTTTGGGCAGCGGGGCGCCGTTGGCCAGGCCCTTCTTGTCAGGGTCCCGGTGCTGCTGCTCCTGCTCCGCCTGGAAGCGCTCCTCTGCGTCGCTGAGGTAGCGCTGGATCATCTCCTCCTGGAAGGGCTGGCGGTTGCTGGTGGTCAGCAGGCTGGCCAGGATGAACTTGCGCTCCCCTTGCATGGCGGCGCGCAGGACGCCCAGGCTGACCTTGACGTCGCTGCTGTACTTGGAGGTGTCGCTCTCGGTGCTGCTCCCGCCGCTGCTGCTCAGGCTGCTCCCCGTGCCGTTCAGGCGCTCGCTGCCCGAGGAGGGCGAGCCTTTCCCCGAGTCCTCCGAGGTGTGGGCCGAGGGCGAGTTCTCCTTGCTGCCCTTGCGCGCTCGGAAGGAGCCCTTCTTCTTCTCCCCGCCGCCCTCCTGCTTGGCGCCTCCGGTGGTGCTGTTTTTGCCCGTCATCAGCCCGCCCACGTTCTTCTTCAGCTTGCTGCCCAGGTTCTTGCCGAAGCTGCCGAGCTTGTTGGCCACCGAGTCGGCCCTCTTCTTGTCTTTCTCCTTCTTGGTTTTGTCCTTCCCGTCCGCGCCGAGGCCGGAAGAACTGGAGGAGGCGGAGGAGCTGTTCTTGGCCAGGGGGCCTCCTCCGTTGGTGGCCGAGCTGGCGGTTGTGTCTCCGTTGCCGTTGGAGCTGCTGCTGACGGACTCTTTGTCCGACTCCGAGTCAGGAGGGGTACGGGGATCGTCCCCCGCTGACGCCGTGGGAGACTCGGGCTGCGCCAGAGGGGCTTGCTGCAAGGAAATAAGATGACGCTGCCGTTATTGCCCGTCTAGTTTTCGCAAAGCCCTCCCACCAATACATTTATTTATTTTTTATTATTAGATGAAGTAGGTACTGGTAAAGTCCCACAAGTACACAGGCTACTGGGAATGATTCGAGGTGTCTTCAACAGCCTTTCCAAATTCAGGCCACTGGCATTTTTCATCCACTCTTGCCGTCTTTTTTTGCATTTAGGCAGTTCTTCACGCTGCCATCTCCAACGTCTTGCCATCAACTCACTGATGCCAAACTTACGTGAAGCCAGATCGATCCCATTTAACCTAAAATCCATAAATAAGACACACGGCTACATAAGCCGCGGGGAAAACAGTAGCAGCTCGTACACCGGAAATGACTGCATGTACCCAATAAACTGCATCAAAGATCAAAGGTGAAATCATTTGAAAATGTGGAGAAGAAAAAAATTAAAATAGATAAAAATAGAAGGTCGCTGTTTCAGGAAAAGGTGAGTCACCATGTGAATGGAATTTTACAACCACGAAGCAGTTTCAGTAATAAAGCTATATTTGGAGACGCTGTGACTTAGCGCCGAGGTTTCAGCTTGGTAAAACCACGCAGCGGCATCATTTCCTCCCTCAGAAGCAACACTTAGAAACCTGGCTCTTAACTTTCAGCCACTCACACGACTTTTTGGAGAATAACCTGAGCTGGTTTACACTTACTTTGAACATTAATAAATAAAAACCTATTTCTAGAATTTGAAATGACTCAATGAGTTACCGCTCACTTATTTTTAATGGTACTAGCAAAAACGAGATGATAAGAAAAAAGAAACATATCCGGTCATGTGAAACTTTAAAAAAAAAAAAGCTTTGTGCTGCAGATGAACAAACAACTTAGAACGCGCGTGTGTGTGTGCGCGTGTGTGTGTGCTTCCATCTTTACCTCACAGGGCAGGGGAAGCCACGTGACGGTCATGTAGGTGTGCAACATTTGGAGCTTGGCCTCCAAAGACAGAGTCACGCTGGGAAGAGGAGAGAGCAGGTAAGAGAAAGAACAAGTTCTGCAAGATGACAGCACAAATCCTGTCACAACACTTTCCCTTTTTTTCAAAACAAGCTGCTATTTTCATGCTCTGCTACTTAGAACCGAGAGGTAATCTTGTTGTCACTAGCGCCGTTGCTAATCCGGTGTCAGGGGTCAATCCCTGGCCCGCGCTGGAAGGACGCTCGCCTACGCTGAGCCGTTCCTGTAAAAGCACCTCAGACACGGCCATTCGAGCCTGCGAACACAACTGGAAACGGCAGGAGAACACACCTCGCCAGCATGACGTTGCTGCTATCGTCTTTTCCCCACTCCCAGTCCTTGCCGGGGTCCACGGCGAAATGGAGGGGCAGCATTTTGTGCTCCGAGTCGGTGAGAGGGATCACGACTGCTGACCAAGAAGGGAAAATGTCAGTGCTGCTGACAACCCAGCACTCCAGTATATTTGTCTTTTGGTGAGACAGTGGGACGGCTGGCTTCAGATTCCTCCTCTTAAATCCCTCACCAGACTCATAAGCTGCTACAATCTTCTTTCTGACGGCCTCAGACAGCTTTCGATCTCACCGTGGCGTTCGCTCTCACTCGCCACTAAAGCAACCTAAGGGGGGGTTTGCTGAAGGCAAACCTCCTTCCGAACGCTGAGGAATGATCTTCGCCTGTGTAGAACAGCAGCCACTCGAAGTGGGAATAAATATGGGTTTATTTTTAAAACTGAATTAGAAAATCCTTTTAGCTCAGGGGTGGGCAATTATTTAGCCTGAAGGGCCACTTTGGGTTTTAGATCTTGATAAACGGATCAACCAGGTGTTGCAGGAGAAAATCAGAGGTGAGCTTAGAATCGTGCTTAATGTACTCTGTAGGACAGAATATATAGATAATCGGGCCACATGTGGCCCCCGGTCCTTAGTTTGCCCACCTCTGTTTTAGAGAAAAAATGGAAAAGTAGCCTTTTTTTTAATCAAATTTATGTTAAATATGTTCAAATTAAACACACACACACAGACTT
>CAAE01014344.1:266887-277000 GCA_000180735.1 Tetraodon nigroviridis | reverse complement strand
GGGGGGGGGGGGTAGAGGGCCCAAACGTGTGCCCAGTTCCAGGACAATCGCAGAGTTGAAACGTGGGACGTGTCTGGAAAAGTTCCGAGTGTGGAGAGAAAAGGCAACGCTTCAACAGCACCTGCAGAGTGACGGTTTCTATGGTTGCAGAGGCCCGAGGAAACAGGCCCGTGATGTCCAACATCAAAGCAACAGAGAGCCAGAGGCTTTTTTAAAGCGCTGACTCAAAGGGCCAAAATGAGGGCGAGGACAGCCTGCAGCAGGAAAGGCAACTGTGCTGGTCCTGCTCGAGGTTTCTCCCTGTTAAAAGGAAGCCTTTGTCCTGCCCCACACAGCTAACATCCAGGGACACCGCTGCTACGGCTAGCACCGCTTTTGGTTGAGACGGCCCGGACAACCAGGCCTGACGTAAAGCAACGACAACCTCCACCGGTCAGACGGTAACTGAAACCCCGCCGGAGGTCCTCAGGCGGGGCTCCTGACATTGTGTACGAGGGCCCCCGTGATCGGCCCCCCGCTCCAGCCTTTGAGTGGACAGACAGCTCCGCCCGTGGCTGCTCTTCATACCCCCACCGGCCTCCCTCCTGCGGGGCGTCTCAGGTTCTGCAGGCCCCCGTCAGCCGGGTCATGTGAGATTCTTCTGCATTCGCAGGTCTGATTTAGTCTCCTGGTAGCGCATCATCTGCCCCACTGGTGGGCAATTATTTAGCCTCAGGAGCTACGCTGGGTTGCTCTTGATCAACTGTCAGCTGGGAAAATTGTAAATTGGTCCAACTAGAGATGGATGATGAAGCTCCAAATGATGTCTGGCCCCACATTCTTAAGAGGACATGTTAGCATGCTAGCTAAGGAGGGAGGAGTCTGGGACTTTTCCTAACCAATCCAGCTGACAACCCTCCTCATTTGGCTTTTGGAGAAATGATTGTCGAGGCTCTGTGGGCCGGATTAAATGGTCCATCGGGCCACTTGTGGCCCCCGGGCCTCAGTTTGCCTAGGTCTGACCTTTTTTGTATTTTCCCCACGTAGGTGTATATTGTGCGTGTGAAAGGACGGCCTTACCTGGTAGGCAGCGTAGACCGAAGACATCGCGGCCCCGTGAGCTCCCCCCACCATGGTTCAGCATCCTCTCCTGTCAGAGACAGACGGGCGGGTCACTTCTGTTCAATCAGCCACGGCGGCTTGGGTTTCTCCCAACCCGACCTTCCGGTTGGTTGAAAGAGAAAGAACGTCTCGATTTTGTGTTCTTTGTTTTTACCGATTTGGAGCAACAACCGCTTTCATGACAAAACGACGGCGGTTTACTTTTGTCCCAGTGGGCTCGTTTTAAAGGAGAAGGAAGCGAGGCCAAACCACGAAATGTTCCATGATTCTTGTTTTCCCTCACTGCCGTTCTTCCCGCCTTCCCTGGAACCGTTAACCGTTACGTGCACCAGCAGAACCGAGTCCCACAGATGTTTCTACGATCAGGCTGCACGCCTGCGCCAATCACCTCTGCCGCTACACCTGGCTACTTGCAATCCCATAGCAGGATAAGGCAGGTGATAGCACAGGTAGCTGTGCTCTAAATGCAGGTTTGCAGCCTCAAGCGCGTCTCCCAGCAGCGCCGACCAACAAAGGGCCGACTGAAAACTGGTGTCGGGGCAGAAACACGTTGGCTGGAATGTGGGAGCACAGACTCTACCCACTCGCCGCTGTTAGCCGGCTCGGACTGTGGGGAATTGTGCTAGCACACCGACCCTGAAAACCCAATGTGTGGCCCCCCACATAAAGCCCGTGGAGCCTTTAACAAGGACGACCTTTGTGCCATAAAAAGGGCAGTTTAACCAGGCGTGGTCTTTACAGGAGGGAGTCTGCTAGCTGCTACCGTCGCTACGATATCTCATGTTGACTAGACCGGCGGGGGCACACCACAGGGAGACGTCCGAGTGTCCTTCGAGTTGGTTTTTTTTTTTTTTTGCCCAGGTCGAAGGTCCACTTCCTGGAACGGGATCTTTGTCACCAAGTCACATTTTCTGCTAGGCTAAATTCAGTTCCCCTCACAGCTACCGTCTCCATGGTAACCGCCAGATGTTTGCAGCAACCACAAGCAAACCTTAAAAACAGGCAGATGACAGCATGGCTACTAAAAATAAGCACGGGGATAAAATACCAGCCTTTCCCAGCAGCTCTGCTCACACAGACCATGTTTTAAGTTAAGATTTAGTCCATTTTGATGCGAAAACTGCTCAGTCATCACAGCTGAACATCTGAATCATGCACAGCTTTGGATTTTTTTTTCTCTCTCTTTTTTTGGATTCCGAGAAAAAACAGTTTCCTCTTGCAGAGCAAAACCGCACCCTCCTCATCTTTGAAGGCAAAGATGAGAAGCGATAAAGATCAAAATCACAAGTGTGGCCTTTTAAATCAAGCTTCCTGACTTTGACCATCAGGTCAGACGTTTACAGGGCGGCTGCTGGTGTTCTGACTGGTTCCTGCATCAGGAATAATAGTAATAATAAAAGGCGAGACGCATTAAAACACCATTTAAAGGAGCGCTGGTCAGCCCGAGTCTTGTATTCCACCGGCAGGATGGAATCTTTAAATGGGAACTGGGTTGGTGCTAATCTGCATAAGAGTCAGATTAGATTTTGATATTTGAATGAAAACAAAACGCCGACAGGTTTTTACCCTTTCAGTACGCCTAAAGGTGTTGTATAATATCAGGAAAAGGGGATGAAATAAGTTGCTGCTATCCTGCAACGAAGCTAGCACCGTTAGCTCAGCGCGCTTACCTTCATGTCTGGGAGCATTTGTCTCACTTTAAAGGTGGTTTTAGACCCCGTCAGCATTTTAAAACCGCCGATAAACGCCAGTCGGAAGGGACAAAACGAACGGACGGGGAAAAGAAAAGTACAAGCCGAGCTAAAGGAGGTCGCCTTCAGCCATCTCCAGGAGCGACTCTGCGGGGAAGAGGCGTCCGCTGCCCGGTCCAGCTGCGGCTAGCAGCCGCGCCTCGCCAGCGGTTCAACAACCTCCGAGAGCACCGGGGCGGACCAGCCAGCAAGGCTGCCTGCCTCTGTTCATCGCTGCCGGCAGCAAACAGCCTCCGCCCGCTGGTTCCACAGAGGCCGGCGGGACGCGCTGGAAGCGGCCGCTGGTGCTGCTGCTGCCGCGGCCGAGCTCCGCTTCTGCCCTCCGCAGACGCTGGTCGTCGGTTCACGGCTGAAGCTGATTTAAATGTGAAAAAAAAAACCCCAAAACCTTCTTAAAGGGCCAGGGAGAACGAGTAAAAGAGGGGGAGGAAGGACAGAAGCAGGCGTAGGAGGCCCCGGCAGATGACCGCGGTCATATGGGAGTTTTAGGGGCCAAACTCAACAACACCCTTTAAAACTTCTCTTTTCTCTCTTTTAAATATGATGATTACATTCCTCATTCTGAAGCTGTGAGGAGCGGTTAGTGTTCAAGGTCTACAAATCTATTTTAAGATGAAAGGCTGAGTGGAGGAGGAGGGTTCTGGACAGAGGAGGAGGAGGAGGATGCTGAGGGCGGTGATGAAGAGGTGACCCCTGACCCCGAGGGAGATTTATATTATGGGTGTAATTTCAGCGCGAGCAGAAGCACTCACCATGGAGACGGCCTCTTTCCTCCTCTCTCATCCAAACACCGACGACCGGCCTCTTCCTGGAAGGACGGGATCCCGGGAAGGCCGAGGACCCTCGGCCACAGCGTCCAGACGCAGAACTGACGGGGACTCGGATGGAGGCGTCGGTGTTTTTAAGCCCATGGGAACCTCTTCCATATTACATGAGGGTGTCCAGTTGCTCCAGCACGCTCAGGCCCAGCGCGCTGGGAGAGCTGCAGCGGTCCAGGACACACACCAGCACAAAGAATTCCCACCCAACGGGGCGCAACTCTGCCCACATCCCTCCGAAATGATTCGAAATATCTAAATATCACAGAAAATGCCCATTTTTACGTGTATTTCTTTCATTAAAGGTCCTGTTAGACCTTTTAACGCTCAAACTGCCAGATGTAAGTGGAGACACACCAAATTGAATAATCATTTTCCCATTCTGCCAGAGGGCGACGGAAGACGGGACACGGCGCTCTTAAAATACAATAAGAATTTATTCAAACTGTGCAAAAAATAGGATAACAGCCCGACGTGATATCGATGTTCCTTCTGTTCTCGGCGTTTCCTCCCAGACAAAGTAAAACCAGACAGAAAAATGAAAACAAGTAAAACACAAAAAAAGAGTGAAAATCTGGCTGCCATTTACATGCAACTCCAACTATTCCACGGTAAAGTTATGGGATGAAGGTGAATATCCTGTGCACACAGACGTTAGTGTTATACATATAAATACATGGAGGAATACATCAGGTCAGCGGTGATGAAGAATAACCATTCCGAACCCTTCGTCTTCTTGTTTGGAAGAAATCTGTGGACAGATGAAGCTGAGAAGGACAGAGAACCAAAAAGGACTGTGGGACCATCAGCCAGGTGAGGAAGGTCGAAGAGCTTTCCCCGAATTCTCTCAATCCTGCCGCTCGGTGGGGTTAGTGTTGAGGACGCGGGACCTGGAGAAAGGGGATGTCGCATTCCGCTCCGCTCCGCTCCCGCCCGCACCGTCACAGACATAAATAGGACAAGGGTATGGATCGCAGCGCTCCACAAGATACATTCTCACCCCGTCCAACCACGACAGCTTTGGGCTTACAAAAATAACTCAAAAACATTTATACAACTCTTGTTATTCTCATTAAATAAAAAAAAAAAAAAGTTATAGCCAGTAAAATAATCTTTTACTTGTTTCTGAGATAAAAGTTGTTTTTTTTCCCCTCTCAGTAGAAAATAAATTAAAAATCTCTGTATGAATTACTTTGGAAAGCAAAAGCAACAATGCAAACTTCTTTTTTTGAATGAGAATCACCTCCTGACAGTAAGAAAAAGCCCCCCAATGCGGCTTTGGGCTGCAGTTAAATGCTTTGTTGGAGGGTCGCCGCCGTACAACTGCTTTTATTAACATTGTTCGTTTCTTTAAATGCAGCAGCAAAAATACAACGTCAAGTAGGGTTTGATAGAAACTGGTGGAAATAAACCCCCAGTATTCCGGGTTTTTTTTCGTAGTGTGTGACAGTAAAGTGATAAAGAAATAAATAAAAGGCGCACGCCCCCAAACGGCCAAGGCAGGAACTGCAGCGTGAAATTCTACTTCATAAATTAAAATGCTGAAAAGGACAAAACAAAGTGAGACAGATCAACTGGTCGAGGAAGGAAACGTGCCTGGGACCAACACTGGCTTTGGCTATTCTAACTGCTCAAAACGAACTCTAACTTGTTCTACGCAGTAGTAAAAAACTGCAGGAGTTTATCCACCTGCAAATGCTTCGGATGAACGCTACAAAGGCAACGAGGAGTTGAAGGGACGCCGCGGACATCGCTGGCTGGTTCCATCTGAACCGGGCGAGAGGAATTCTCACGAGCAGATAGGGGCAAACGTCAGGAATTTCAAAGTCCATCGGGGTTGGAAAATCAGAGAAATAAAATCAAATAGAACGGTATCGACGCAGACGTCGGGATGTGCTAGATTCTGTGCAAACAAACCCTTTGAAGCGACCGTTTCAGGAGTTAAAGTCCGAATGAACAGCTTTCTGTGGCTTTAGCATTTCTTACTTATTAACATGCAGTGTCTGACCTTTCGAATGGGAATGGGTAAACATAAAGAGTGTTTGGGCAGACACTCCACTTCCTGGTCTACAGCATTTCAGCTCTGAAATGCTAAAAGCCAAGATCATTGAACTTGTTGATGTAAGTGTTATAAATACAAATATATTTGTCTGCTCTCTTTAGATTTGTCTTTTAAACTGTAAATATTTTACCAACCGGTGACTAAGCTAGCTAACAACCATCAGCCCTGCCTGGTTTTGGGTGTTTGCAGACACCTAGCAACGCTTGACAACGCTTATGTTCCCTGAAACGGATCAGCTAGCATCCCAAAATAATCAGAGGGAAAGCAACGGCGCGGATGAGAGCGTGTCTCTTCTGCTTGTGCTTGCTTCTGGGTGTGAAGTAGTGGGAGTGGACAGTGGTGGGTGGTGCCTGCGATACACATTCCCTCCACAGGAGGAGACAGAAGCCAGGCGTTACTCGGAAGGAGGAGGAACAGCAACCCACACGCACCCACACGCACGCACGCACGCACACGTAAAAACTGCATAAGAGCCAGGGCGATATGTTACACGAGTGCAGTCCGTTCCGATCCGGCGCCGTCAGGGAAAAACCCTGTTTATTCTGCAGCTGGATACGGGTTTTCAGCGGGAAGACACGGCTAGAAAAATACCAGGAGCTAGTTTGCGCTTTCCTCTTTCTTTTTTGGCTATTCCGTGGCCGCCTCGGCCGTTCGGGTTCCATCAGAACCTGTGGATGACTGCGTCCGGCTCCCTCTTCCTCAGCTCCTCTCTGTAGCAGTAGGAGCAGTAGTTGCTGGTTTCCGGGTGTCCGTAGTAGGAGCATTTGGGCGTCCGGCAGCGTCCCGACTGCTGGTGGCTCAAGCCGCTGGCGCTGCCGAGCGAGTAGTGTCTGACGGGGGGCTGCCCGCTCTGCCCGTCCGCGCTGAGGTACGTGTCCCGGAAGCCGTTGCGGTAACTCGTGGCGAGGCCGGCGTCGGATCCAGGGTAGTCCGGAGGATCCGTGTCCAGAGGATACGAGGGAGGGAGGCGGCTCAGGGAGGAGGGGCCTTGCAGGCTACCGTACTGGGGGTGGGAGGGGGCCCTTGGCCCCGCGGGGCAGTGTCGGGGAAGGGTGGCGTAGGAAAGGTGCCCGGGGTAGGGGGTGGCGGAGGAGGCGGCGGACACCTGGTGCTGGGCGTCCGTGTAGCTGTGGAGGTGGTGGGGCCCGCTGAGGGGCGCTGCCGCGGTGATCTGCTCGATGAGGGAGGGCCGAGGGATGGGGATGACGGCGCCGTACATGGAGGGGCTCAGAGGGACCTTCATCTGGCCGAAGGAGGGCGGCGTGTTCTCCAGCAGATCCGCTTTGGGTTCGTACGTCGGGTACGCCAGCTCGGGGCCGCCCGCCGAGTCCTTTTTGGGCAGCGGGGCGCCGTTGGCCAGGCCCTTCTTGTCAGGGTCCCGGTGCTGCTGCTCCTGCTCCGCCTGGAAGCGCTCCTCTGCGTCGCTGAGGTAGCGCTGGATCATCTCCTCCTGGAAGGGCTGGCGGTTGCTGGTGGTCAGCAGGCTGGCCAGGATGAACTTGCGCTCCCCTTGCATGGCGGCGCGCAGGACGCCCAGGCTGACCTTGACGTCGCTGCTGTACTTGGAGGTGTCGCTCTCGGTGCTGCTCCCGCCGCTGCTGCTCAGGCTGCTCCCCGTGCCGTTCAGGCGCTCGCTGCCCGAGGAGGGCGAGCCTTTCCCCGAGTCCTCCGAGGTGTGGGCCGAGGGCGAGTTCTCCTTGCTGCCCTTGCGCGCTCGGAAGGAGCCCTTCTTCTTCTCCCCGCCGCCCTCCTGCTTGGCGCCCCCGGTGGCGCTGTTTTTGCCCGTCATCAGCCCGCCCACGTTCTTCTTCAGCTTGCTGCCCAGGTTCTTGCCGAAGCTGCCGAGCTTGTTGGCCACCGAGTCGGCCCTCTTCTTGTCTTTCTCCTTCTTGGTTTTGTCCTTCCCGTCCGCGCCGAGGCCGGAAGAACTGGAGGAGGCGGAGGAGCTGTTCTTGGCCAGGGGGCCTCCTCCGTTGGTGGCCGAGCTGGCGGTTGTGTCTCCGTTGCCGTTGGAGCTGCTGCTGACGGACTCTTTGTCCGACTCCGAGTCAGGAGGGGTACGGGGATCGTCCCCCGCTGACGCCGTGGGAGACTCGGGCTGCGCCAGAGGGGCTTGCTGCAAGGAAATAAGATGACGCTGCCGTTACTGTTCCAATATTTGCAATATCGCCTCTAATACTCCCGTTAACTAATGCCTCAACTTTTCAGCTCAATTCTGAGGGGCATTATAAGAGCGATGGGTTATCTACGTAGTTACGGTAATGACGGTATACCATCGTTTTAACTTGCCCGTCTAGTTTTCGCAAAGCCCTCCCACCAATACATTTATTTTTTTTTTATTATTAGATGAAGTAGGTACTGGTAAAGTCCCACAAGTACACAGGCTACTGGGAATGATTCGAGGGTCTTCAACAGCCTTTCCAAATTCAGGCCACTGGCATTTTTCATCCACTCTTGCCGTCTTTTTTTGCATTTAGGCAGTTCTTCACGCTGCCATCTCCAACGTCTTACCATCAACTCACTGATGCCAAACTTACGTGAAGCCAGATCGATCCCATTTAACCTAAAATCCATAAATAAGACACACGGCTACATAAGCCGCGGGGGAAACAGTAGCAGCTCGTACACCGGAAATTACTGCATGTACCCAATAAACTGCATCAAAGATCAAAGGTGAAATCATTTGAAAATGTGGAGAAGAAAAAAATTAAAATAGATAAAAATAGAAGGTCGCTGTTTCAGGAAAAGGTGAGTCACCATGTGAATGGAATTTTACAACCACGAAGCAGTTTCAGTAATAAAGCTATATTTGGAGACGCTGTGACTTAGCGCCGAGGTTTCAGCTTGGTAAAACCACGCAGCGGCATCATTTCCTCCCTCAGAAGCAACACTTAGAAACCTGGCTCTTAACTTTCAGTCACTCACACGACTTTTTGGAGAATAACCTGAGCTGGTTTACACTTACTTTGAACATTAATAAATAAAAACCTATTTCTAGAATTTGAAATGACTCAATGAGTTACCGCTCACTTATTTTTAATGGTACTAGCAAAAACGAGATGATAAGAAAAAAGAAACATATCCGGTCATGTGAAACTTTAAAAAAAAAAAAGCTTTGTGCTGCAGATGAACAAACAACTTAGAACGCGCGTGTGTGTGTGCGCGTGTGTGTGTGCTTCCATCTTTACCTCACAGGGCAGGGGAAGCCACGTGACGGTCATGTAGGTGTGCAACATTTGGAGCTTGGCCTCCAAAGACAGAGTCACGCTGGGAAGAGGAGAGAGCAGGTAAGAGAAAGAACAAGTTCTGCAAGATGACAGCACAAATCCTGTCACAACACTTTCCCTTTTTTTCAAAACAAGCTGCTATTTTCATGCTCTGCTACTTAGAACCGAGAGGTAATCTTGTTGTCACTAGCGCCGTTGCTAATCCGGTGTCAGGGGTCAATCCCTGGCCCGCGCTGGAAGGACGCTCGTCTACGCTGAGCCGTTCCTGTAAAAGCACCTCAGACACGGCCATTCGAGCCTGCAAACACAACTGGAAACGGCAGGAGAACACACCTCGCCAGCATGACGTTGCTGCTATCGTCTTTTCCCCACTCCCAGTCCTTGCCGGGGTCCACGGCGAAATGGAGGGGCAGCATTTTGTGCTCCGAGTCGGTGAGAGGGATCACGACTGCTGACCAAGAAGGGAAAATGTCAGTGCTGCTGACAACCCAGCACTCCAGTATATTTGTCTTTTGGTGAGACAGTGGGACGGCTGGCTTCAGATTCCTCCTCTTAAATCCCTCACCAGACTCATAAGCTGCTACAATCTTCTTTCTGATGGCCTCAGACAGCTTTCGATCTCACCGTGGCGTTCGCTCTCACTCGCCACTAAAGCAACCTAAGGGGGGGTTTGCTGAAGGCAAACCTCCTTCCCGAACGCTGAGGAATGATCTTCGCCTGTGTAGAACAGCAGCCACTCGAAGTGGGAATAAATATGGGGCTAACTTCAAAAACTGAATTAGAAAATCCTTTTAGCTCAGGGGTGGGCAATTATTTAGCCTGAAGGGCCACTTTGGGTTTTAGATCTTGATAAACGGATCAACCAGGTGTTGCAGGAGAAAATCAGAGGTGAGCTTAGAATCGTGCTTAATGTACTCTGTAGGACAGAATATATAGATAATCGGGCCACATGTGGCCCCCGGTCCTTAGTTTGCCCACCTCTGTTTTAGAGAAAAAATGGAAAAGTAGCCTTTTTTTTAATCAAATTTATGTTAAATATGTTCAAATTAAACACACACACACAGACTTCTATAGGGTTTTCTGTGTATAGTAGACAAATACAAAGTCCACGTGGCTTCAAATGATCAACTATTTTAAAAGTAAACACTCTTCAG
>CAAE01014344.1:237638-266837 GCA_000180735.1 Tetraodon nigroviridis | reverse complement strand
CAACCCTCCTTGGTGAGTTCCTATCCCCCAAAGAGGGGATTTTACGCAGACACAAGCCTCTCTTCCTGTAACACAGTGGGGATCATTGTTGTTGAGAACAAAAGCATGTGAATTTTTGTGACAATAGCTCCTGAAATGAGCTCATCGTGTTCTAGTTGGGAATCTGCATCTTCCACAGACTCTTACAAAGGAAACAAACGTCTTCATGCAGATGAAGTTGTAGCGTGTGTCTAGCGTGTGCTAGAAATGATGGAAAAATGAACAAAAAAAGCAATGAACAGAGTTTAAAAACCGGGGTTAATTAAAATTGGGGATAGACTATAACATTTGGTGACTATCTTTTTGTGCTGTTACTTTGAAACTTTTTATGTTTGGTATGAATTAGCTCACATTGTAGAAACGTTTGGCCTTTTGGTTTATAAAAAGAATTAAAACTCATATTGTTTAACAATGAATCTGTCTGCTTTTCTTTTGGATGATTCTTAACATTTAGGGTTCCTAATTTATTAACTCAGATTTTTTTTTTTTTTTCAGTTCTTCCTTCATTATTCTTGTTGAGGAGGCGTAATTAAGAAAAAGGAAAAAAAAAAAAAAGCAAATTACGCAAACCTCCGGAGGCTGTTCGTCACTGGCGTGTGTTATATTTTTGGTTCCAAGACTAAATTAAAATAATTTTTCTGGACTCCTGTTTTCCTCTGGAGACCATCAAGTGACTCAGCAAACGTTTCAAATTGTTCAAAGGGTTTGCAATCCCTGAATTATGCTAGCTTGGACTTTTGAAGGATAGTAAAACTTGGCTCTGGCATCCAGGAATCGGCACTAATCACCAAAGTCAAGACTGCTGGTGAACAATGAGGCCAGCAAGGGTGAGACGAGGGCCCACAGAGGGTTAGGAAATTCAGATTTCATACAAAACAAGAAATTTCTGTTTTTACATGTTGTCTGTTTATATCCAAGCAATGATAACAAAGATTTTTACTGGAAAATAACCTAAACTGTGGGTATTAGGATTCGAGGTCTAATGGATAGTTTTTATGAGCAACTTCTTTTTAAGTAAATATCCAGAGAGAAAAGTCGGGAAAGCCACGTATACCAGGATCGATTCACGCTGGAGCTCGCAGCTGGGTCCAGCTGTAAGTAGCAGGACCCAGCTATCGCTCTGCAGCCTCTAAACCCCTAACACCACCAAACTTGTTCGGAAAAAATTCGATCTGTTATATTTTAAAAAGCCCCAGCCAGTCAACTCCATGGTCACAGCTAGTTTTCACTGGCAACGGTGCTGCTGGAGATGACACAATTACAACATTTAGGAGAATCCAGCCTCGACCAGATTTTTACCATGAAACGATTCCTTTAAAAAGGATTTTAGCTAAATGTGTTTTGCTGTGAGATGTATGGATCAAATAGAGCATCCATGGAATGAAGAGTGAGAGGTGTGTCTCAGGGAAGGTAGGAATACATCAAAACTGGCACCGTGGGAATATTCTAATGTAACATTTACCTGCAGTATTTTATGTTGACTCTCAACCCTGCAGCTGCTTGTTTAATAAGGTCCGACAGGTTTTCCACCAGAAAGCATAAAAAGACAGAAAGCCTCGAGGTTTAACCCCAAACTTTACGCCGATGTGCGTTTCACATGCTCTTTTTTGTATAAACTCAGATCGTAAGTCGTTGCCGCGGCGCTAACAGCTCCCGTTGCTCAACTTTGCTGCCTCCTCGTGCAGTTAGCAGCCTGTAGGGAAACAACGATCACGTCGCTAATGAAACGTTTACGGCGGAGACGGGAGACACTCCAGCCAGACCAGGTGGCCTCCCGCCTGAAGGCCTTCGGTTTGAATCCGCTGCTAACCTCGACCCGTAAGAAGAGTTGTGGTGAATGATGAACTTCAAAGCGCGCCAGTGAAATAACAGAAATCTGTGGCACAGACCAGGAAATGGGCTCTAGGATGATTTAATATGTTGCCCGTGGCTCACATTTATATTTGGACACCAGAGAGCCTCAAGATTTCAATGTCACTCAGCCATCTGGAAAACCTTCAGATAAAATGGCGAACATTGCCCAGTACAATTCGGCTGTTTCTTACTATTATCTGGAAACATGTTTTTTTAAGCAATGAGATCATGATGTGTGCGGTATTGTGTGAACCCAACAAGGAAAAAAAAAAATCTTCTCTTGTACTCAATAATGAAAACCAATGGAACGGTACCAAAGTTACAATGACCAGGTTGAGCAATCAGTCATCAGTGTGATCATTTAAAGATGTTTTCCTGGAGCGTCTCAAAGCTGGGATTCAGGCCTAGCCATCTTTCCCCGTTCCTGATAATCCCTTGTTAGCAGCTTTCTGGAGTTTATCGCCCGCCGATGTGACACATCTTTGCAGTTTTGCACCACCCATGTTTAGCTGGCCGAAGTAAGACCACAAAAGTTCAGATAGTTTACACTTGTAAAAAATTTGTCATTTTCATCGTAACTGTGATAGACAGAATGGAGAAAAAAACCCCAGAAACTCACATTGTAGGATTTTTAAAGATTTTATTTAGAAATTCCTGTGTAAAATACATATTTGGCCATCTACAAACAAGATTTTTGACTCTCACAGACCTGTAATTCTTCTTTAAGAAGCTTTTCTGTCCTACACCTGTGTTAATGGCACAAGCTGAGGCTGCTTTTCTACAAAGGGGACAGGACGAGTAATACCGTGTTAAGGAAAGAATCAATGGGGCCATTTATGGTAGAGATTTTACTCAAAAACCTCCTCCCATCAGCGAGAGCGTTGAAGATGGCACGACATGGCTGGGTCTTCCAGCACGGCAATGATCCCAAACACACCACTCAGGCAGTTAGGGAGTGGCTCCGTAGAAGGCATTTCAGGGTCCTGGAGTGGCCTAGCCAGTCTCCAGGACCTGTTTTACGCAGGAATTTATGAACAAATTCTTCTAAAATTCTACAATATGATTTCCTGGATTTTTTTTCCACATTCTGTCTCTCACAGTTGAAGTGTGATAAGAATTACAGACTTCTGTTATCATTTTAGGTGGGAGAACTTCTGCACAATCTGTGGCAGACATAATACGTTTTTGCCCCCCTGTCTGAACTAATAATGGTTTGAAAGACTGGTCTAATCTGCGCAGGTCTGCCCGGGCCTCGTAAGCCCTCAGAGACGATTCTCCCCGCTCTCCACCGCTAACCCTCTGTAAAAATGCAGGGATGAAATCGCGCCTGTCATTTTGGTCTGGGTGAAAGCGGTGTCTCCCCCTCTTCTGGGCGGATGACCTCTGCATGGTGGAAGGCCATAATAGCATCCGTGCTCTCCGAGTGTGTCATTACGCCCTATATTTACATAAAACGTAAACGCAGGGGTGGCAGGTCAGGGCGTAAAGCCGCAGGGGGTAAAAGATGCTCCGATTTGGGCCTTCACGGTGCTTGTTGCGGCGTGTTAGGCAGCACCGCAACGCATATTTCTCTAACTTGTCTCATCTCTCAGACTTCTTACTTTGACAGTTAACAGGCCCAGCCAGGATATTTATTTTATTTTTTTTCCTGAGGGTAAATTGGAAAATGACGGACAGACACCACACAGACGTTCTCTCTTTCAGTACCTTGTTCTCCCAATTGAGTTAGAAAGCGGTCCCAGAGAAACGCGTTTCCTCGCACTGATAAGAAGACTGTGAAGGCAGCTGAGGGGGGCCACGCGTTGAACGACAGCAAGAGCTCTTGACATTTATTTCCAGATACAAATGAATACTTTTCACCTGAGCATTCCAGCTGCGTTCATTATTTGCTCTGTTGAATGAAAAAAAAAATATAGCAAGTCAGTAGATCATTTAGAAATAAGTGAATGATGGGCTGCAGCACAGGGCTCAATTCCCAGACAAATGTTTGACTAAAACACAAAGACATTTATTGTTCCATTAACTTTAAAAGTGACTGAATTTCTAATGGTAATCAGAAATAATAGAATATGGTTTTACGTTTGACGTTAACATCAGCGGAACACATGAGGTCAGCTCCGTCGTCAGTCGTTACTTTAACTGGCTGTTAAAGACTGTGACAGACTGGCTGGATAATCGCATCTCATCCTGAATCGATTTACCTTAAAACACTTTTCCTCATGACCTCAAGTGTTATTTTTGGAGGGAACGTTGCGGGCGATGCTGTCAGCCTGTTTTAAATGCTCCACACAGTCTGTCTAAAACCTGCATCACTGATGCTCGTCGTTCAAAAGTATGATATTTTTTATTGATTCAAAATGTAGAAGAAAACCCCCCAAAAAACAGTCATCCAGTCTGGAACTGGAGTTATGCTCTCGTTAACCGGCTGACTAGCTTTATGGTAGCAGCGGTGGATTCCACTGGTCACTGGTAATCGGTCACTGATTATTTTGACTCATCTAAATTACAGGTGTTTTAAATCCAGAGTCGCATGAAACAGCATCAAAGTGTTGATAGAAAACTGCAAACCAGCAGCAGTGCCCACAAAAACAATCAAGTTATGGTGAAACCGTACCCCTTGCCTCTCATGCCAGCGGAAATCTGAATTTACTGATTCCGACCGTAAAGGTTTATTATGCATCCTGGAATCTCGCTGGGAAAAAAAAAATATATATATATATATATAATGACCATGGATGCAAGCTGCACTGGGGAAAATGACATAATTATCCGGTTGCTATCATTAGCACATGGAAAAGCACCAAATGGTGTCTAACTGCTAATGCAGGCAACTCCACTCTTTGCTTAATAAGACATAGAGGGAATTCATTTATTCAATTATTCAAAGATCTTTTTGGCCAAATATGTGAACAAAGAGGAACACTCTGTGGTTTCTGCAGTTGCTAATGATCCGTTTGCTTTTTTGCCACTTTTTAGGGCTAAATTATGCACTTTAATGTGGTCAGTGATTCAAATCCAGATGGTAATCAACATCTACATCCTGTCAGCCTGCTGCTGATGGACTACCACACTCGCATTTGCATCTGCCTTTAAAAACACCAAGTTCCCCGTTTTCCCACTAGAATCACAAGGGACGGATGGAGAACAGTGGCTGTTTTTGTTCTGTTTAACCGAAGCTTCATTACCCCTTCAAACATTTACTCTCGAGCGGCGCGTCCGCTAGTGTACACAGACGCGCACGCACACAAAGCGGGCACTGTACATTAGCGCTCGATGCTGCAAGACTGGAAGAGTTCAGTGCGCGCCACATTCTGTTTGGGTTTCCAGGCTGCGGTCTGCTGCCTCCTTAGGCTCACACACACAGCTCGCAAAAGAGCGCGATAACGCGAAACACATGCACATCTGCCCGTCTGACCGTGAGACGTTTTCTCCGCGTGCCAACCGAGCAGGATATTTTCATTGCGCGTAAAGAAAATCTGTTCCCGTCAAAGATGAAAAATGCAGGCCGGGTTCGATTCTGACCCCCATAGCTGGCAGACGGTTGCTACGGCAGGAAGAGAAAACGCTGGTCGACTGGAGATGGACGGGGAGTTTGTGTACCAGTGACATCCCGTCAGACACGCAGCGATAGCTCGGTCTCATCTGGCGTAAGTGGTTCTAGGTTTGTGTGGCAGCGGAACAATTTCCAAACCCTAATTGATGGAATGCTGCATGTCGAGCTTACAGCGTTTCAGTCGGGGATGAAGCTTTGTTTCCGATTAAACATGAGCAATATTTCTGTCCTCCAGCTTGGAACAACACACACTGACTCAGAGGTAATATAACATAAATGGCTCCCATCCGTCCAAGCAAAACTCCAAGAGGAGCATGACGCTTGTGGTGTTCCCGCTGACCTTTTGGGCTTTATAGAGGTAAAAAAAAATATGTATTGAGGATGGTACAGTGGGACATTGGTTGCCACAAAAAAGTAGCCTAAAATTTATAGCAAGCAGTCACAGACAGCTTGTGACACGTTTATAGTTGACGAAAGTCACGCTTAGTGCAAAAGATGTGATTTTTTTTTTTTATCGATGTCATAACTCCAGGGGTATAAAGCTAGTTAGCAAACACCAACAGACACAGACAAGCAAATACCTGCAGGAAGGTAGCCCTCGTCCTGAACGAACATTGTGAAACACTTATATCCCAAATGCTGCATCAATACTTTTGGATGCCCTCGTGGATTTTTATTACAGGAACAACTGTTTTGCAGCATGTGGGCTTGTTAGTACAAGCAGATATTACTGGTGATGTAACTATATATACTTTATTGTTGTGCTACCCAATTTCTAACATGATATTTCAACTTTCCCGATTGTATTTTTATGGCACTGACTGAGCCGGACTCTGTTCTGCACCTGGTGCAGGAGAGTCTGTTAGGTGGGGGAAAAGATTTCTGATGTGTTTGATCAACCGGATACTTAACTTTCATCTCCATTCAAAAGTCACTTTTCATACAACACCTTATTGATTTCAGCTGAATGTTGAAGATTTATATTTGCAAATTGTTCTGGAGCTGTTCTTTATCAACTTATTTATCTCTAAAACTCTTTTTAAAAAAGGAAAGGCCTCCCAGGCAAGCCGTTTAGAATGTGCTTTTAATCAACTCTGACTTCAGCTCAGGCAAATTCTCTGGGTAACATCTTCACAACTGTTTTTTTTTTTTTTTTTTTTTTCTCTCATGCAGATGTTTCCAGCATGCCAGCGAGGGTTTGTGGCACGGCTTCAGCCCGCTTCGCTCATTTTTCAGACACACTTATGGACACGGGGGGATTTAATTCACTCCTGCTTTCCAGATGTGTCAGATGTGCCGTCAAGCGGCGGTGCTGAAGGATCTCAAGGAACGCATTTTTGCAGGGAGGGAAGAGCGGAGCAACTGGAGGTCAGCGCGAGGGAAGCGCCCGAACAGTAGAAACGTTTTACCCTCACGGACGCTGAGTCAGAACGCTCGCGTCTGAGCTGAAGCTGAGGAATGACGGGAAAAAAAGTGAGCGGCGAAAGAGGAAGATCACACTGGGACCCCATCGGGACAGAAACCTGAGCAGGACTGTGTTGGCCACGAGCTCCCGTGTCTAGGATCTGGTATCAGAGGTGCCTAGGCCCTCTGAACCTCTTGGTTGCAAGTTCCGTTCCCGGCCTGCATGCAGGCGTCACTCAAACCTGTTTGTAGGACCTCAAATCTGCATGACACCCCTACAGAAAAGAGACCGATCCATACTGGTGTATTTAGGCAAATGTTTGTGAGTAGGAAAAAAGCATTATTTAGCATAAAAATTTAAATTATACGCTGGTTTTGAGACTCTAGGTGGCCACCATTTAAACCCCTAATCCACTGTATCTGATATCCCAACGAAGCCCCCCCTCCACCTCCAAGTAAAGTCATCTTTTGAGTACATTTGTGAATTCTCCTCCTGACTTTCTATCTAAATGTTTATAATCCCTATTTGGAAGTTATGTTTTTTTATTTGTTCGGGTATATTTAGCCGTTCCTCCTTCCAGGCTCAGTGCCGGCCTGACAGACAGTCTCTAATTAGTGTGGCACAAATACATATTTAGAGCCGTGCGGGTTTGGGGACTCTCTTAATTTAAGCCACCAGGGAGAACAATAGAGGAAACAATGTCCCTCCACAGCAGGCGGGGTCTTCAGGGTTCAGCCTCATCGCGGAGCCTCTTATTTGGATTGTCCTGTCCAAACACGGCTACTGCAAAAGAGGCCGAAAAACCGAGCAGATTGTTAAATTTTACACGTTCTGAATAGTTATGGCACACTCGGTGAGGATTTAGCGTAAACAAATGTTTTTGGCGCTTTTGCTGCATAAATAATAAGAAATGATAGTTGAAATGGTGGTGAATAATGAAGCTGCTTGTAATGAAGACAAGTGTTTGTCCCCTCCTGTCACTGGTTCCAAGAGTGATTTAAGACATAATAATAGACGGTTTTGGCAACAGCCTATTTCATTCACCCTGTCGGACTGTTGATAAGAGGAAGGCAGGTTTTATTACTGATAGGTGGTTTTTGGCAGCTGCTGATGATGTGTTTTAGTTCTTCGCTGAGTTTCCTCGATCTCTGGCAGCGCTGCACCTCCGGATTCAAGGACATTTTGTCATTTTTTTCTGTGGATGCTGCACAATGCAAAGCATGGCTGCATAATAAAGGATAAAATACACAGATTTAGCCTCAGTGGCTGCAACTCCAAGTTCCTCTTTGCATCTGTGTTCCAGTGCAAGTCAGAATGATTCTTGTATTTATCCTTTAAATTCTTGCCTGTGTCAAAGATAATTGGGATGGTTGGGATTATTATCAGGCTCTCGGAATTGTCCTCTCTGTTCTCCAGGTGACCTCTGTGTCACACACTCGAGAGCTCAGTTCGACACTTTCAGATAGTTTTTCTTCTCTCCAACTATGATGACGAGATCCCCCGTCTTCTCCTGCAGATGGAGGGATGGTCCAGATGTGTAGGTGTAAACATGCTGGTAATCAGGGCAGAACCCGCTCTGATCTCCTTTCAAACAAAATGACTTGCAACAGATGCACCCTCTCTCTCTCTCTCTCTCTCCAAGACCTTCGCAGCTAACCACAGAGCAGACTTTCACCCAAGACAAATATTTAAGGAAAATGACGATGAACCCTGCCTTGTAAACACAGAAACAGGCAGGAGAGCTGCAGTTGGGGGACCTTTCTGCTCCAGGTCTTTAATTCTATTATCCATTAAAGGCAGAACGCGGCTACCTTCGATCTGACGCGCTGCAAGCAAAGTGACCTGCCAGTGAGGACAGGGATGTACTGTAGCTGCTCGTCCCAGCTGCCCAAATATGGTCACCTCTGGCTCCAAAAACATCTATGGCAAAGTCACAGAGAGAAAACAGACTCGTCTTTGAACCAGAGGGTAACATTTCCTTCTACCATCTTTGGCCATTTCCATTATTGGAGGATTATGGCGTATGACGCTATAATGAAGGTAAATGTCCACTTTGTGCCGGTGCTTGTTGACCCGAGAGCGAGCAGACCAAAAATATAAATACAAACACAGCCAATATCCATACGCTGCACACAAGAGTTGTTGCTTTGTAAGTACAGGCGGCCTGCAAAAAAAGCAGGGCTCCACATAATTTTCCAATAAATTACTAATTTTAGGTGCCAAAAATAAGGCTTTACAAGCCATGACTCCTCTTCTTTCCTTCAGGGTTTATGGCGGCTCATGTTGTTCCTGCGGATACATTATGGTTTGGAAATCATTTTTAGAAGATCCAAACAGAATGCAGGGTGAATTATTAACTCTGTTCCAGGGTTGTTCTAAACAACTCCAGACATATTTAACAGCACTGATAAAAGAATCAGGCTGACTTTCAGCTGCTTTTTGTTTGGGGTTTTTTTGTTTTTTTGTTTTTTTTAAATGGTTGCCAAAGTTCTTTTGCTAATAATAATGAAAAAAAGAACAAATATCTGGGTTGTATGAATTCCTGAGTAGAGCCTGTTGGTCTATAGATATTTTGATCTTCTTCCTGGTAACAGAGCGTAAATGCATTTGAAAATAAACAAATTGCTTACTTTTGTTACATGGGTGCGCACACAGGGATGGGATGTGTGTCAATGCCTGACTGCCCTGGTGTATTTGGTGTGTCGGCCACTGATGTGTCCATCCGGGCAACACAGAGGTCAATCTGGCATAGATGAATCTGCGCACAGTGGATGCACATATCTGAAAAACAACCAAGAAAGCCATAGTGGCTACAATTCTGAGAGACAATGAAAAATTCCCGTCTGTTTTGTTTGTCCCCTATTACTCACCAAATGGCTCGCAACACATCGCATTGTCTGATGTGTCCCTCAGGAAAGACATCATCAAGCTGTGGTGCAACATCCCAGATTTGCTAGCTGGCTGATGTTTCAGAGTCGCAGCATCTTTTACCAGTTGAAATAGTGTTTCCAGTTTCACGGTTTGAAAAAGCAGGCTGCCGAACCCTGCATGTCCTTACGTGACCTCGCCAGTCGCATGTGATCTGGCTTCAAGGGGCACAGTTCTGATGTAATTATACATCCTTTGAGCTTCTTATGCCATAAAAAATATTTACCCAGGTCAGTCATAATCACAGTGGCACTGCTGTGGACACTGAGCTGCACACGGCTCGCCACACCCCTGCAGTTGGCTATATTATTTTCCTCCAAAGATGCAGTGGCGATACATCTGTGTCATCTTTGGCTCATCAGCTTATGAAGTCTGGATGAATGAAAACCGCGTGGCTCTGCATCATGAAAGGTTGCAGTATCATCTTTATAAAGAAGTGCACCCTGTCATTTAACTTTCATAAGATCCCCAAGATTATATCAGATGAACTCGAACTTCTGCCGTTCTTCCTGTCCCGCATCTTTTGCCTCGTCCTCTGTATATTATGCATGTGTTACGAGCCGTGCGAGTCTTTTCATGGCTTATGAAGCGGCCGGCCAGCGGCTTTTCCCACACACGACGTTCAAACGTGGACCTCTGACTGCTCCGTCTTCCGGGTACGATCAAGAGTGCAGGCAGCGGTCCAACGTAATGCTATAGCAGAGCCACAAGAGCCTACCTTCATGTGTGTTCCTCGTCCCATCGGTCCGAACCAGACCCACAGCTGTGCCCTCCCGCTGTGGATTCAACCTCAGGAGTCGACCATAAATCGGGTTCCCACGTGAGGGAAAACATCCACCCCGCGCCGGCGAAAACCTTAATTACAATTGATGTTTTTCCATGCATTGTGAGCATTTCTTGCATTTCAGACTACAGAAATGTACAGTAATAGGATTCCAACGCAAATGATGTCAAAAAAGATTTAATTCCAGTTGTTTATGTCTCAGTTTAATGTGCATATTTCCTGTCTAACACTCCGCGCTGCACGCATGTGCTGCATGTTAGCGCCAACTGGTCAGAGCCTCTTGACTCTACAGACCATTTAACATCTTTCGCTTTCTGCTACACAGCCAGGAAAGCTGTTTGGATTCCCTTTTACAGCCCTCATCGAGCTTGTTTTTCCTCGCAGCCAACAGCTGCAAGGTCAGAATCTGAATCAAACTACTTTATTGATCCCGAAAGGGAAATTTGTTAAAAGCTTCTGGCCCTGAAAAAAAGAGCTCAAAGGTTCTGCTGCCGGCGGTGCATGCAAACACTTCCCAACACCAAACGTCTCAAGCACAATAACAAGCAGCACCGTGCAGGAGATCACCACCCGTGGCTCAATTCAGGAGTAAAGGAGGACCGGGATAGATTTAGGGTTGCTCCTGGCAAGAGGATGAGTTGGGAAGGGTGCCAGCCAAGCAGTGGAAAACAGACCGGCCTGTCTCTATCTCTGCAAATGCTTGTCTTCACCACATCATCCCAGATTGTACCGTCAAACTGGCATATCCGGGCTCCAAACCGACACCGCTGACGCCCAGGGGGGGTCGGGGGTCGTGACAACAGTGGCCAGAAGTCAAATGTGGTAGGAAACTGTAAAAGGACAAAAGGCTTGCTCTTATTTTTTCATTATTATCATTCGGCAGAGGTGGCGCCTGTCAGCCTGTGAGGCGTGCTGACTGTTGATTCATGTTCTTAAACAGGTGCTGCATGTGCTAATCTTTGGCTGAAGCCATGGAGCCAAAGGTTTTGGCTCGTCCTTTAAATTAATTCACATCTTTTCACCTTTGACTTTCCTCGCAACATCTCCCGCGGCCCCGACGCTGCCGAGCATTTAGTGACGTGTGGCCGACGTCATGGATCTGTGACGGATGAGGAAAGGAGCCACGAGGGCATTAAGCCACTGGTGACAGGCTTGTTCGGGGATAAGTGGATGTTGTCGCGCTGATGGCAGCAAAGGGGGACAATGGATCGGTCATGTGGATTCACATGGTGATTAGGATGAAATGATTTTGATGTGAAAATACGTAGTCTGGTTCTAATTCCTCCTTTTTGTTCATTTTACAGATTTCCTTCTCTCAGTCTCACCTGCTGGATCTGTTTCCTGCTTTGTCGGAAAATGAGTCACTGGTACCGTTAAACATTTTGGTGTTCTAAAAGTTTTTTAGATGACAAGATTGAGCGAGAATGTTGTTTTGATTAGGAGACAGAAGAAGCCCAGGATACATATGTTCTCACATGGGCTTGGTTCTGCCCACATGGTTTTGATTGCCTCTCTGTTCCTCCCACAGCTCTGTAGTTGTAACCACTTTGTCTACTTCTGTCACAAAAAGGCACTTTTTACTTTGGCTACTGACCTGTCCTTCCTTTATTTTTTTATTTTGGATGATATTTTTCTTTATTAGTTCTATGTAACACCAAAGGATGATGCCTTGGAAACACAAAAACTTCATCGTGACACTTGTAACTATCAGATTGAGTCTACGTAAAGAGGAACCTCTCAATCAGCTTGCTATTGTACCAGCTAGCACCTTTGTCAGATAATTCCAATCGGTCCAAATCGATGTGTCAAGGCCGGGCAGGCTTGGTCTACCGGTAGTGGAAAAGAGTTGGAGTACGTTTCGGATCAGTGTGTGTCTCTGCAGGAGTCAGGGCTGTGATGGATCAGCAGCAGTCATATCATTTATCACACAAGTAATAAAAGGGACGGTTCTGTCCAAGTTCCTGCTTTTGATAATCAAGTTCCATGGAACCCAGTAAGATCAGGTATACTCCAGCTCCGATGTTATCAGAAGTCATCAGAACCTGCAGCCAAATGCAAAAAAAAAGTATTGCAATTAAGATGCAGTAATAGATTAAAGACACACTCACACATGTGTGAGGATATTACCAAAATATTACACTTCCTAATTCTTAGCTTGCATTTAACAGTGGATTTTCCCCACTGTGGGATGAATAAAGTTCTGTTCTATTCTAACAATCACAAGTAAACACCTGACCCTGACCCTGACCCTAACTCCGACCCTGACTCTGTTTCAATTCTGACCGAATACAAATTTGAACAGACCTTTGAAGGACCAGCCAAAATGTCTTATTTCTGAAAACATCCTAACAAATTTCAGGCGTACTCTGGTCATACATAACGCCTACGTGTTTTATTTGTGCACTCACTTGTCAGAGTTTGAGTGCTGAGGTTATGCAAATATTAAAGTGTGTTTATTATCCAACATTGATCCATTATTCATACCGTTTTTAGCAGAGGTGAGCTAAGAAACTATTGGTTCACATGAGTAAATATTTAGCTTCACTAAAGCTGGCCAGTGATGACTAAAGGAACATGACATGAGAATTGGTTTGTTTATTGGTTTTTTGGGTTTGCTGTTGATTGCATACTGCAGCAAAATACCCATCCCGTGCTCTTTTAATAAACATTTTCCTTGGAGATGAAGGTCTTTACCAGTTTGAACATGCAGCATCTGCATTCATTTGAACAGCAACAGTGTGAGTATCGATAGAAGAATGTCATCCATCCAAACTCTAACCTGACCTAAATTTTTCTGAACCGCAACGCCAAGTCTGCTGGCAAACTTCTGGCTAGGTCAGTCGTATTTGAGCCAGTCACATGGCTCGCCAATTCTATTAAATTTTCCATTGTTTATGTGAAAATTTTAAGGACAAAAGATAAAATGCTTGCGGCTCATGTTTGCGGATCTCTATTCAAAATTAGAAAAAAGCCGTGTAGGATAATGGAATCCAATGAAGGGGAATTCTGGTTTGTTGAAGCTGGTTTGGTTTTTAAATGACTCATACTTACCAAAAATGTTCATTTTGGTTCTCTGGAGCTGGATAAATAGAAACCCTTTTTCTTTACCACTTTTAAGCGTGAGCTTTCATTCTAAAGCACAATAAATTGTCCTGTTGTTCGCGCCACACACAGATTAAATCCTGACACATCAATTGTTCAGTAATGGGACCCAGGTGCAAACAACCAGGACAAAAGAATTGGCTCGTGAAAGGTTTTAATGCAACTTGCAGGAAGGAGTCTTCCACAAATCACAAAAGTAATTGGTCTAGTAGGACAGTCTGGAGACCCCGCAACTGAGGCCAACAGAAAATAGTCAGTGTAAACCTGGAGATATTCTTAGAAGGTCCTTTGTCTTTGCTTTGCTCTGCACTTAGTTAGCATGAGCAAAACCTTTGTCACTGGTGTAACAGCAGCAGAATCTGCAGCTGTTCTGAACTTTTCATCATGGCAGGGTTGCAAAACTCTTGCCAGAAGTGTGAGGAAACTGTGAAGACCTGTTTGAGGATTAAAACTTGGTTAGGTTGGGATTAGAACTGGGCTAGGCTAGGGGTTAGGGTCAGAGGTTATTTGGGATGGTTAAGGTTAGGATAAGGGCTGGGTAATACATTATACTGATTAGGGTCCTCACAGAGAATGTAGTACAAGTGTGTGTGTGTGTGTGTGAGTGTGTGCGTGTGTGTGTGTGTGTGTGTGTGTGTGTGTGTGTGTGTGTTTGAACATCAGATGCATCTTGATAATTACAGTCCTTCTGTTTTTGTGCACATGCCACAGGTTCCTCAACCTCTTCATGATGTATGCAAAACCTGTCTGTTTATACAGATTATTTCGACATTGTCAACTTTATAAGAACCGCGCAACATAGTTGTTCTGTCTTTGCAAGCGTGACTGCTAATACATTCAATATGTTCCTTTTTTTTTTTTTGCATACATTTAAAAACATGAATGAGGTAACTTTGTTAATGTAAATGTCATATTAACAGTTTTATTGAACAGAATCTGCATATGCATCACGTCCCTGATAATTGCACAGCTGTATGTTCTGCAGGAGCTCTGACATTTGACTCACCCGGGCCAAAGATATGATATATTCTAGGCTTATAATAGACAAACTAAAAATGTAGGATCACAATCTGGTGCGTGAACACAGACAATACACACTAAAAAAAAACGACTGAAGAACTAAGCCAAAAGCCAGGGCCCGGGGCCATTGTTCTCAATCCATGTTTACACACAATTTGTCGAGGCTTGGCTCTTGACAATGTGGTCGAGATCAAACATGTACGCTGTTGCCCAGCAAATGATTGCGCAGGTTTTTCTTTGACATCATGCTAAAATGGGAGAGAGTGAGTCATCCTTCCTTTTGGAGTCAAAGGACAGAGGAACATTTTAGCATAAATGCGCGCTGATTTGGACACTAGGACGCCATGCTTCCTGCATTTCTTAGTACAGGTCATAACTGCAGGCACAAACTACATCCTGATGTGGAAGGTTGACTTCATATTACATCCTGCCAGAGCGCAAACTGGCGGAATGTTATAGTAGCTTGCAGCATTCGTGACAGCTTTTACTTTTCTCTGCTGTCACCTAAGGCAAACACGCCACGGGTGCATGGCTAGAAATAAAATAACAACTACTCAACGTACCGCTGCAGTACAAATTGTAATCAACATCTGTAAGCCCTATTTGTCTGTAAAGTTACTATATGAACACTGTTGATGAATTACAGTTGCTTAATAAACCACGTTTACAGTGTTCAGACCTCACAGATTTGCAGCAGGCTGCATCACAGCCTCAGGCAGGAGCCTCAGGGCTAATGAACACAGCGTAATTACTGTAAAAGACATGCAAACATGCCAGCACACACACGCACACACACTCACAGATGTTTGGTCAACAACATCCCAGTTTTTTGGCAGTCTGGTTTCCACTCTTCGCGCCGTCCTGTCAGTCCTAACTTCACTGGGAACCTCCTCTTGAGCTTTGATGGACTGTGTAATTATGTCAAAGATGCTTACAGCCTGCTTCACAAGATGCCTCTAAAACATTTACACTCAGCAAAGGTGCATATTAGTGTCCCACACCTTGCAACATGCACGCGCGTGCACACACACACACACACAGAGTTACATAAACATTACAGTAAACCACAGCCTCCAGCCAGCCCTGGTAACCTGCATCCTGTCTTCCCAATCCCACCAATCAGGACCCTAAAAGACATGAAAACGTGCCGTCAGTGTCCGTGGAGCATTTCCCAGGTTCTGCCTTTGAGGATATGCGAGCGTTGCTTTTTTAAAGGAAAAACACCCAATCAGAATAGCTGTTTTTTTTTGGTTTTTTTTAGTTGGAATGTTTGTGTGAATACACACCTGCTCGAGTCACAGTTTCCATAACTCCGCCATAGAATTTGCATGTTGAAGTATCTGTAAAATAAACACAGTGTGGATCTTGGCAGTAGATGTTTCCTGTACTCTAAATGTGGAGCTAGACTCCTTGGCTCAAGGCGAGCCTCCCTCCTCTATAGTTTGTAAAACTCAAGTTGCAGCTGCGCTTCAGAGGGTGACATGCAGCGCGCTGACGAAACATTAAACATGCTTTCAGTTATGGCCCCATTTGGGAGGCTGAGCCGCGCTTATACACTCATAACGTAAAAGATTTCTCTCTTCTCTTTGATCAGCGCTGGTACTTTGCAGCCAGATGGAGTTGTATGACTAATTCAAGATTTAGAATTACAGGATATCGTAGCGGCTTCGGTTAGCAAACAAACTGCAGCAGATCAGGAATGATTTAAGTGTTTGATTAGACTTTTATAACCAGATGAAACACAAAAAACGTGCTGGAGTCTGTTTGTAAAGCAGATGACGCAGTGGGTGGAGAGGGAGGATGGACGGTTTACATAAGCACGCAATGAAAGCACTTTTGTGACGTTAACCAGCTCAGGGGAAGGCATTAAGAGATCTTCCTCATACATGTGAACCAACAGGCCTGGCTTGAGCAAATACACACAATTCAGGTCTGTCACAGTGAAACATCAGCACTTGTGATGAGACCTTGTGCCGCAAAATCGATTTTACTGGTGTACCTTGCCTAAATAGTTGAGACTACGGGTTAATAGGTGGTAGAACTGTCATTGTAGAAAGTTGTAATTGGACACAAAATCCCGCACCCTGAATCATGTTTCATGTCTGCGAATATTTGATACCTGCGGGTACAAAAGTCAGGTTTATGGACAGATAAATATTCATCTAATGTACTCAGAATGGTCAAATCGACAAGAAAATCCTCAAATATAACACAGTTCAGTCAAAAGAGTAGGAGATCCATCCATTTGCTTCGACACCTGATCTGTTTAGTTTCGCCTTTTATGGTTTGATCCAAACCAAAATTCCATGGATTAACATGCGAAATTTCCTGTGGTCCAAACCAAAGAAGAGGTGGCCTTGGTCTGGATAAACCCAAACTGCGGTTTTTGATTCGTGTCTGGGCTGTTAAAAGGTGCTAACTTTCAGAACAAATACAAGAGGTTGCTGCAGGCAAAGAAGAGGTAGATGAGACCTGGGAGGAGACGAAGGGCCAGAATTCTTCGGAGAAACACCGTCCAACAACATTAGAAAATGGCAGGACATTCCAGGATTTTTTTTTTCCTTTGTTTTTTAGAGGAAAGAACATGTAAAAAAAAAAAAGTGGCCTGACGCATAAAGTTGTTCACTTAGTGTATTTTGATCAATTTTCCCGCATTTGCAAGTCAAGCACTGACACCGCATTCTGGCTTATTTAAATCAAGTGCTGACAGACATAATCCCAATCGTCAAACCGCTGTCCAGCTTCTTTTTTTCACCTCTCTGAATGCACCCTGAGTCAAGGCTTTCGATTGCAGCCTCCCTGTAAAGACCCAGTTGGTCACGAGCAAATGGCCATGAGTGAATGACGGCCTGAACATTCTCTACCTGGAACTGTGTGACACCATGTTCAGCACTTCCTGAAAACTGGCACCAACCTCGGAGCACCCATCAAGTTCCTGGACACATTATCACAGGACAAACATCCATCTGTTACCGGTAGCATCTGTTAGCATTGGTGCATTCCCTTCAAAAGGGAGGTCATCAGTAGGCGCAGGCAGATTTTGATGCTCCTTGTTCGGCTCGAGCACGCTTTTTCGCTTTGAAAACAGACATCTGGGAAGCTTTTCTGCCGCCGAAGCAGCTTATTTTGCTCTGAGGGTCTGGAATGGTAGAGGAGCTGGAATCTTGTTCATGGCTGTTTTGCTTTGTAAAACCCATGAAAGAGATGTTTGTGTCTTAGTTTTCTGGAATGCCACGGATGTCATCAGCGCTCTGGAGAGTTAAAGTCGGAGCGATTATGACTTCACTCGACATGGGCCTGTCTTCCATTAGCACTGGCGAGGCCACGCCCTCTCATTAGGAAGGTGTGGGGCATAGATCAGCAGCATTATCCCTGTATTGATTATTCCTGTGATCTACTGCTTCTGGTTTAAAAGAAAGTGGGCATAATCCTGAAGACAGGTTTCATGTCTGGATTTTTTTTTTCTATTATTTATTTCCAACATTCAATAAATGAATAACAAAATAACCAGAATAATACATCATGTTCAAAATAATGACAGGAAACAAAACCAAAAACATGTTTATAAAGGGAGTGGGCAGAAGCCAGAACTTGAAAGCACAAATTACTTTATATTAATTTTGTTAATTGGTTTTGTGGATGTGACTGCTACTCTTGGCTCTTTTAACACGTTTTCTCACCACTATCATTTCCAGTACCCAATCGGACAAATAAACCAAGCAACAAACAATCTGGGATCACTTCTTACGTAACATCTGACACAGCCTGACAATAATTAAGATGCTCGACAAGCCAAGAAATCCTTTTTTTACTGATGTACAATGGATCTAAATTGAATGCGGAGAATAAGCAGTTACTGGTGAAGCACCCTTTAACTTTATCTCTTTATTCAAGAGGTTTGGAAGTCCATTTAACACAAGTAATATTTCTTTTTTCCAAAAGTGTTCTGTCCCAGTACAGTTGTTAAATCTGGGCATCTGTCTTCGGGTCACAGTGCAGATGTTCTGTTGGATTAAACGATATCTGGACTCAAGCAGGGGGACATTCCAAAGCCTGGGTCTTGTTTTGATAAAGCCGTTCTTTGCTTGATTTGATGATGTGCTTCCTGATGCTGTCACTTTCAAAGGTGAAAGTCTTCTTCATCGCAAGATTTTAGGCAGAGGCCTTGAAGTTTTTATGCCAAAAGTGACTGCGATCCGAAGTTATTCAAAATTCCCATCCACCCTTATTAGCTAAATGTTCCGGCTAAGGAGATTCAGCCAAGCAAACCTGAGCTCCTTTGGTTCCCTCACATTTTTCTTTAAACCCACCTATCAATCTGGCCTTTTTTGTTTGTTTCTGTATGGGGTTTTTTTTTCTGGATTGAAATCTGAATGTTGCAGCAGCTCATTGGTTGTTGCCTGCATCTAACTGACACAAATAGTTTTGTCAATTTTTAGGAATTTTGACAATATCTACCTATTATTGCTGTTATTGGACATATGGAAAGACTACTGCATTTACCTCTTTGTCTGGTTCTGTTGTTAATTACAGCCTGATCTCTGGTTGGTGGAAAGAGTCTGAACAATTGAAAGACCAGTCTGGAATGCAGCTTATAATGGAAATGCTGGAACTCACGCAAGTTCCTTCTTCTCTTCCTTTGGCTCCTGGTTTGACCAGAGAATTTTTGTCACTTGTCTTTTAGCTCTGTTAAAAAGGCTGCTACCTTTTGGCACAACAAAAGTTAACGAGACCTGATCACCTGACCCTTGCAGAAAGATTGGCTCCCAAAAACATTTGGAAAAATGAATAAAGACAGTCATCAACTGGTGAAAGTGAAGAGCACACCCAGGACATTTGTCAGTCTGCACCACAATAATAAACAGTATTTTAGCAGGAAATAAAAGCCTCCTAAATTACTACATTTCTGTGATATTTTTTAGTGCAGTTATGGGCAAAAGCCATTTCTTAACAATAAAATTGCTTCCTGTTTTATGATTAACTGCAGGTGCTCAGAAAGATGTGGCTTGTTACACATTAATCACCACCTGTTGGTATCTATGGCAACCTATGTATCATCACCATCCTCTGGAAATGTAGTTCATTATGTGTGTACAGTCTATATGAGATATTATATCAATGTGGGAAAACAAAAAACACAGAGTAGAGTAGACTGAATAGCATTTTTAGATTATCTGGTATGTGTGCATACTGTATGCATGAGATTTGTGCGTGTGTGTATATGTGTGTGTGTGTGTGTATGTGTGTGCGTGCATGTTTCCAGGCAGCAGAGACTGACGTCAAGCAGACGACCTCAGGTCCGCCTGTGTTTACCGCTGTGTGAAGTGTCTCTTCTGCTGACGAATCCCATGAGGCTGCTGGAGAACGCTGCAGCCCGTGTGCGAGGCCGTGCGACGCGTCACCCTGGAAAAGCACGCAAGGCTGGCGGCCTTGTAGGGCACCACGGCACCAGAAATAGAAACAGAAGCAGCGGCCTCAGGCACGTTGGTGCAATTCTGCGACAAAGCAGAAATGTCCCGTTTTTGCGTTATCGGCGATCACACTCTGACTGTTGTTGTTGATGCTGCTCGAGTCCTGCAGGTGACATCACTGCAGGGATTGCGAAATGTATTAGCTGTGAAGTTACAAAAAGAAATCCGGCGCAACACATATCAATATCCCTGCAGCGAGCTGTCACACTGGGGGAAGTTGCGATGGCCATTTGTGAGACTGCGTGCTGGAGCGAGGTCACCTGTGGCTACTGTTTTTCCCCGACGAAACTGAATTTCTCTTTTCCCATGTTGGTGTGTCGACAGCTTGAAAACGTAACTGGTTTAACCCGTTATTTTCTTTTCACTCAAAAACTACTTAATAATGAGGTTCTATTTCTGTAATTGCACTTTCTCTCTTAAGTGCAACTTTGCACATTTCTGCCTTTTGGCACTTTGGAGTTGAGCTGTCAACCTGGATTAAACGGCACTTTTAAATAACATTCGACAGTAGAAAAATTTCACTTTCTCTTTTGAGCAAACTAAAGTGTATGATAATAAAATGTCCACCCTTCCTTCACAATGATACAAATGCCACTTGGTTTGGAACAGCCAATTATCTTTTGATATTTTGGGAGAGTCTGGCCTCTTTTAAAAAGAGGTTTGGCAAATGTATGCCAGCTCTGGTCATATGAAAGTGGTTTTACTGGATCCATATAGGGCTGAGGACACTGAACTCAGCCACTTTCTAAGTTTAAACTTGTTTGCATCTGCAAACAGTGAATGCATCATTGGCAAGTGCTTTGTTTGGTGTCTTATTACATACTTTATATTACCGTTTGCTGGGGTGAAGGCAGGATTAAAATAAAGTGGATTGTTGCATTTTTTTTAAAAAAGTCTTATACAACAGACTGGTATTGCACAGTTTTCCTTCCAGTACCCTGGCTGTCTGTCCTTTTTGATTTAAAGCACAGTCGACAAACTGGGGGATTTTTAAACTTGGTGCTCTACACAGACAGTTTGGGGAGTGTGAGAAAAACTGGGAAACCTGGTTTCTGAGGCTCACAGCAGGAAATACTTGCAAAAAAACATTGATGTTCTTGTTATTCTGACTGGAAGTTTTGGCCCAAAGCTAATATAAAAAAATCAACTTCGATTAAGTGGTTTGTTTTGGATGTTGTAGTTTAATTTATCATAAGTTGATACGATCGGTGTTTTGACAGTTATAATCAGAATTTTCCTCTGTAGAAATAGTTTTGCCTGTGGAATTGTCAGCAAGGCTCAGCAGAAAGCTCATTGGTCCTTAGAGGCCAGAGAGTCACGTCTGCTGAGATGCTAATGGGTTCACACTCTTACCGTCACCTCATCACTCTGCTTCTGTGAAATTGTGGTCAGAAAAAGGCGTTCAAAGTCCCTGCTGAGTCTTTACCCTCCACTTGAACAGGAATGCCAACAGGTGTGCTCGTTGACCATGGCATGTGGTCATCGGCAGCTTCCTGTCCTTTGTGTTTGATTGTATCCAATTATTTCCAGCGATCCGATTCGGGTGTGATTTGTCCTATTCTGAGCCAGTGTAGTGACGATGATCCGGACATCTGGTGATAAATTTATCCCAGTGGTCCTAGTGGTTAAAATGCAGTGTTGTGACACGTTTATTTTATTTTCTGTTCCACCTTCCACGGCCCCAGGTTCTCATAGAGACCTGTGCTAACGTCATATTCTCCAAACCCCCCCCAAAAAAATTTTTGCCACACCTGCTGTTTGTGCCCTTGAGAACATGTTTATTAACCCCGTGTTGTGTTTGTAGTACACACCCTGCTGTTGCTCATGTTGGGGAAAATATTTTGTTTGTCATGCAGGCCGGTCGTCATAGGAACCAGCTTGCGCAGTCACCTTCCCACAGTGCCAAAGAGGTTTTATCTCCCCCCTCGATGATCTCTTGATGCATTGCACAACAGTTAATGGACGACCCTTTTTTCTTCAAAAGAAAGAAAGTAATGGGCACCAGCATGTTCGCATAAAGGTTGTCTTCCTCCTCAGAAGGTGAATTAGAAGCTGGTTTTTGCCCATCATCGATCACTGCCCCGACTGAAATAAGGATCTCAGACTGGCCTCTAGACCTTCTCGTAGTGCAGAAGGATCAAAGCACAAGTTGGCTCTCCACAGCCTCTGTCTGGAGACCATTTAGAGAACCTTTACTGAAAAGACACCTTTGTGGTGCAGCAGGTTTGGATAAAGGTATCAGCCATGTAATCTCAGTTGTCAGGGGTCAATCTACGCTGCACGTGACGGACCAGCAAATGTTTCATCTTCTATTGATTGGGTTTTTTAAAAAAGAGGCTTTCTAATGTTTGCAGATGATGTTGTCTTTTCAGCAGTCACGGAATGGCCGGGTGTCTCCTACCACCTTTGTTAGGGCAGATGCAGTCGCTATTGCCTTTTCTAGGAGGAGGTGTGCTGATGCTGTGTTCTTGTTTTGTTTTTGTGCTGTTTTCATCCAGGGGAGGGGACATTTCAGGGTAAATACCTGGACACTGTCTGCAAGATCTGAGTCTGGAAAGAGGGAGAGTTCGTGATGGAGATGCTGATCCAGATTTTTTTATTTTTCACTTACTGGTCCCAGATGACTGGCTTGGCCACTGCAGATTATCATTTGTTTATCATATAAGTACATTTGCTGCTTTCACAGTATATATTTTACTATCTTCTTAGTATAGCAGAGCCTAATTATGAGCTTTGTCACATACATCAACACCCTAAAACGGGTTCCAGAAACTTCTAAAGGCAGAATAAATGCTTGGGATCACTCTGAGAAACTTAAAATAGAGGAGTTGATGCAAAACAGCTGTAGAAAAACAACGGCACTGTTGAATCTTGGTGCCAGCATTTCTCAGATACTTACCAATGAATGACATCGTGCCACGTGTAAAATTTTATCACCTGTTTAGGTGAGAAACAGCAAATAATTGCATGCTTCGGTTGTGGTTTCTTAGATAAAACAATGCAGGGGAAAGTTTGTGTGTCCTTTTGTGACAAACGGCACACGGCTGGAGATAGCTAAAAATCAACAGGCAGAGGAACATGGAAACTTTAAGTCATTTTCAACGTGCTGTTGACTTTTGGAGGATTATTGGCTTTTTCCCTGCAGGTATGCTCTTTGCTCTGTCTCTACATGTCATATAGCCGCATGTATACGTTTACTGGTGAAGGTCCTCCTTTTTTCCCTCGTCTCAGTGCACTTTCCTCAGGGTTTACATTGAAGTGGAAATATGGCCCTTTTAACCCCCTGATGGTGCCCTTCCTCTTAAGCTCCTTCCATGGCTTTAACACATGCATTTAACAGTATCTTCCATACATTCTTGGTTAGTTGAAACCTAGCATCCGCTTTTAATGTGTTCACCTTGATTAGGTCAGTCAGAAAACAAGTTACAGGACACACAAAGGCTGACTTGGGCCAGTAATTTCAAACCAGCACAGATGGTTGGATTTTCGGGTTTTGCATAACAGTTTCCACCAGTTTTTCTTCTCTGGTTTCCCGCTTTGTGCAGCTAAATTCAAAATATTTGCCTGATTTAATGTTGAATCCAATCCCGGACTTCTACAGACTTTGAAAACAGGTAGATTTAAACTGCGACTGGCAAACAAAACCCAATGCTGCTTTCACAAAGCTTCCAGCACGCAGATACTTATTTATTAGAAAATAAGTAGCCTTTGTCTGTGAAATGATGTTTTCGGTCTGGGTTTAGTGCTTCGTGATACACCAAAGACATCGAAGCTGTTTTTTCACCATCCCAATAGAGGTCTTCGATGCGATCACCTTTGGCTGCAGTAACTTTTCTCATCTATTTTGCCTTTTTGGCTGCAGCGGTGTGTGAAGCTGTGTCTGCTCCAGCAGCTCTTCCAGATTTCTTCTAGGGAGGGACTGTGGTGGGTTTAGCATTCTTGTTCCTGGGTTTTTTCTGGTGTCTGCAGGCATTGGGTTCATTTGTGCACATTTCCTTGCCGCTTCAGGCCAGATTTGAAGAAACAAGCTCAGTTTAACCTGTTAACCTGTTTAACCTATTAATATTGTGAAAAGATGTTCACACAGTGTTTTGTTACATGCAGAACAACACCAAAATAAAAACTCTACTACAATGTTAACAATGTGAAATTGCGCACAAGTCATGAAAAGAAGCTAAATAATCTTCAGTATTATTTAAAGTTGATATGAAGCATTTCAGAGTTCCAACAATTACACAAGATTGTTCCACGGTAATAAATTAAGTAGTTGTCGCACAGCCAGGCATGTGTACAACACAAAACTCAGCAGTATATATGAACCGCAGCGTGTGTGCTGCTGTATGAATTCAAACATCAGAGCTCAGTTATGACCAGGAATCATGCTGTTCGCCAGATCATTTTCAGGGTGTACTGTGGTTGTCTAAAGGAGCTCTGTAAATATAAATCCATATCTCTGTCACATGCATAAGTGCGTAAACTCAGCTTTGGAAATTACAATGCAGTTGGCAAAAGACGTCTTTTTTTTCCCAAACTTTAGGCAAAAATCCAATTGTCTTTTAATACATTAATGATTTACTGCATCTGATCTTTTAATGGATTGTTAAGTGATTTTTTTGTTCAAACCTTGAATAAGTCATAGTCCCCTCTTTTTTTTTTTTTTGCTTTTTTTTTCTCTTAAGAAAGCAGGCAGCAACGGCACTGGCCACCAGATGGGTTCAAATCTCCTGCTTGCTATCACGTTTGCTTTGTTGTGGTCTGCGTTCCAACTCTTGGTGCATTTATCACCACTTTAACTATAAAAACTTTTGTTTTGGTTATTGGCACAGCATGAACTGTGCTTTATCTGAATAGTTTTATTGATGGTGGTTGCCTGTTTCTGCAACACAGATGTGATTAAACCAAATATAAATCATCCATATCGTCTATAAAACCAGAGAACAGACGCGCTAAAGCTCCAAATGGAGGTGGAGGAGCAGGACTATGGACCAAATCACTGCCTGCCCGGTATGCTTTCCAGAAAAAAAAAAAAAAAACAATTCAAAAACTAATTTAAAAAGAGAACATGGAACAAATGGCTCCAGCTGAATGTTTTCTCAAAACATGTCTGCATAAATTTGTCATGCTGTAAAGGCAGAAGAGGTTGACTTTACCATAAATGACCTCATTTGGTGCAGCACTGCAGCACCCTCCTGCCGCATTTAAAAGAACTTTTAATGCTTTTGTTTTCAGACGAACATAGCTGACCGAGGGCCAGGAATCTGTCTTGAGTGGTCAGTCAGAAGTCGCCGCCATGTTGGTCAAAATTCAATCCGTGTGCCTGAAGGTTTGCAGCCAGGGTCGGAAGTCTGTGTGAGTTGGAGAAGTGTAGATGTCATCCTTTCCTGTTGTGGAAAGTGACATGCTGACTGCACCGGGTCACTGCGGTCATGCCTAATAAGAAGCAGAATGAGATTCCTTGCAAGTCTGCGAACCCAGCACTCGGAGCAGTCAAACAACAGAGGGAGAGGAAGGGGAAAGGGACGGGGGAAGAAGAGGAGGGCGGGAATAGTGTGGAGGACAAATATTAGCATAAAGAGGAGAAGAAAAAGTGAAGCATCGGGCTCTTTATTGTTTCAGCTGAGGAGTGTTGACAGCCAGTGCCGTAAAAAAAGGTTGGGTCTGCACGTGGTTGCATATGTCAGGAGAGATGAATCCGGCGTTCATCTGTCCTCCGATGTCCAGCAGCACCGGTGGAAATAGAGACCAACAACTTTGCTTGATTGCTTTTGCTTTGGGAAGCACCCTGGGAAGTGTTTTATCAAACTAATCTGTTTGGCTGTAGAAGGTGTTTTATCTTCCTCTCTTAGGTATTCAACCCTCGGTGGGATCTGCCCGACCCTCCCCCATCGCTCAGAGTTTTACTTTATAAATTACATTTGAATTCAGCCTTCCGCTACAATAATTAGACTGAACATTGGTAACTGTTGTCAAGAATATCTTTAAAGAAGCATAAAAACAGTTTTCAGTCAATAAAAAGAGTAATATTTGGTTTCAAATTTTCCACGCTAGCACAACAGCACCTGGACATTCTCCCAGTACCAATTTTGATGGCCCCGTTCTCAACTGGTGGGGCTCTTTTTCCAAACTCGTGATGTGAAAACGTCTGTCATTTGAGATGAAAAATCGCCGCCGTGTAGCAGGGTTGTACTTACCTGCGTCGAGGCAGGTGTTCAGTGTGGCAGGGATTCCACGAGCGCACGGCTGAAAACCTGATAATTACAGTCATTTTTGTCTCAGGTAAGTATAGTTTCGGTTTGCTGGTTTTATATCTGAGCGCTGCTCCATCACCAGGCTGTAAAGACACATCGGAGGAAACTGATTTGGCTTTCAGGCGCTGCGCTTTTACCATCAAGCTACAGTGATACAGCGGTTCATAAGCCTTTAAATGGTGCAATTTTAGATTTAATGAGCACTTCAGGAGAGAGGTATGTTGAAAATTGGTACTGTGTGCCAATAAAACATTAACACGAAGCTCCTGGCAGCTCTAATCTTTTAAAGTTTTCGTCCGTCCCAGTTTAAACGTTTTTTTTTTTTCTTTCCACTGCTTGGCTGTGGTCGCTGTGGAGCTGTCCTCTAACTGAGCATTTACATTCCCAAATTTGTCCCAAGTTTAGCACCTAAGATATATGGTACTACGTCGAAAAACTGAAAGGTGGTGATTTTATACAAAACACATAAAGGCTAACGAGGAAAGATTGACCCCAAATTCATAAATCTTCAGGAAAGGTGGAAAGAATTGCAGGTAGAACTGTGGCTATAAAATGGAAACAGCTGTCAATATTTGAAGAAGACCATGGAAAATGTTGCTGAAATGATCGCCTTGGTGTCTGCACAGACGTCAAGGTAAAGGAAGCGTTTGACGGGCGTGTCGCTCGGGCAGCTCGTTCAGATCTGATATAGAATGCAAACACTGTTGCAGAAACAATATTTCAACAAGGAGTTGAATTTTTATCACGTTTGTGTGAGTTTTCCAATCAAAACGCCTGGGATTTTATTTTTCAAACCCACAACTTCAAGGTCTGATTGAGATGACGTGAGAGCTATAAAATCTGGCCTAAAACTTGATTTAGAGTGAATATTTGTGTAAGATAAAGCAAAATTCCATCATGTTATTCCCAAGATAAGATGCGAGCTTCATCAGTTTGGTAGTGTTTGGAGTATGGCTTCTTTGAACGTCGGGCAACCGTTGTAAATTTCAAGTCTTAGATGATATGAAAGGAAAGGATGATTCAAGCAAAATCTAAGAGAGGATTTCCATACTTAAGGTTGGGTTTTTGGATTTCGCTGGATTTCGCTGAGGTCTGAAAACATTGCCAGACTTTGAGTGTTATCGTCTCCGAGGTAAACAGCAGTAACGCTTCAGGTCATCAGTCATGCAACAATCACGTCCTCCCTCAGCGAGAGCATGAAATCAGAGTTTTGTGACTTTAATTCAGTGATAAAAATGCAATGTACTGTCAGGCTGCTGAGGTCCCACCATGCACTACTGCTGCGTCGCACTGGGAAATTCTCCCCCAGGCCCCGAGGGCCTCACCACATGGACCAGCAGGAAAACAGTGTGCCTACAATCGAAGGGCAGCGCTGACGTCCAAGCGTGAGCGGTCAGCCACGCACTCATCTCCGCCGAGGTTCAGATGTGCAGACAGGAAATTAATGGAAAAAAGGTTGTAAAAAGGGCTTGTGACTCATCAGGAGCCCTGGCTCTCAGGACAGCGTGACCTGGAGCCCACAGGGACCCAAACAGCAGGAAAAGCTTTCCTTTTCTTAGAAAACAGTCAGTTAAAATTAAACCATAGTTAATAATTTAGTATCCATCAACCTGCCCCAAATGTTAGCATGCTATTAAATCACGTGTCTCTTTAGCCAGGCTGCTACTTTTGTAGTTTTGTCAGGGATTTCCAGAAATGTATCAATGCGTGTGGATTTACTTTGTGGTTTTCCGCCACGGAGGAGGGGAAGGGGGTGTGAAGCATCATTAGCTCATGTCCGTAAACATAACAAACACATGGCTTGCTGACCCAGCACCACTGATCCTGCCTGCGAAAATAAAGCAAACAATTCGTTTTTACTTATTTGTGAGGGTGCGTTTGTCTTTGTTTAGACTGTTTTTGGCCGAAAGGCTAAACAGAGCAGCTTTGTGTTTATGGTGTTTATATTTGATAATCAGTGCGATGGACAGGCTGTAAAAACTGTCTAAACAAGCAGAAATTATCGGCAGTTTGACTGCGTAGGTTGTTGGGTTGATGTCTTTCTGGGATCATCGCTGGATTTCTTATATATGGGTTGCGTTTTGATAATAAACTCAATATAGTTTCAAAAAAAGGAACTGACTGAAGTGTTTGTGTGTGTGCGTGTGTGTGCGTGTGTGTGTGTGTGTGTGTGTGTGTGTGTGCGTGTGTGATGTACTCAGTATGTCTGCCTCAGTTCAGTTTAATCTCATTCAGCATCTCAGGATCACCTGAAGTATCACCCTAACCTCACACGCTGGATTCACTGTGTAGTATCGCCCAGTCCTCACACGCTTGTTTCTCTGGGTATTATAGCCCAGTCTTTACACACACACACACACACACACACACACACACACACACACACACACACACACACACACACACACACATACTCTCTCCCACTCCTTACTTTTGCAGTTTGTGTTTTTCATTTTAACGTTTTGGGTTTGACGTCCCTATCTCGCTATGCAGTGGGGGGGGGAGAGGGTTTTATGACAATCCCGTTTCCCTTCAAAAAGTTAAGCCAAGGGGGGAAATAAAAATTTTTTTGGGCCAAAAATTTAAAAAAATCAAAATTTAAAAAAATATTTAAAAAAAAAAAAAAAAAAAAAATTAAAAATTTTTTCCCCAAATTTCCCCTCTATTTTTTTTAAAAAACACAAAAATTTTTTTTTTTTTTTTTTTTTTTTTTTTTTTTTTTTTTTTTTTTTTTTTTTTTTTTTTTTTTTTAAAAAAAAAAATTTTTTTTTTTTTTTCAAAAAAAAAAAAAAAAA
>CAAE01014344.1:225125-236045 GCA_000180735.1 Tetraodon nigroviridis | reverse complement strand
GTGTTAATATTTAGGTTATAGCCCAGTTTTAGTTGTTAAAAACTGACTTTCCCATAGGTTGATGTAGTTAAAACTTCACTCAGCATCACAGATAAGGCTCATTTACAGTTTAAGGGGAACCAGGGTGGTGTCATTTATCATCATTAGCCAGGTTCGTTCGCAGCCAAAGGCATCTCTCCAGCAGTGTGCTGGGGGTTTTGGGGTGTTTTTGTTTGTTTTGTTATTGTTTTTAGCCCTACCATCATTGTCATGGCAACCTGCCTGCTTTGTATGTTAGAAATGTTCATTCACAGAGCAGTTTTTGATTTTAGATACGTCAAAACGTCAGGTTTATGATGTGTTTTGCGGTGGAAATCGACATGGACTGGACCGCCTCCAGATGTCAGCATAAAACAATAACAGAAAACGATGTAATAGCATAGAAAAGTGTTCCTGTATGTTTCCCTGCACCTTCCCTCCTCTCTCCTGACACTGAGCGAGACAGAACACCCGTCTGTCCCAGTTGAGCCTTACGTAAGCTAAACCTGCTAACTTACCTGGCTGACACTAATCTCCAGGTATAAAGGATTATCTTACCTCTCTGAACTTCTAGAGCCTCCCTCCCCCTCCCTCCATCCCTCCCTCCTTCTCTTTCTTTAATAGACCCAGCTCTTTTTTAATCTCATACACAATGAACGAGTTTACTGCTTTTCCAAAACAAACCCGATCCAAGGTCGGTCTCCTATGGCTGCTCTCTTTCAGCCATTGTTGGATTTCTCCGGGAATCTGTAGCGTCAGTAACCAAAAACATCACCTTCCTGTCTCTCCTCTCTGACACCTGCCCTGCCTCTGTGCTTGTGCCTCCTCCAGTGTCCGGTTTCCCTTCCTTTTCCCATAAGTAGGAGATTAGTGGGTCACCACCTTGTTGTTGTAACACTTAGAAGTGTCTCCTGTTACTCTTTGTTTGGAACACTATTTTTTTTCCTCCCCCCCCCCGCCCAAAAAAAAAAAAAAACAACCTCTTCCATACTTGTCCCATATCTGCTGGGAAACATGTTTCAAAACCAAAACAGACCCAGCAAACAGCAGCGATAGTATCGTAACATCATCGCTTTTTGGAACTAGATGGGTCTCCTCTTCAAGAATAAACAAATCGGATCTCTTCATCACCCCACACGGATGGAGAGAGAACAATGCGCTGTGAAGACTGTGCAGGCAGCTCTTCTTCATCCTCACAGCCTGACAGGGGGAAAGGGGCCGAGACGCGGACATGTGGATGAACGCAGCGGCTTGCAGGCCGACTTGCATATGTTTTTTCTTTTCCCGTGATCCCTTTCATCTAAGGGTCCTTTGAACAAGCGCGTGCTGGATTCAGTGTCGCGCTCACACATTATTTTCACTCTTTCTGCTCCAGTGGCAGGTCGACATTTATGCATTTTGATGAAACATCTAGAAAAACTGCCCATCCTTGCATACAGGTCTTTGATATTACATGCGTACACACTGACACATCTTTTGGTAAATATCTGCAAGATTTATATTTATATTTATGATTTTTTCCACGTTTTTTTTGCTACTGAGACATTGCAATTTCCCCATTGTGGGATAAATAAAGAGTCACTTGGAGGGGCTGTAAACATTCTCCTGAAGGGACATCTGCAGGAGATGAAGCACATCAGCTGCACTCAGCTTGAAGAGCCTGACAGGAATGTGATAAATCTGCTGATCTCAGCAAGGTAACGGCGCCAGGCAAGTTCTGATGTGCAGCAGAAGCAGGAGGGAACTCACGGTGATGTCATTTCAATTAGCTGTAGGTCCGGACCTGCAGCTGCACCTTCCTCTTCCTCAGAAGTGTGGATATGGACCATAAACACCCCTCCCAGAGGGTCTACCCTCTGGAATCTGTCGGATGTTCAGCTGCGTGTATAAAATGTTGAAAGGAGCATAAAGAAAGTGTTTGAGTCGCACTGTTTGTTAGCTTGGCTGCGATAAACGGCCACTTTCCAGAGCTCTGAACTCCAGACCAGGGAGACCCAGCAGTCCGCTACGTTTCGGGTTACCGCTCATTGCGTAACGTCTTTCATTTGGAAAAAAATATTTCAGACTAACAGAGATAATTCCCTCTCCTGCGGTGGAAAAGTCATTAAAGAGGAGCCGAGCTCCGAGACGAGCTCCTGGGAGGATGAGAGGACTGATGAACGTAATGAGGTTAAAGAGAAAAGAGGCGTTTGCGCTCACCAGCGGTGGGGATTCACTCTGCGGTTGGCAGCAGCTTTCCATCCTTCACGACTCCGCTCTTCAAACACTGGAGCAAAGCTCCCTTAAATTAGCTGTGATTTTGTTTGATGCTACATCTCAAATTAGGGACCTGAGCTCGAGGCCCTTTGGCGCCATTATTTCAATCAATCTTACTGCTCTGAATCAGACCAAAGGCTCTTCTGAAGCGATCAGGTAAATATCACTTTAGGGAAGACGTTAATACCATTTAAGGTGGAAACTGAGACTGTTTTTAGCATGTAGTCAGAAGAATTTTGATAAATACGACTCAATCCAACACAACAAATGACCGCGATCACGCCTCCCCGCCACTTTGCTCACTGCTGCCCCCACTGGCTGGTTCCTGCAGGCCATGTTCAGATAACACCTAACTCTTGGAAAACCAGGAAGCGCTCTCTCACTTCCGTTCTGCTCGATGGCGCGTTGACGCGTCTCCTCCCGAAGTCTGGTTTGTTCGCCAGCTTCTGTGCACGAGAAGAAGAGCAGCGCACATGAGATCAACAGTAGATGTCTGACGTGGGCGTCCAGCATCCCCACGGGCGTCGGACAGACGCGTCCCTGACTCTCAGACCACCATCAGGAGCCACGCAGGCATGTCCCAACCTGAACCTGTCCGTCATTCCGCACGGGCTCGGAAGACGAGCTGTGAATGCGCTGGACGATGGTGTCTCAGTAAAGAATCTCTTACTCATTCTTTCTTTTCTTCTCCGGATCCTCTCTGGATCTGGGACGCTCATGTCATGTGGGCCAGCTGACAGTCACACAGTCAGTTGTTGTTTTGTCGTCCCAGAAAAGCAGTGGGACATTTGGACCGGGGTGCAAAAGCCGAGCCGCTCACTGACATTGCCTGGTGTGCGTGTGTGTGTGTGTGTGTGTGTGGGGCTGTCTGTTAACGGAGGGAATTTGATGAGCGGGCAAAGATATTCATTCAGTTAAAGCGTTGAAGTCTCTTTCTGGGTGGGTGCAAATCCCTCTCGCATTCAACAAGAGCTCTTTCTGGCAGTTCTGGAGGGGATTTGTCCGGCTGGTTCGGCCCAGCAGGACGTGACAGTAATTTGCTTCTCTGAGTGATTGAGCGGCGGACCCCTCCGAAGCCCCCCGAATGGCTAGCGCCTGTGAAAAGAGACATCTAACCCAAGGGGGCTTGCTCCCCTGGAGAAGCAATGTATCACCTTTGACATCAAACGTAGAAAGTTTCTAATTTTTACAAACAGTAAAGGAGAGATGCTAAAAACCTGGTTTTTTTACATATTTTATTGACGAAAACATCTTTAGCCTTTTGACCCAGTGGACACACAATACAAAATATAGCAAAAAAAGCTACTTAGAACATATTCTTTGAAGCCCAATCACAGATTCCAAAGCACCACGACACCTGCAGTGTCTCATACATTTATAAAAATAACAGTTATTAAAAATATACATACAAGACAAGGATCTTTTTTTTGTTTGTTTGTTTCGTAAAGTGTGTTTGTAGCAAGACGGCATAGACAGAAACTCAAAGGAGACAACGCAGCCCACGAACCTCTAGGTGACAGGCACGATCACTGACAGGCAGACTGGGCCTACTTAGCTGGTCAACTGGATTAAAGGATAAAATATAGTTTTCACAATCCGCAGGACGCCACCAGGGTGGAGGAGAAAAAACAGGCAGAGAAAAGAGGACAGGAAAGCAGTGAGCGGATGCTGGTCGACCTTACGCCTCAAGTTTCTCTCGTCTGTCTCCGATTAGGTGAAGCTGTGCTGCAGGTGAAGGTGACTTGGCCAAGCTGAAGCGTGGTATCACACACACGCGTGTATACACTTTATTTACGGTGCGGCTCGAACGATGAAAACCATTAAAAAGCATCCATGAATCAACCTGATGTAGGAAACAAACGTCTGAGATCAAACCCTGCGCGGCTGCTGCCAGCTTGTGTAGGTGTGATCACTAAAACCAGAGAGCGAGAGCTGATAGCAGAAGAAGAAGAACAAAAAAAAAAAACTGAAATCTGACCTGAACAGAGACAGTTTGTCTAAGGAAGCATGGCGGCCCTGCACCACCAGCTGCACCTATCTCTCCAGATTTACTTATCTCTCTTTTCCCCTCTCTCTCCCTCTCTCTCTCTCTTTTGAGAATTGACCTTTTTCCCACTTTTTTTCTTCAGAAATCTCCGTCGTCGATCGGCCCCGATTGAAGTGCGGGACAGTCACCATCGGGGCCTTGAAAGGTTTTGGCACGGGCCCCGGAGCCTCGGCTGGAGCGGGAGCGGCCCAGGCCCGGCTCAGGCTCTTGGGCAGCAGCTGAGGAATTCCCTGCCAGGGTGCTACAGCAAATAATATCTCCTCATCCGAGGAGCCTCGCAAATATCCTTCCCCTGCGATGAGGAAGTCGCCCCTAAAACGCACACCCTCCTTCCTTTCTGTTCTCCCCATTTCTTTGATGCGAAAAAAGCACCACAGTTAAAAAAAAAGATATAATAGTAAAAAACAGAGTTAGCAACAGCGTTGTCTGCTGATGATGATTCAAAAAGGTTCCTATTTAATAAATATTTGATACTGCTGATCATTTGAAACAGACCTAATCACTTATTTATTTCTTTTTTATTTTCACCAAAGAAAATGTGAATGCCACAACTCACCAACCACACGTGTGTGTGACAAAAACCCTCCTTTCCATCCAAACACAAACACTGACTGTGCATCATATATACATTCACAAGCGTATAGGTTGCTACTGTCTTGGGTACAAGCAGAGTCGAGCTAGTTCTTAAAAACACGGTAATCATCTTCTCTTCTCTGCCCACTGAGAGGCAATAGGCACTTAAACCCGCGTACGTTCACATGTACAAACACTCGGGTCCACGGTTCTTGTTGATTTCTTCCTGTCCAAACTGGGCTTGGATGAAAAAACAAAAGATAAATCAAAATAATCTTTGGTTCTGAAGTCTGTAAACGAGCAGAATTGCCCCCCCCCCCACCCCCCACTCTTCCCTCCGGCCGCCGCCATCGTGGAAACATGCTGGCTCATCTCGTCAGATCGGATCAGTCTCGTGCGCTCCGGGGGTGGGTGGGTGGTTGGTGGGTGGTGCTGCGTTTATTTCCCACCTAGCTTCCCCCACACCTTCGCCTCCGTCATCCCCCCGCCCCCTCCCCCTTCACCCCAACCTGGCTGGCCTGGACAGGATGACCAGACGTTGGCTTTTCAAGAAGTGTGTGATGGGGGCGACGGCCCACCGTTGGCGCTCAGGCGTAGGAACAAACACTGGGCAGGTTGGCGGCGTCGCTCGCTCCTGTGTAAACACATTGGCCTCCCTCTCTCTCTCTCTCTCTCCCTCTCCCTCTCTCTCTCCTTCTCCCTCTCTCCCCTCCCCCCCTCTCTCTCTCCAGGTGAGACTCAGTTACAGGGCAGCCAGGTAGAGTACGCCGGCTGCTGGCAGGCAAACACCGGCTGTACCTGCGCGATGTAATAGTTACTGAAGTTGCCGTCTGCGACGTAGGGAGCCGGCTGGTAGTAACACGTGACGTTGGCCACGTTGGGGATGACGTTCTGCTCGGCCAGGACTCGCACGGCCAGCATGGCTATGAGCCCCAGGGTCTGCCGCCTCTCGTGTCCCATCAGGCACACCGTGCTCTCGTTGACCACCTCGTGGAGGGTCATCAGGTAGTCGTACTTGCGGTCCTCCAGGCCCACAAAGTGGTTCTGAAGGTAGGACTCCAGCTTGCGCTGCTGCTCGCCGATGTCGGAGAAGTCGATGAAGAAGCGGGAGCACATGTAGCGCTGCAGGGACTTCATCTCGGACTCGGAGGCGGCCCGGAAGCCCCTCACCAGCAGGTGACAGTACTTCAGCAGGCCGCCGCCTCTGATCTCCTCCGGGTTCCTGGTGCAGATGATCTTGTTGCGCAGGTGGTCCAGGGCCTCGCCGAAGTCCCCGTACACGCTCTCGCCCACGATGGTGGGGTGAAAGGTCTCGGCCATGGGGTTCTCGGAGCACTCGTAGAACAGCAGCAGCGAGTCCAGCTTGATCTGAAAGGAGTCCACGCTGAACTCGAACTGGCGTCGGAGAGAGTCCACGAACTTCAGCTCCACGTTCTTCCCGCGGTTGTTGGAAAGAGAGATGAGGCTCCAGCGGTCGGAGTCGTTGCACACTTTCACCATCTTCTGCACATAAGCCTCCTGCGAGTGGATGTGACAGAAAGACAAACAAGCCTTTTATTCACAGTCATTTCATTGACGTTCTGCAACAGCCCGTAAGGGTGTGTGTGTGTGTGTGTGTGTGTGTGTTGTCACAGATCTGTGTTAATAATCCTATTGACCCCGTTATTAATATACAGAGGCCCTATTGCTGCAGGTGGTGGAGCTCAGAATTCTCCTCCTAATTGGTTTATCTGGATCCTCTTACCCACAGAAAACAATATTTAATGATCAGCTAACCGCTCGTTGAGCTCCTCGGTTCCATCGCGCATCTACGGAAAAGGCAAAACCAAAAAAAAAAACAACCAAAAACCAAAAACCAAAACGCACCTTTAGCGTCAGTGGGGTTATCCTCTCTTTATTCACACAGTCTGGTAAGAAATCCAGCAGACAGTCCAACACAATGTCCTTCACGATCTGGAAGTCACTTTCGCCTTTCATGTCTGCGCAAAAGATCAGGTCCAGGTCCTTGAAGCCCAAGCCGCTGTCCTCGTCCAGAATGTGGCTCGCAGCCGAGCCGTTGAGCCGAACGTCCCGGACGTGGATCTGTTTCTCCTCCATCCGGGTCCGCACCACCTTGACGATCTGCCGCGGCTGCATCTCCAGCGTGGGGAAGTTGCCCCGGCCGTGGATCGGGATGGTCTCGGTCAGGATGGCGTCCAGCCGCTGCACTTGCTCCCAGCTGAGCACGCTCACGCTGCTGCCCTCCGCCTCGGACACGCAGCTGGCGCCGGAGCCGCCGTCGCCTTCGGACATGATGGGAAGTCTTGGAGCAACAAGTCGGAAAAAAATAGAGTCCGTCGAAACGACGAGCGCGGAATTTACGCACGGAGCCGAACGGAGGGATTGAGACTAGTGTTTAGTCCGCATCGGGGTTCTCGGTGTCTTCTTGTCGTCCTGATTTACGCGCAGAATGACCCGCAAAAAAAAAAAAATAAAAGTAAGAGCGGCGCAACAGTTTGCGCAAAAAGAGCCTCTTCGGAGATGAAGGGGCTCGGCAGTACAGCTGGTGGGTGTCTGTCTGGGAGATGTGCGCTCGCTCAGCGTGCGCGGCTGTAGAAAAACGGAAGAAAAAAAAAAAAAGAAAAGAAAAAAAAAACTTTCTCCCCTTTTTTCCTTTCTGCCGTTAAAACATTTCCCCGCCGCCGCCGCCGTTAATGCGTCCGAGCGCTGCGCATCGCAGTCTTTGAAGGTTGCTGCTGATCCAAGAGGGGGGGCCGCTTCTCCGCCTGTGACTCCATCACCGAAAGGCACGCCTAGAACTTTATGAATTTGCATGAATAAGCTGCCCCTCGCGTCGCGCTCTTGGCCGCCGATCAACCCCTTCGGGAACCGTGAATTCTAGCGCGCAGCCCTGGCGCGCGTCTCCTTCTCTCTCTCTCTCTCTCTCTCTCTCTCCCCTCCTTTTCCTAACCAAGATCCCCCTCCTCGCTGCCAACAAATAGTCCCGTTAATACGGTTTTAATGTGCTCAGGAAATCCAGCCCCGCTCGGCGCAACTTTGTCAGAATCCACAGATTTCCCCCCCCCCCCGGTTAACCGTTCCCTGCCCGCTCGGCGCGCCTCGTCCTCCTGCTGGAGCCGCCAGCAGCTTTTGTGGCGTGGAGACTTGAGCTGCAACCCCCACCCACTCCCCCCACCCGGCTGTTCCACACGACCACACCGGAAAATCTTATCAACCTGCTGGCCAGGCTGCGGCCGTCCAACCTGGGGCCGACCAGCTGCCCGAGACTGGAGATCTTTGAACGCGCCACATGGGTTTTGCTCGTCGATGAAGGAAAATTTAGTCATAAGATAGAAGATTATTGGAGTCACGCGGCGATCTTGTTTATCAGGCAATTATTAACAAACATGAATTTCAAAAAAAAATAAAAGAAAGAATAAAAAAATGATCCTGTGAGGTTCAGCTTGACGCGCATGCAGCTGTGTCGCCCCCTAATGGCCGATTTGGGGAACGGGCAGGGAATATTTACCCTAATCTGCTCAGAAACCTGCAGGTTTCCAGAAGACCTGGAATTTGGTTTTAAATATCTTCACGTTCGTTGTTTTTATTTATTTATTTTTTTAATCATAACATTTCTAAGAAACACACATCCAGACCACAGATGGGGAGTCAGATGTGAGTGTGAGGGGGAAGTTGGTGTGAGGCAGCTTGTCAGGAATATTCCATTAGGGAGTGGAAAGCTCTGTGTGCCCACAGCCACTCTGATCTGTAAACCCCCATAAACCTTTTTACTCCTCCTTTAGCAGAGATAAGCTCCTCACCTACAGGAGGCACTCCTACAGGCAGCAGAAAGAAAAAACAATGAAGGGCAAATAATAAAATAAAGGCAAAGAATAAAAATAGATACATTACAGCGTGGGTCAACCTTTGCTCTCAGTTTGGTCGAGTGTATTTTAGTGTGTGTAAAAGTGCTCCAACGCAGGCCAGTGAAACCCAACTCTGCATCTGCAAATATTGATGGAAATATATGATAAATTGGGACGGCGAGAAGCCGGTACGGTGGATGAATATACCAGGTGCAGGGACGAAGACGTACCTGTGGCTACAGCACACACCCAACTACACACACACACACACACACACACACACACACACACAAAACAAACAAAAAAAAACTAGTTGACGCATGTGCTTAGTACTGATCACTGCAGCACGTGCACTTTTCCTCTGCTGATGTTGATGACTTTTCCCTGTCATCTGAGGCTTTGGCTTCTTTTTTTTTTTTTTTTTTTTAAATTTGCCCAAAAAATCTGGGAAATAGTTGAAGATTGGGGTTTCTTGATGACAATACCACTCGCCCACACTCAGGACTTTAACGTATGCGGAGGGAACCTCTTTGTGGGTCCTGGAGGGAATATTTTACGGTGGCAGCCAAGGCGCTCCTGAAACATTTTCACTACATTTGTTTTCCACTTGAATTTATATGGAGGATTATTACAGTTAATGGTGGAAAAGTAAAGAAATATTAAATCACCGAGAGTTTTATGGACTTTCCTGATAAACAGCAACATTATGTAACGTCGTATCGCTTTCATTTGCAGAGGGAAAAAAAGAAAACGTACCTTGGAACAATTAAAATTCTGGGATATTGTGGTACATCGATCGTGTTAGTTTAGCCCCCCGCCAATGTGTGTATGTTTATTTGAGTTAAAGTTGTTTTATGTAAAACTATAAAACAGCTTCGGACTGGCACAGGAAAGACACTTTTTCTTAAACTGGGGTTTTTCTCTGCCTGTTTTCAAAGCGAATCCCATTTTTCTCCCCATGGCCAAAGTTTCACCATTTCATCCTAAATCTTCGGATCTCTGCCTTTCGTTTATTAGATTTACCCTCCGAATCGCACCCGCAAAACAAAAAATGTAATAAATTAATCACTGCTTTGGGTTCTAGTTTCCGCATTTCGAGAAGTTCTCTTTCTACCCTGGAAATGTCCAGTTTCAGGTTCCTCTTAGCAAATCGTCAGGGGTGACAATGACCTTTCGTGACCCTGAAAGCCGCCGGCCACGTTGGTCCAATGTGGGAAAACGGGTCAATAACAGGTGACCGATGATACAACAACCTGCGGGGTGCTGGAAAACTCTCCTGGCACAGAGAAGGACCCAAAGGACAGCGTGGCATGTTGCCCGGTCAACAGAGGAGGAAGTCACACGGTTGTTCTGCTTCTCTGAAAGAGAGAAGTACCAGAGGTGCAACAGCCCTCTGACTAAGGCCTCTCCAAGTCTGTTGTTGGTGGCCTCATTTATTGTTTGCCAGCAGCTGGAAAGCTGCCCCAAACACGGAGAAGTGAAAATGTAATGTAATGAAAAAGTGACAGAGAGTTCGGAGGAAAAGGCTGAAATGGTCATTCGTTTTCCTTAAATCCACCATTGACGTCACTCCGATCCTCATGGCTAATAATAAGTGGAGCAAAGCTTAAATATTTGATTTGAATTTTAATAGCAAACATTTACGGTTAAGCTCTGCTCGGATATCGCAGGAGCGATGACGCAACAAGCAAAAGGTGCGTTTCCTGCCGCCCTCCCCCCCCCCCCTTTCAGACATTTAACTGGATTTCCAGCTGGGTCACACGGTCACAGAGATATTTCCTCACGGCTGACGGCCCAGTTCGTTTTGGACTAGGATCAGAGTCCCAGGGGCAGAAACGGGATTTTCGGCCAGCGGAGGTCAACTTGCTCCACGGCAAACGACAAAAGTGGCGCGTTAACTCGCTGAGCCAGGAGTGTCACGGTGGTCCTGCACCTTCAACGCCGAGGCCAGCAGAGGGGTCTTCTCTCTAAGCATGACCTCTCAAGAAGGTGCTGCTGCTAATGCAATTGAGCCTTGATTGGTTCTTCCAAAGACGTGTCGCGACCTTTGAACTGGCTGATCTCTTTCCCCGACAGATATTCCCACCGCGGCTCCTTTACCATTGGATGGGTGGGAATGCTGCTCGCTGGTTATTCTGGTGGTTATTGTAACTACGTTAACAAAAAGGAATTTAAAAGCTT
>CAAE01014344.1:197393-225075 GCA_000180735.1 Tetraodon nigroviridis | reverse complement strand
GAGAACCAGCTTGGTTGGGGTGAAGGAGGTCCTTTTTGAATAGTCCAGGTCTGTTGTAGAACAGGAGAAAGTTGTCCACGTATGGGATCCTGTGAGCAGTGCAGAAGGATTTGAGCCAGATATGTAACTGTCTTAAGCGGGAGAATTTTAGGTCTCCGAAGCAGGGTGGTGTAAGTGGTCCAGAAACGATGCAGTCCTTGTCCAAACTGTGGATGGTGGAGATGAGTGATACGAAGTGGTCCTTGAGTGTTTCTGACTGCTGAAGACGGAGATCGTTCGTTCCAGTGTGAATGACAACGGTTGATGCAGCGGGATGCTGACGGAGGATGGTGGGAGCAGAGTTTATGAAGTCCTTAACCAATGCCCCTGGGTGGCAGTGTGTATAGGCATTTTTGACTTTCACATGGCTGACCGTTGATGAGCTGAGGATCAGAACTGAGGGTCCAGGCTTGGGCGCCGAAGCCGGGGCATCCTCTGGGTTCACTCGCTGAGCTGTGGGACCACCCGCGGGACCAGGGCCTTCCTTTTGGTCACGCTTAAAGGATGCAGCCGGACTCTGCGCCTGCTGAGAGGATGCGGCGCAGCCCCCCGACCCGCGGCGAGAGGTCAGGCTCGACGTGTGTGGGGGCGCAACCGCAGAGCCTCCAGCCAGGGCAGTGTGACCGGCAGGTGGAGGTAAGGAGTGCATCAGCGGAAAGTCCGACAGAGGGGCCAGGGGAGGCGATGTTTTGCTGCCCAGTCTCCGTGCACCGGGAGGTTTAGGAGCCGGGGTGAAGCAGATGATTCCAGGACGTGTCTGGCGGCGGCCCGTGGACAGGCGCTGACCTGCTTCAAGCGGTGGAAAGTCGTCGTCGCCCAGAGCTGTGAACTTGTTCCTTAGAGCAATATCGCCGGGGGACGAGGGGCGCGTGGACCGGCTTTTTCGCATCCCACCTTTCCGGGCGGCGACTTTCGTCCAGGGAGCCTGGTGCAGTGGAGTGGAGCATGTCAGGGCTTTGGGTCTGGCTCCCTGCTGGACCCAGTGGGGCTCCCGAATGTCCGCAGTACGGGGAGATGATGAGCGGGGCTGGGACCCGGAGGCATTGGAATAGCTAGCCGTGTCCGCTAGCTCAGCACTGGTGGCGGCGGCTTGAGTCTTGCCGAGGATTATGTCCAGATCGCGGGACTCTTGAATTTTGAACAGAGTGGTGATTTGCTCTTCGAGTTTGGCCACTTTCTGGAGCAGGCCTACACAACTGTCGCAGCTGGATATGGAGGTAGGTGAAGGCATTATGGTGGCACCTGTAGCTTCTTCTAGCAAGCTTCGTGGTTAGCCGGCTAGCTTTGTGGTTAGCTGGTTTGTTGACCACTTTGATTTTTTTTTTTAAATATCTTGATGAATCAGACCTTCTCTTCTCTGAGTGTATTTCAAAGTTTGCAGAACCTCAAAAATGTCTTTGCAGAACCTCAAAAATAGTTGGCAGAGAGGCTTCAAATCAGCCAAGGAAGCAGCACCACCGGGAGAATCTGCTCTAGTATTTACGGTTAAGCTCTGCTCGGATATCGCAGGAGCGATGACGCAACAAGCAAAAGGTGCGTTTCCTGCCGCCCTTCCACCCCCCCTTTCAGACATTTAACTGGATTTCCAGCTGGGTCACACGGTCACAGAGATATTTCCTCACGGCTGACGGCCCAGTTCGTTTTGGACTAGGATCAGAGTCCCAGGGGCAGAAACAGGATTTTCGGCCAGCGGAGGTCAACTTGCTCCACGGCAAACGACAAAAGTGGCGCGTTAACTCGCTGAGCCAGGAGTGTCACGGTGGTCCTGCACCTTCAACGCCGAGGCCAGCAGAGGGGTCTTCTCTCTAAGCATGACCTCTCAAGAAGGTGCTGCTGCTAATGCAATTGAGCGTTGATTGGTTCTTCCAAAGACGTGTCGCGACCTTTGAACTGGCTGATCTCTTTCCCCGACAGATATTCCCACCGCGGCTCCTTTACCATTGGATGGGTGGGAATGCTGCTCGCTGGTTATTCTGGTGGTTATTGTAACTACGTTAACAAAAAGGAATTTTAAAAGCTTACCAAAAGCTTGAGAAGAAATGATTTGGAGTTCACAATCATCTAAAAATCCCAATTTGAGTACAATTTGGAAAACTGGGAAGCGATTCAATATTAAAACCGCTCCTTTGAACACAAAACAGCTCGTAAATGCATGTCAAGGTGATCAAAAAGAATCCCACTGGTCAGGTGGTATCCACAGCTGTGGAAAAGAACCCCTGGAGAACCTTGAATTCCACCCGTGCGAGCCAGATGTCGATGCACGCTCAGCATTCAACAGCAGTTACAGCGTGTGCACGACAACGGGGCTGCGTTTTTAGGCCGCAGTTTGCGGCTTAAGCCAGTGCGTTTGGCTGGGGCGAGTACACAAAAGACATGAAACGAGTGCGCAATAAAAGCCCAAATGATAGCGTCTGCTAGAACTATTTGCGAGGGAGTGAAGCGCCTAGGAGGGGAGAGCCGTGAGGTATAAACAACGCAGAAAAGAGGAGGAAATCCCTCAGGGTTTCGCAAACCATCATCCCATCGCATTGGCAAGAGGGCCCCAAGGTCAGGAGACACGTGGCCCCTTGAGGCGTGGGGTTAACGCCGGAACGGTGGCTGGCGCGGTACACGTAGGCTCTAACGCAAATGCTTCCTGAGGCCGGAATAATCTCCGTAAAGCAGAATGACGGCTGCAGCACAGACCCGGGTAATCCACAGTTAACTGGCTCCGTGTCCACAAAATTGGATTGACGGGCTTGAATTTTCGACCGAGACGCAGGATGAGGAATTCTTTTTGCTCTGTACTAGAACTCCGCTCCTTTTTTTTCGTTTCAGCAGCCAGACTGAAGATTGCGATCCTTCAACGCGACGCATCTGCTAAACGACCAAAACCCTCTGGCCCGCGACAGCATGAATCTGGAATCATTTCTGCTTTAGCTTCCCACGTAAAACTGCTGCAAATTCCATCTAACGCTGCAAAAAAAAAAAACAAAAAACAACAGAAAAACCCCAAAAGAGACGGTCTTTGTTACACCCAGGGAGAAAGCTTCACATGGCTGCCTTGACAAGTCCTTAAAGAGTTTCCAGCTCACCCAGAATGCGGCTGCACATGTGCTGACAAGAACTACCACAAGAGATCACATTTCTCCCATATTGGCTCCTCCACACTGGCTGCAGGTCAAACCCAGAGCAGGACTCATAAACCTTCGGCTGCCTTTGCGATCAGCCACCCCTCATCTCCGACACTCCCCCACTTAAGCACTTAATGCTAACCTGGTGACATCTTTGACTTATTGAAGCTCCTCTTTTCGCAGAAGACTGTTAAGTGCAGCCATCTCGGTTATATTTCGATGTCAGCTGCTGTTTTAGACCTGCAAACTGTCAATAATCCCGAACGATCGACTGTTCTAAAAAAAAAAAAAAGTCGGACGGTGTGATGACAGAGAGGTGTTTGTTTGACCTGGAAGCTGTCTGCAGCATGATTTATGGTTTTTGGGGCAGTGTTGAGATGGGAAACCTGACTTCTGCAGATCCACGCTCCTCTTGTTCGCACTGGAGATTTCGTGCCTCTCGCGCTCAGCAAACATGCTCGGGGGCAAGGGGCGCGTTTGAAATATTCCTGGTCTTCCACGTCGGCGTTTCCGGGCCGCGGGCGGGCCCCAGGCGTCGGACCCTCTCCTCCGAGGCCTCGGTTCAGGCGTCACCCCCGCCTCGGCTAATAGAGCCAAATGTGTTAATAATATTTCCCCAGCGAGCCGTCTCCCCCACGACTCCTGATGCGATGCTCAATCTGCAATTACAGCCAATTAGAGCTCTAAACAGCCACTCTGGATGTTCAGATGGGGGTCAACAGTTAATCACGAGCTGGGACTCGATAATAGCGCTCCGCTCATGCCAGGCAGCTCAAGTCTCGAGACGGGCAGATTAAGCGTTACCTTGATTAGATGCGGGCCAACTCGCGCTTCTACGAAAAGGACAAAAAAAATTGGTTATAATTGAGTTGAATTAAAACAGGCCATGGATGGAGAGAGACTGGAGACAGAACGAATGCACAGCGGATTTATTGTCCTTTTTTTTTTCTCTTTCTTTCTTCAACGTGCCCTAAACTCTCCAACAAAAGTGGCACCTGATAATCAGGTTTGAATCAGAAGTCCTAAATCAATTTGTTCGCAGAAGAGAAACGGAAAAAAATAAGACTTCGTCGGAGGAAGAAAAAACACAATGAAAACGTCTCCGACTTGTGTTACTGCTCCACAAACAAGCACTTAATAGTTGGTATTTTAAATATCATATTTAAATACACATTTTCACCGAGCCCGACCATTGCACACATACCTGATAAGTGACACTTTAAAATGATGCGGTTTGAGCCTCTACGGATGTTCTCTTTGGCAACAATGACCTCACATAAGCAACATTTATCCTCTAAAGTCCCACTAAACTTTATGGAGAGACAGATGAAGACATGCATGAGTGATCTCAGCCCCAAAACGCCTCTTTGGGATCACATTCATAAAGAAAAAACACATTTGCTCTTACACACCAGCCTATAGGGGTTTGCGTGACGCTCATCCAACACCAGGCACGATGGGTCACGGGTGCATCTGAAACTAGACCGACTGGGGGGGAGCTTCTCACAGTGATGCCACGGAGGCGGCTGCGCCGCCGTAACCTTAGTGTTTCTTCCATGTGGGGGTTGCGACGGGACCTCTGGAAGACCTCTCCACCGTTATCAGCTCCTCTGGGTTTTCGTGTGCGTTATAATGCAGCAGAAGGTCCTGGATCGCCCGCTCTTCGATCTACGAGAACGAGGTTGAAATTGTGTCAGGAGAGGGGGGGGAGGAGGGGGAAAGCAACGCCTTGAGCAAAGACTGCTGTCACAACAACGCCGGAATCAGCCCATCGTTAACGCGCGGTGACGACAGGCGCTGGGATTAATGGGAGGACGCGTGTTGAAGTCCAACCCCGCTGTGGTTTCCATAGATCTGTGGAAGAATGCGCAGCGTGCCCGGACGTGAGGGGTTACCTGGATGAGAGCCAGCGGCTTTTCCCGACTGCGGATCAGAGCGGCCTGCTGCTGCTTCTCCTCCTCCACGATGGAGGCGAAGGTCACGGCGGAGGACGGGGGAGGGCTGCCCACTGGTCCCAGCACCCAAGGCCTGATGTGGACAGACATCACAGAGGGACAGCAGAACACACACACAGTCAGAGCAGATGTTACAGAGGAAGAGTTTAGACCGTTTCCCCAATAATACTGGAATATCTACCGGGTAGAAAACAGCCATTAAAAAACACCAAATCCTTCCACTCACACTAGACATATTTATAAAAAAAAAAAAAAAACACATGTACACAGCAATTTGTTGGCTAGCCATTACCTTCTAATCTGCTTATTTCTTCTTGTTTCTGTTTGCATCTGATTTTTCATATCAGGCTGTCTGATTTTGTATACTTGTCCACGTTTGTTTAATTCAAAAACTGTTTGAGCAGCACTTCCAACCCGCCCTCCGTCGTACTTGTGCAATCCAAGTCATTTCACCCACAGTTGAAATACGAGCTGTGTAAGCAGACACATTTCCATCCTGAATATTTACTGCCCTAAGAAAAGACCGCGCCATATTTTCCTAATCCACATTTATTTAAAACAGATGTGTTTGCATGTTAAATATCACATACAATGACATCAGCTACCTACTGTTCCCATCGGTTCCCGGCGGATACATACGGGTTAAAGACAAAGTTTCAGCCATGTCCTCTTAAAAAAAAATAGCCTTTTTCTTGTGTAAATAACAATTTTTCTTATTTTAAATTTAGCGGCGCCGCGGGTTACGGAAGCACAAGCCAGATAAGGGTTTATACTGCAGGGTGGAAAAACCCTAGCGTATTAATACCACCCTGCCACCTCTAAACGCTGTGATGTGAAGCTCAAGCAAACAGAAAAGAATGGAAGACAACTAAAAATATTCAGGGAAAAAAAAAAAGAAATACTATCAAGGTTATCTTAGTTCCAAATAACCTTATCTGGTTTTAATCCTTCTCCCCCTGTACAGCTTAAAAAAGGCTATTCTACATTCAAGAAAACCTGTTGCCTGGTGTCCTGAGTATAAAGACATTAATGGAGTGGAGCTCATACTGCTGTTTGTGTGTGCTGTGTTTGTCCAGCTGTCTGAGGGAAGGTCACTCCAGCTGTACTGGGTCATTTCGAGCTCTTCACCTCAATCAGGCCCAGACGGCATTGTGGGGACTTAGGTCAATATTCTTCCATTTTCTTTAACATTTACTGGGAAATCGAAACTGCATGAATATCACTTATAAGCCGTGTTTGCTTAAAGGTGAGTACAACACTTAGTATGAAGAAACTTTCTTATCCTTTTGAACCAGAAAATTATAAAAAACTTAAAGCTATTAATGGAATTATTTTTTTTCCTTTGGAAAGATGAATTAAAGGTAGTTTGGTGAAACTGGTACAACAGTGCCACCTAGCGGGAAAAAAACGACATTACAGAGTAGAAGCAGACACGCACCCAGTTGGTCTCTCTGGTTCGCTGCCCTCCTCACATTTGAAGGTGACCTTCCTAGCTGGTGGAGCAGGAGTGGCAGAGGAAATTCGACCCCTCTGAAGTCCCGCTTGTCCTGCTTTGATCGAATGGTTCTCCTCCTCCTCCTCCTCCAGCAAAGCCCGAAATGAACATGACACCGGAGGAGACTGGATTGGTGCTGCCCTGAAGAACCAAGAAGTGAATATACAAACAGAATTTTAAAATGAATCAATCCGTTTCCCATATAGAAGCGGAAAAAGTCAACAACAAAATGATGAAATTGAATGCATAATTCTATTGTATACTTTTTAAAACGACAATTGAAGCAACAACGAAAATCAACTTAAACCTAATACTATACCTAAAACCAGAAGAACAATCTGTTAATGTGATCATAACGATATAAGCAGGGCTGACATCTTGGTCACTCACCAGGCCTTCCCGCTGCTTTTGGATGGGGTGACTGGCTGGGTTGGTTTGGATGTATTGGATTCCACACTGGCTTCTTTGTTAGCCATGGCCAAGATCTTCCTTTGTTTTTGTGACAGTTTAGTAGGACCAGGGAAGTGCTTCATGCTGCCAAAGACACAGAAAAGGGTTTCTAAACAACTTGGTAAAAGGAAGCAATAGTCTTTCTTCCCCCTTAAGACATCTCATACCTTCCAGGGCTTTTAGGAGTCAGGCTCTGCAAAGAGTTGGCCTCCATGTCCATGATTGTTCGGAGGTCCAGGACTGGGGGTGGACAAGCAGGACTGTAGATTGGAAAACCACAGACACACCGATGAAGTTCCAAGATAAATACTAAAGCTCTGCCATTAAAAAGAACCGTGACCGAATGGTACAACGATACAATGAACGGTTATGTCTCACCGGGGTGGGACTTTGGGGATTGTCTTTGGAGCGGAAATCTGGCGAAGAGAGAGGCTGTCCTTCAGGACAGGTGGGGTGCTGGGTGGTGTCTCCAACTTATGAGTAAAAGGCTTCTCATCCGGGAAAATAAAAGAGACATATTTTTTGTTCCTTTATGCAGCCCTTCTCTCATCATTCACCAGAAACATTAACCTTTGTGAATGTAGCCAGCATATAAACCTCTGTCAGTAATTAACCTCGGTTTTGTCACGGAAGACGGGTGACTGTATGTCCCTGGGACTTCCGACCCCCATGCAGCTCCCCTCCGAGTCGGACGTGAGCAGCTCCTGCAGCGACTCGTTAGAGTTCACCTTCTCTGACTTCATCATGGACGGAGAGATCACTGTCAAAAGGGAAAATGGTTTTATTTATCGTTTATAAGCAGCCTCCAAAGAGACCCTCTGTGTGTGGTAGTGTACCTGCAGCAGGAGGACTCTGAATGATATCAGAAAGCGTGTAGCCACCAGAGCTGTCAGAGCGCCGCCTCGGCTTCTTTTTGGCCTTTATCTTGGCTTTCTTGAACTGGATTTCCCTGAGGTTGTCGTGCCATTTGTAAAGTGGTGGAATGTAAAAACAGTATATCACATTCGTGCCTTTCACAGATCTTCACATTCTGGTATATTAAAGTGACCGTCTACCTGCAGGACTGATCCAACTCTACTTTTGCTTTGGAGGTGAACACAGAATCCAGGTCATCGTCTTCGTATGCCCTCAGGTCTGGAGCATCAATGTACGGGGTAATAAGTCTCCTTTGCATGGCAGGAATCTAAATAATGGAGTGAAATTTATCTTTTGTAACAGCATTTGTGTACCATTCTGTATGATGATAGTGAAACTAAAATATATGGATGGCCACTGTGACCTTTTATTATTACATTACAGCATGACAGCATTAGATAGAGCCTAGAGAGCTTATACAACCCAGGTATTAATGCTAAAAAAACATTTAATTTGCTACAGATTTCAATCATGATGAGGCACACGTTGCAAAATGTAGAAAATGCATCCAGCAGAGATAAAAATTCCACAGTAGGCAAACAATGAGACAGGGTGACTCACCGTCCTCCTGTAGGCTGCAGAGAGCTCCACAAGCACTTCATCACTCAGAATATCCAGTGCTCTGAGAGTAATGCACAAAAATAGGCAATAAGATACGCAGACCTAAAATTAGACTTTCATCATTTCGGCTACTTTCTACCTGTGAAAGTTCTATCCTGAAAAGCATTTCTATATCATTAAATATACACTGTACATTTTTGAGCAAGCTACATGTTCTGTTTTCATGTATAGAAACTAATTTACAAGTAAACAAAGGCAGGAAAAGCTAATAAAATAATAAAATATCAGTAGGTTAGTTGTTTTATTCTCACTTTAACTCCAACAGGGCAGTTATGTTGAGCACAATGAACTGAAAACAGGAGAGTTTAAGCTGTTCTGCGTTGTATATGGTGGCAAATTCCAGCAGCTCTGCAGCATTCTTCAGAGTTACTGTGAAAAAGCCCAGGAAGCAGCATTAATGGTTAAAATATTCAAAAAATTCAACTGTGCTTATGAGGCGTTTTCTGTCCTTACAGCCATCCCTTTCACTGTACCATCAGCTAAGACTGGCTGGAAGGACAGACTAAAAATAAACTTACAGTTCTCAGTAATGACGACCTCACACATCTCTTTCAGACGGGTGATTAATAGCTGGTCAGCCACAACCAAGACACTGCAGACAAACTCTACGTTTAGGGACTCTGTGGAGTGAAAAGCAAAATAATAGTATTATAAGAACACCAGAACACAGAGAGCTTTGGGATTTGTTGGATTACCCTGGGAGGTTACCTTTAATGGTGGGAGACTCGTCTGTGTAGATAAATTCCAGGATGGCCTGAAGGATCTCTGAGCTCGTTGGCATCTCCAGTGCAGTACAAGATGTAGCCTGAAGGGGGAGCAACACACCATCGCTATAACTACAGTTCTACACGTTAAATCCTTTAAATGAAAAAAATAAAAAACGGCCCACCTCAATCCAAGGATTTCCAAGCATACTATTGAAGTATTCTGAAAGACAGATTAAAAAAAATATATCCTTTTACCGGTATTCTAATGTACATAAAGAAGTTTCTCCTCTCAGACTTACCCAATCTTGCACAAAGGACACATTTGTGGCACGGGAATTCTTTTCCATCTTCGGATTTTAGAGTCACATCATGCAAAAAGGAGCTGAACAAATGTAGAACCAGATGCTTCAGAAGTGTTCATTTTGTACGAGCTCCCACTGCTCACATCTGCTTCTCTACATACCACTTTTTTTGATTGAATTTTGGTTTGCTGCCACTTTTCCTGTTTACCACATTGATCCTTCCACTTTCATATTTGACTCCATCCAGCCTGCCAAAAAAAAAAAAAAAAGAGTGATTAGTAAGAAATGACAGCAGCTTCAGCCCTGCTTTGGTGTTTGGATGCTCTCACCGTGCAGACAGGCTCCCCAGGCCCAGCTTTTTTGCAACAGTCTGTAAGGTTTTGACTGGGTTTGGCCCACCCGCATTGACCTCAGCCTTGTCACCTTTGCCTCCTTTCGCCTTCTTGCCAGGTTTAGCATTCTTGCTCTTGGCTTTGTCGTCTTCTTTGGCTGCAGTGGGTAGAGAACGGTACACCTCCAGGGCTGATCGGCCTCTCACATTCAAGTCCTGCAGACTACTGATAAGTCTTTCTTCATTTGACTCCTGGTCAAAACAGATTGCGTCTTGATGAAATAAACACAGATCTTAAACGGGTACATTTTGCACAAATATACTGACAAGTTTGTTTACTTTTCCCCACCTTGGTTTGTCCCTTCTGGGCCACAGGGATTCTTGGCTTGGCCTTGTGAACTAGCAGCTCACAGGAGTCCGTGTAGATAAAGTCCAGGGCATATTCTAACATCTCTGCTGGAATATTTTCCAAAACGATCAAATCGCAGCCCACAGCATCTTCGCTCTTTCTAGCTTCTCCACGAAGCTCCTCGCCAATGCCGCAATGCTCAGACGCCAAGAGTTTTCGGAAGAACTCCGACCTCATGGATAAGATGTACTTGTGGGCTGCGAACGTGCGATCGCCGGCTTGGAGGGTCACGTCGTGGATGACGTCCATTTCATCTGCTTCTTCAAGAAGTTGCCCAAAATGTTTCAGGAAAGAGGATGGAGAAATGGTGGGAATCTCACACAAGCTGGATCAAAAAAAAAACCCAGAAGACAAAAAAGATACATTCTCATTAACTTATCACAGAAGAAAAGCACAGCCATGACAACTAAAAGCCACACCACATTAGTACTATTCCAGTAAAGATGATTTCAACAACCACAAATGATCGTCTTGTATTCTGCATTATGCAACTCCCAGCTAAATGCGCCAACATTTATGTCCCCTGAGGAAAAGGTTATTAGTAGTTTCTCTAAATGTCTTGATCCCATTTAATTCAACTTTATGTCTGAATATAATTCAGTACTAAACACAGTTATCACCTCATTGTAGATATGAAATTGATGTTTTATCCACTTTTGTGTTATAAAATGTCACAGTCAGCTGGAGTACCAGAGGTGGACTTCACACATATTGTCTGTTATTCAAAATGTCTAACAGCAAGTATAATCAGCGTAAGTGAGCTTTACATCCGTGAACACTGAGAGAAAGACAGCTTCCCCTATAAACACTCAGACATCATGAAGGGAGAGCTCCTACTTTGCTTTGGGGTCTGACTGGAGCACTCCAAAATTTCTGCCTTTGGAGTCCATGGTGACGCTGACGGCTCGATGGACGTGTGGCAGTTTTTCCAGACGGATTCGTTCAAACACCGTTCCTGCATCTGAATGACCACAAACCTCCACACTGACCTCTGAAGAAATTCAGAAAGCGAAACAGAAGAATTTAGTTTGTAAAATATGCACACTGTTGTCCAAAAACAAAAAAAAAATTACGCTTCAATGATGCTAAAAGGATGATTAACATAGAACAGTTTCACGGCAAGTTGAAAAAACCAAGTCTAGAAAACAGTTGCAAAGCTTGGATTTTATAACATCTTGTTCCTCACCTTTTTTCTCCCCGTACTTCTTATATTCTCCTGCCCACACGCCACTGAAGCCCTCCCCCTCCTGAGTCACAAACATCATGCCGTTTTTGCTGAGGGCAGCGTCTGCCATGAAAACTTGACGCCCATACGCCCACCGGCATTGTCTCACCGAGCTATTGCAGGACCGCCAGCAAAACACCTGACAGACCCGGGGAAATGAAGGAGGAAAGGCAACAAAAGTCTTAGTCGCTTTGCTTCACCTACGAGGCTGCACATAGACTGATCCGATTTAGTGTGGTGCGCGTATATGCTCGCACCGTAGGTTAGATAACTGAAAAAACAAAGCATTTTTTTAAAATAATACCAAGGATATGGATTTTCTGACTGCATCAATATTACAAAATAGATGCAGCATTTTCCCTTATCCTAAACGCGCTTACCCTCCCGGCTTCATCCAAAGCCAGAATGTCCACCTTTTCCCCTCCACCATCATTCAGGATCTGTGGAGCGGCCCGATGGTTGAGGCCACCCCCGCTGACCAGAATCTTCTTGATGTTGAGCTGCCTGAAGGAACATTGAACAAAGTCAAGCTCTATAATAAATATAACCCAATTCCTAGAAATGAAATGACTTTTGAAACTGGAAAACTTGTTTATCGGCATTATTAACTGTCACTTTTTCTTGCTGGCTGGGAAAAAAGAATCCATTGGATGCCAAGTTTAATCTATTTCTTACAGTTTGTTTACAATGGTTACCTTGAGGCAATTTTCTTGCACTGGTACTCAGTCAACAGGTACATGTCGCCCTTCTCTGTTACAACTACTGTAGCTCCATCGCTAGCTGCTGCCATAGCTATGGTGACGTCCTTGTGGTGCAGGGCCGAGACCTGCCGAGGCGCTGTCACACACTTCTCTCCATTAGGATCCAGCAAGTAACCTAGTGATTAACGCACAACAAAATCCATAAGTATTTGTAAAATTTGAATTCATACTTGTTGAAAACAGACTTTCTGCAAACGTCTGTAGGCTGAGACAAAAGATTATATTGCTTACTGCAGAAAAATGTAAACATGCATGCATAGCACTGTATACAGTAACTTTTGGTAAAAATACCCAGCTGTCCTCCGTTGAGTCCCATTGTGTACACTGCCTCTCTGGTCCAGAGGACAGTATGAAACCTTCCAGCTGCAACTCCGACAACGGTCCTGCCTTTCAAGGTCTTGGAAAACACCTAGATCCACATCCATTACAGCAATGAGGCTCGGTTTAGGAAAAAGGCATTAAGGCCAGCATCATTTTACTTTTTTCCCCCAAACTCTACCTGTTTAGGGACATAAGCCGAGGCAGGAGGAGGAGACAGACCCAGCTGGTGAAAGGTGTTAAGGCCAAAAGTGTAAACATAGCCTTCTTCGGTCAGCACCACCGTGTGGTCCTTGGCAGCCGCTATCTGGGAGCAGTGGTGGGACGTCAGGCCCTCCACCATCCGAGGAACCTGAGGAGAGAAGCAAAGAAAAATGAAAATGAGACAGAGGCAAACTCCGTTTAGCAGTCTCTAAAACTAGCGTGCCAAGATACTGGGATATTACTGTAAGAAATAAAACATGCATTTTGCTTCTACCTCCATCATCACACCATGACAAAAAAATTGAAAAATGTAACTCTTATATTCTCACCAAGTAGGTCTGTTCATCTCCATGGCCGAGTCGTCCTCCCTGGCCATGACCGCAGGTAAACACTTGGCCTTTCTGAGACAGGAACACGGAGTGAAATTTGCACAGGACCACCTGTAAGACAAAAGTAGAAATGACTAGTAGTAGCAATAGTAGAAAAGTAGTAGTAAAATAAACATCCTGGTCATACACATCCTAAAAATACGCTTTTTTTGAAAGTGATAAATACACATTATATTCGACTAGTACAAATGTTTGTTTCACATCAGAGCTGATTAACGCTCCGGCCCTTTAGATTTTGACCCTACATCAGAGGGCACCAAGCATCACTTTCCATGCCCCTTGGCCAAGCACTGGTGTAGTGATAGTAAAACACTATGCCAATAAAGGCCAGGGCACAAGTGGAAATGCAAATACCTCTATTAATAATAGATTGTGGCTCTCAAGCTGTCAAAAGAGAGCAGGGATGTTTTACCCAAGTACCACAATGATTCAGACACTGACACACATGCACACAGACACACCAGTGTTGCTCATTTAATTAAAAACCTGTCATTGCAGAATTAATATTTAACCTTTGGCACCCACCGAATTGGAGTAGAAAGACAAAGACCATACGGTGTGCAAGTGGGTCATTGTGTGGTCATGAAAACGGATCCACCAGTTTCACCTAATCAGCTTTAGAAAATTACTGCACAACAGGAGAGGCAAAAAAAAAAAAAAAACCCAACGAAAAAACACCAAAAGGTAAGCTTTGTGTGGCTCTAAATCTACTACCCAGTTTTGGGCACCGAGTTTTTGCAAAAAATCTAGGGTAGTTAGGCTAATGACAAAAGCAAAGTTTACATTTTTATATGAGAGTTTAGTCAGATGGAGAACATAAAAACATGTTGCGATCAATCCGAATGAGGTTCCAAAGTTGAACAGTTTAATTCAAATGAGTGAATAAATTGCCTCTATGGAAGCTAATGCATGTCTTCCCGTTCTTTTATCTTTTAAAAGAGTGCAGTTAACCATGCACAGATAAGCTCAAGGGTGCCACAAATGAAGATGATACAGGAAATTACAAAGCTAATCATCCCTGACCAGACGCATCAGCAGCAGCTTCTGTTTGACTCAAATAACTGATGTTTATTTTCCACTGTGATAAACCCACCTCATAGGTCGGCAGTTTTAACCAAGAACGGTATGCTAAATTCATCAAGTACCACAAATAGTTTCTTTCCAATGGCTTCCCGTGATCATATTCAAGTTAACAAATTGTGTTTTTCAGTGAAAAGACTTTCAAATTGGTGATTTATCCAAAAGTGTGGGTTATGTACTCCTGGACTCTGGGGAAGGAGTGTTTTGCTGGGTTTACCCAGATGGTGAGGATACTCTGGAGGACTTTTGTGCATTGACCACAGGGCTGCTTTCAGAATTGGAAAGCCATAATCTATAAAAATACAAGCTATTACTCCCTGGAGAGCTGATATAATAGCGGTGTGTTATTAGCCAACCTGCTTGATGTAAACGCCTGTTCTGGCAAAAACATCCACCAGCTCAGGGTGTTGTCGGCTCTCCTGATTACCGTGCCCGAGACTGAAATTGGTATTGTTCCCCCACGTGTACACCTCTGTTGGGTCTGTAATGAAAAAGCAAACAGTTGGACACATAGCCTCATCTGTGCCAAGGAAGTAAAACAAAAGCAGGCACATGTAGGAGAACTAAAAAAGACCCTGTGAGCATTCAGAAATATAAAAACAGGTCAAATTAGGTAAACTAAGACATTTATTATTGTTAGAATCTTTTCTTTAGGTTTTCTAGTATTCTACACGGTCACACTGTAGGCTAGTAATTTTCCTTACCGGCAGTTTTAAATACAACATGAGAAGGTCGGTCCTTCATTGTAATGTCTAAGACAGAGAGGCCCTCCTTGTCAAGAGTGGAGAGAAGGCCGCCACGCTGTGGGGAAAGGTACAAAGCGTTATTACACCTTGTGCCATTAGGAAACTGCTTTTTAAAGCCCCCACCTAAAGACATACCTTGACCAGTGATATTAGACAGTGAATCTGTCCGTAGAAAGCGCTACGATGTAGAGCAGTCCAGCCGGATTCTTTATCTTTCACCGTCAGGTCAGAATTCTTCGTCTCCAACAGCCACTCCAAAAGGGCCTTTTTCCCCATTGAAGCTGCCATATGAAGAGTGGTGCGACCAAAGCGATCTCGCAAGATGGCTGCATTGTGGCAGTGCAAGGAGAGGAAGAGCCGCAGCTGACCCTCAGAGCCACGCGTTACTGCTGCCACAACCTCTCCAGCGTGCTCATGCGAGCGGCATTTGGTGGTGCATTGTGGTGCGGCCAGATTCATCCTGGCCTTCGCTAAATCCTTACAGCCGACCCTCTTCCCTTCTGTGTGACAGCGCTCGACCGACCGCCCAACTCCCACGAACGAAAAACGAAAACCATAAAAAAAAAAAGCTGCTTTTCAAGAAAAATGTATGTGCTAACAAGAACAAAATGGTTTAGAGTGCTAGAATTGTGCTTGTGTTGAGGTTCCACTGCACCCTAGCAACTCCAGCGACTTAGTGTGGCCTGTTACCGTCCACCATTTCAACCGATTCGTGAACACAAAATAAGGTGCTGATGACACGCAAAGTCATTAGAGATGATACAAAATGTCTTTATACAAAATGGCACTGAAAAATGTTTGCAAAAATAGCTTTTCCTCTATATAATCTTCAATAATTTATACAGGGTAAGAAAACCCCAACCGTCTGACCTACCAGCAGTCCAGCTATCAAACATGAGGGGAAAGACCCCTTTCCCCCCAAAATTCTCTTTCTTATCTTTAAAACTCCATAATTGTAGAGTGTACCTGCGGAGGAGAGTTGTAAAATCGTCAGAGCAGAGTAGTAAACGTTTCAAATGTTATACATACACGTATAGAAGGCACAAAAGTGACAATAGCTGGATGCACGATAACGCAAACTAATAGACGGATCATAGTTCAGCTGAGTTGGCAGGGTTTAATGACGGATGTCTGACAGAGTTGTGCAAACACAAATGTAGGGTTTTTATTATTATGAGGACCACATTTAAAGTTACTCTGAATATATTTATTCAAGCTGAACGTCTAAGGGAAAGGGGCACGTTGATTAAATATCAGGGTTATGTAAGAGGGAAACCCAGCCCAGATGTTTAGACCATGAGCAATGACCTCCTATTTAAAACAAGACTAAGTGCTCATTTGTCTTAAATCCTTCTGCCGACATCAAACGCTGAGGGGGCAAATATAAATAAACTATGCAAAAATTGAAAATATACGCCTGGTTAGCTAACGTTGTTGGTAGCTAGCTCAAATGAAGACATCATATACAGCTTATCTTTGCTAACTCTTCCGCTGCTAATAAAATTACAAAATGCAATTAATCTTACCTTTCGTTAGTTAAAAAAAACAAATACTACAGAGAGAGTTGCACCAAAGACGTAAATCCACTGATTCATAGCTACGAAATGTGAAAAGAGACTTCCAGCAAAGCAATTTTTTGACAGGACTGGACGCCTGGAACAGTGCAGGTCAAGCAAAGACCGCTGAACAATGTCGAGACTTCTGATTGGTCAGGTTGTGTGTATCGTACTATTTTATTGGTTAAATCCTGAGTGACTTTGAAGAGAAGATGTTGAGAGAATGATAAAGTAGAAGAGTTTATATCACATTCATTTTATTTAATTAGACATTTTACGTGGAATTTTTGATAGAATATTTTGAAACAGCAATACTGTATAATAAAATAAGGCTAAACATTTGGTTACATGCGTTTGAAGTTTGTGCAAAAAAAAAGTATAAAATGCAAAATAATTTAATGTCTCATATAAACGTCACCAATATCCAGTAATTGAAATTAATTTTGTGTGAGATACATTATCTCAATAATTTAAATGGACGGAAGCAAGGGAAAGCCGTTCAGATTAGGAATGAATTTCACATTTTTGAAAAGATCCCTGAAAAGATCCCTACTAATAAAGGCACTCAAGTAATTGACCAAAGGTTATAAAAAGTATGTAACCAAACCATCAAAGTAATATTCTGTTAATATTACTGTTAATTTTTCAAAAGAAAAGGTCCAGTTTCTTTACAGTTTTATCGAAAGGGTCAAAACAAATACGCGTCTTTCTGAAATGGTCAAGATGAATTAAGAGCAGACTTAAATCATTAGTATTTTGCGTTTGAATATACATTCCATCATTCCATCAAACAGATTATATAACTGGCATCTATACCCAAACATTTGCACCATAAATATAGACGCCTTGTTATAGTAATGTGTGATGTTAACGTGTATGTTTGTTTTTTATTGGGCAAAAATAAAAGGAAAACACAAATATTTGATCATTAAAAAAAAAAAAAAATCAATATACCAACTCTTAAAACTTGATCAGTTTAACAAACACTAAAAATAAACCCAAGCAGCTAAATTCAAATTCATTTTCTGTTAGTTGTAGAGTGTCCCACAGCCTCTGGCTGGTGAACTCCAGCCTTCAGGGAAACAGCAGCAATGTGGAGGCCAAGTGTGTTTTTCCCACAATTAATTTGCTTTATTTAATTCAGGGGAAAATTGCTTGAAGCCTTTGATTGCGTGGATTGTGTGCTTGGACAGTAAAACATTTGCTGATATGATGAGGTGGTCCCGAAACGACTTGGGACGTCACCCGACCTCCCTCTGGGATCCCAGTGCGCTCGGACTTCCAAACACCGGGCCATGCCATTACTTTACTGAAGAAAAGACGCCTTTTCACAATTGCATTTATTTAATCAACATTTCAGTGACTACAATGATAGTGTTGACGTTGATAATAGTGGGTTTCGTGGAAGGGGGGATGAATCTAAGCCAAGACTGAACTTATTCCAGTCTTCTCCTCACCCTCTCTGTGCGCACGGTGGTACGGTCCCTCCTTCCATTGGAAAACGCCGTCCTGCTCCTATGTTTAGTCTCCTCCATACGCTCTGCAAGCACCATTGCGTTGCATGGCCGCGTTTCGGGAATCACCGCGAGTGAGTTTTTTGCGGATTCTGCGTTTTTCCTCGGACTTCAATGTTCTGGCAGAACCATAAAAACCATCACGCGTGTTTGCACAGAAACGCGGGCCTCGGAGGAGAAAGAGAGAGAAAAAAGAACAAACCAAGAAACAGGACAGAGAAAAGGCACAAGTTTGGAGGCTTTGTCCACAGTCACGTTACCCTCACGGAACTGTGCGCTCGTCCTCGGCAAAGATGGTTTGGAGAGGAGCTCTTTGGAGTTTAAATCGTAGGTGAGGTCGTAAAGACGTGTTTAAAGAAAACAGTCGGGGAAAGTTTGGCGTGTTTTCCGCGGAAGAAGAAGAAGGCGGCAGCAGTAGGATTGGGTTTTTCCTCGGGGCTGACTTTACGCACGGTCTGCGCCGGCGGCCACCGACATGCGCCTGTTGAGCTCGACGTGCGTGGAAGTCCGACCAGGAGCGATGCTACATTTGCTGGTCATACTGGCCGTCGCGCTGCCCTGCCTCAGCTGTCCGGACCGGTGCGTGTGCTCCTCACAAACTGTGAAATGCCAAAAGCAGGACTTGGACTCGATCCCGCATTCTATACCGAGCAATACCAAAATTCTGTTCGTGACGGGAAACGGCATCCCCAGGATCGGGGCGGACTCCTTCCCGAGCCCCCTGGAACAGTTAACTGATCTGTATCTCAGTGGGAATGAGATACAGTCCGTGGATTCGGAGGTATTTGAAAACTTGCCAAACCTTGTGCGGCTGGATCTGAGCAACAATAACATCCAGGAGTTCAGCGAAAGAGCTTTCCCTCACCGAAACACGCTGCAGGTCCTGAACCTCAGCAGATCTTTTCACAATTATTCCCAAACGAACGGCATCCTAAACAACCTTCTGAGTGGGAACTTGGTTCACTTGACAGTTTTGGATCTCTCCAACAACGACCTTTTGGTCCCTCCGGACAACCTGCCCACCACCCTCCCCAGCCTGGTCACCCTAAACATGCAGAATGCCTCCTTAATTTCTCTCCAGAACGGAACGTTGAAGCTGCCCCTGCTGCGTGACCTTGACCTGCAGGACAACCAGCTAAAGACTCTGCCCGGGGCCCTCCTGTCGGAGTTCAGCCTCGCTCCCGGGCTCCGCGTCCGCTTGTCGGGGAACCGTGGAGCTGCGACTGCTTCCTGGAGGACATGGTGGTGTGGCTGAAAAACTCCACTCAGGTCGTGGATGCGCAGAACCTGACCTGCGCAGATCCCGGGCTCCTGCGGCGCCAGGCGCTGCTGCACCTCCAGCAGAGCCGACTGAAGTGTGCGGGCGACATGGAAGGCGTCCTGGAGACCTCTTATGTTTTCCTGGGGCTGGTGCTGGCCCTGATCGGGGTCATATTCCTCCTGGTACTCTACCTGAACAGGAAAGGCATCAAGCGGTGGATGTACAACATCCGGGATGCGTGTAGGGACCACATGGAGGGGTACCATTACAGGTACGAAATAAACTCTGACCCACGCCTGGCCAACCTCAGCATCAACTCCGACGTGTGAGAGCGCGCGGGACGCCGTCCGGCGCTCGCGGTGACATCTTAGATGACTTGTGCTGTTGAGATTTTGCATGAAAGTCTTCCTCCCGTCCCAACGATGCTACACAAACTGGACATCTCCGGGGGACTCCTAATTAACTCCTCTCAGCCGCCGCAGCATGTTCTTTACGCGCCCGGCAGCCGTTACGTCAACTTCTGTGTAACCTTGCATGGACCATGAGTCGTGGTTTCTTTGATTAGCAGCGGGGGGGGGTGTGCGAGGAGTGACGCGTTCGCATCTTCATCTTTTCCTCAAAGGGTAAACGTAGTACGCCGACTTTTAATTGCAGAGTTTCGAAAAGCACTCTGGCTCGTCGCTGCATCTTTTTTATCGTGCCTCTTCAGAAGTGATATACTGCCTGTTTATGAGTGTGTTCTTTTTAAAATGTGCAAATACGATGTGATGCTTAGATTTTAGTGCACACTGCAGTTTTTGGACAACTTGGACATAATAGCTCACTTTCTGTAAAGTTAAATAAATATTATAAAAAGAAAGAAGAAGCCTAATGATTGCTCTGATGTCTTGACCTTTTGCATCGTAAAAAAGGGGGACGTTGTCTGAAAGTTTTGAAATTGGAGAAAGCTGTTCCTGAAAATGAAGCTAACAAGATTTAATTACTTTTGTTCTGGTTCCCAGTGATTTGGACAGCCCTTAAAAATCCAACAAAACAGTTTTGAAATATGTCCTGTGACTGAACAAGTGGGAAGTTGGCAAGTTTGCTCTCAGAAATGCTCATTTCAAATGTTGCCAACAAGTTTAACTTGTCCAAATTCCCTTGTGTTGTGAAAATTAAAATTTAAAAAAAAAAAAAATCGAATTTAAATGGCAAATATTGGTACACCTGCCACTGAAAGCAAAAGCAACCCTAACATCGTTCAGGGCTGCACAGAGGTGTTATTGAAACTCAGACTAAACTCAAATGGCTTTGGAGAATAGTTTTTCTGCCTGCTTCTATTCCACATGATTCATATCCTGTTTTTCATACTTTTAGTGAAAATGTTTAGTTTGTGGCCTCCATCTGAAGAGAACTGCATCCAAGTCTAGCAGGCCAAAATAATAAAGATGTTTGTGGTGTCAGGGCTCAGGAATGTTTCCTGAACTTCTAAAAAATGACTCAGTGGATGATAATTTTCCTCCGGTTCTCCGCTCTTTTGCATCAAACTCACAACAATCCGCCTCGCTGTGGTCACCAGCCACGTTTTGTTCCTAGTCTTCAGTTCGGGCTTGTTTTTACACCTCGCAGCAGCACTAAGAAGCAAATGAGGAGCAGTTGTGCAAGGAAAACCAGACTGAATAGGTAAATAAATGTTTTTCATCATAAAAAATGACCGTAATGCAAAATTCAAGCCAAAAGGTTTGTTGGTCGCCGAGGGCCAACCTAAAAACCCCAAGAGTAGAACTCTGAACAAAAACAAGGCACCCAGAACGGGGTCCACCGTGACCCGCTACTCTTAAAAGTGTTTGAGAGTGAAGAGTGGACTTTGTGCCTACCTGCGCTGACTATTTTAGCTCAAAGAGGCTGTCTCACACGTTCTGGTGTGGTGCTAAAGCTCTGCGTGACACCTCACAAACACAGTGGCACCTCCATAAGCTGAAGGTGTGTTGTAACACCTCTTTTTTTTTTCTTCACGCTTTCCTTCCTGAAGATCAGTCAAGGAGGCAGCGTTGCCAATTGGGGAGATGGTATGTGTGTAGATCTCCTCTTGGACTTTGAGGTGTCTCCTCGACGCCTTGTGATGCCGTCTTTCTGCAGCAGCGGTCTGACTTGCTGGTTCCAGCTGGTTTATTGGTCCCCCGTTAACAGACTGTTGTTTGCTGTTAATTCCACACTCTCTTTGTGATTATTCAGTATATTTGTAGTGGATTGTTCATTGGTTATTGTCAAATTCACAGACAAAGGTGAGCCATTTAAATGGACTGAAATGAAGCCAATGTATCATAGTTCTGCTATTGTTTTTCTACAATTAGAGTTACTATTTAATGTTTTTAGATGTTCTGTTATACTGTTACAGATGAGCAAAGGGGCTGGTTGTATTCATGCATTATTGATTATTGTATTCATTCAGGGAGGAGAAAGGTGCTGGTTTTACTGGTACAGAGAAAGGAACTGGACTGGTAACGAAAGCGAAGTGGGAAGAAATAAATGAGATTTACTGGGACTAAGTCAGCTAATGCAGCTGAACATCTATATATCGGATTTTAATCATTTAATGACGAATATCAGCAATTCCGATATGGCTGTAGAGATATGTCACCCTTCAGTTCTACTGGCTTCTTTGATAACGTGCTGGTAGCTGTATGATGAAAGTCAACTCTTCCAAATGTAATCTTCACTGCAGCAAAGAGCAACGCGAGCGAGTCGAAGAGAAAAGACCCCAAGCACCAAGATGACTTTGAGGTAAAAGTTCAACAGTTCAGAGGAACTGAAAGAAGTGGCTATTAAATATGAATATGTGGGATGGGAAACCAACAGTTGGACAATCAGATGAAAGAACCGGCTGTGAAATGTGAAGACTTTGAAAGAAGTTATGAGGGAGAAATTCAACACCTGGAGGCAGAATGGAACACGCCAGCCATCACAAGAGAAGACTTTGAAAGAGAAAATCCAGGTGCTCAGGGCAAAGAATTCAAATCTGGCTATACCATCTGAGAGCGATGAGAAAACAGTTAAGGAGCCGAAGAACGCTGATCAGAGACTGAGCCAAGGAACCCTTCTCTATGAGAAGAAAAAAAATCAGTCGGATGGAGACTAGATAGATCTCGTGGGCTTTTGCGTTGAATGCATGTATTTTAATGACTGTCCACTGTTTTGCGGTTTTATTTCTTTTGAACTGTAAGTTTTACCTCTGGATATACTGTTGCGGGCTCATTTTGAAAACGGATGGTCTCGCTTTACACACCGTTCCCCCCGGGCGAGCCTCTCTTGCCTCTCCATCCCAGGAGAGGCACACACAAGCGCAAGGCTGCTCACCGCCTAATGTTTCCACGGAGACTGTCATAGAGGCGCACTCGTAGATTTTGTAGTAAGGAGTGATTTTTATTTTTTTTCTCACCCCGCCATGCCTCGGGCCACGGTTGACAGGGCAGGTGTTATTAAAGTGGGGGAGCAAAACAGAATGCAGACAAAGGAGAGAGATAGAGAGGGAGAGAGAGGGTGAAAAGAAGAGCTGCACAGCAAAGAGCGCTCCTCGTTTGGTTAGCCTTGGCAACACCTCCGCTCTGCACTCCCTTTTGTGCCTGTTAACAGCAGTCTCCAAACAGCTCTGACATCTAAATGGCTGGTGGTTGACTTACGGTCTGGGCCCAGGTTCAGAAGCGGCTTCCCGGATCTTCATATCTGCCTGTTTTGGTTGTCATCCGAAGATCTTCTCCAGACAGGAACTGGACGGCGAAGCCTTTATAAGTTCCTGCAGACAGGAACGTTTATTTTACCGCCCCGACTTTAATCTGAATGGCCCAGAGTGGTATCTCTGTACACAGATGTTGAACCTGACCCTGATCTTTCTTTTCTCCGACCGTGATTTACGCTCATGCGGCGCCGCTGTTGTCCAGATGAGTGCTTGGAAAGCGGCCTTTCTCCCAGACGCTCTTTGACCTTCACATGTGAAACTGAATCCCTGAAACTTTCTGTGCGCGCCAGCTGAGGCCATGACAGTGTGCACGCAGAAGCCGCTCCCCCCCCACCCGTCAAGGCCGTGTTTATCGAGCCAGGTTTAATATGCCAGAGCACTTTCCTCCTGTTGAGAGACAGACGGAGTGGCGGGTTATCAGATTGCCCGAGCGGCGTAATTACATTCACCACGACGCGCTGCTCTGCTGCTCCACAAACACCTGGCAAGCCGCCCCAACCGCTGACCTTTCGCACTGGAAAGAGTACATGTGGAGATGTGCGGTTACGGTTTTCCTTTTTTTTTTGGAGAAAAAGTGAGGAAAAATCCCTTTTTTGCGTCTGGTTGACCATCAACGTCTCTACACGGACCACGGACTCGCCGGCTGGAGAGGCCTTGGCTTCCGTAATGCGGATTTATGATGCTCTACATGAGCGTGTTTGTGGTGGTCGGCCACTCTGGGTTTAATGAAGCGCTCTTCCAAACGAAGACGGATCGGCACTAAGTCACGTGACTGAAGGGCAGATGCACAGCTGCGAAGGTTTAAGATCGATTTTCTTCGACGTGAAATAGTTAAAACGTCCCTCTTTTAGCAAATGGTCTCTAAAGTGGATGGTTCAGATGAGGTTACAAGTTTGTTTTTTTACTGAATGTTGAGTAACTGCCTGATGCTTGAGGAGCTAAAATGTTAATAACGTACTGACCTTTCCCCAGTGCCCTTTTCTATCGTCATAATTGAGAGAAGTCGTTTTCTAACCCCAATGCTGCTGTTTTTGCTGCCTAAGATTCCCCAAAGAAAGGAAATATTGGTCAGTTTTTGTGCTTAAGACATTTCATTCACCACTTTCTTCCACGAGCAGATCAGTGAAGCAGTCTGAAAGAGAGTTGCAGTTTTCTTTTAATCGCTTTACTGCGAGTTCAGTTCTCACCAGTAAACTTGTCTAAAAAACACCCAGCAGCCCATCAACCTTCCCAGTGCCTTAAAAAAAAACCCCACTGGGGACTGACTAATGTGGAAATGTACATCGGATGCTGTGGTCAGCCGTCTTTTCCCATCGGGGCTCATAAGAGCGAAAGTAGATGCTCTTCTAACGTTTTCTCCTTGTTGAGGTTTTAAGGTTTTACTGAACGAGAGCCACAGGAGACGATCACATATGTTCCAACTAGCAAATATTTACAACATTGTCCATAATTACTGCAGCATTTTCAGTTTGATTTAGCTTTTGTTGCCGGGGAGGTGAATGGCAGCCACAGATTCAGGTATTTTTAGGCTTGGAAGCCGAAAAACCGCTTAGTTCAGTTAATTAAAACTTGAAGACTTGGAGATTCAGTCTTCTAACACCCTTAGAAAATGGTTTTTCCTCTGATAAATCCTCTTCAAAACAGGTAATTTCATTTATAACACATCAGCGCACATGCGCTTTCCTCTCTAAACAGCACTTGAGGCTCATCATCCTCTTTCTCTCCCACCATCTCCTTTTAAAATCCACCACCTCGTGTGATTCTTCATCTTGTCAAAATGAAAGAAATAATTCTGTCGATCGTCCAAGGGTGTGGTGGCGAGTCGTGGCCCTGGTGCTGCTACGGGAGCAGAGAAAGAAGAAGGAATGGAACCAGCTGCTCCTCCCGGGATCGTTTACGACCCGTCTGCTTGTTAAGTGATCTTTTGTGACTTCCTGTGTCACATTTGACATGCAGACATCACCGATGGCCACTACTTTGAATTCCTTCCCCCAGAGGCCTGGCTGAATGTGAAAACGCTTCCCCACGTTGACATTTCTCTAGTTACAATTTTCTCCTGGTGCGTCGTTCTGCCCCTTTGCACTCCATCTTGTCATTTTCTATTCTCTGCATGAAACCAGACGAGTCCTCGTGCAGCATTGGAGGATAATTAAATAGGTCTCCGTTCAGGCTCAAATAGGCCCAGACAGCCGACCGACAGATGAAATGCAATATTCCTAAAGTGCTGTGTAACCAGAGATTCATATACAGCAGATATCAGATCGGACTTGAGGATACCAACATTACCGGCCATAAGCCAACGCTTTCTGCAATTAGGATCTATCCGGTTACACTGGTGTGCATGGGCCAAAATGAGCTGAGGAGGATCCGAAACTCAATTAGCCCCTGTCAGATGCCACTCAGAGCACATGATGGGCGACATAGATTATTTCATTTTTCCTTTGTGAAGTCATTTTTCCCCTTTGGTCATGAAAGTTGTCTGCTGCCAAATTCTTGGAATTCACCGGAGTACGAAAAGAGCAACTCAAGAGGGATTATTCCAGGCACCCCCCACGCCCCCTCTTTTTTTAAATCCTCCTAACAATGTGAGGGTGAACATTTGAGAGGTTTTTTGAAACTACACATTCAAACAAGCAGTTGCTGCTTTACTGAGAATAAAAGGTAGACAAGCTGGTGAATATACATTTAAGGCGCTCTGTTTAAATGTGGTCGTGCATCTGCAGCTAGACTAGTCGGCTCCCTCAGCCGCAGCAGAAAACTGGAACTGGAATTGAAAGGATTCATTAATAACGAGGTGTGTTTCTGGTTTTACACCACCGGGGCTCGGTATTAACGTGGAAGCAATACTTCCTAGAATGTGTGTCATATTGCAGCGATGCATGGAGACCACCCGGGCGATCGGAAAATGGCGAAGAAGTCAGCAGGAAAGACTCAAGTCAGCACCGCCCAGAGGGTTCGATTCATGTCACGACGTTAGTGGAATAAACAAAGCAACAGTGGTGCCGGAACCTCAGAGGTTCTGCTATTTTCTGTGAACTCTCTCCTGACAAACCCTTCTAAAATGAAGCAGTAACATAACACCACAGCAAAAATGCAGCCTTTGTAAAAAAAAAAAAAAAATATGCAAAATATTGCACAGTAATTTTACATGTGACACGCACGTTTCTGTTGTGTTTTCGTTATTGCGCAAGCGCCTCTTCGCTTCCCCAACTTTAAAGCTAATTTGCTGTCACACACCAGAGGTAGACTTCAGCTTTAATTAGCATGTGTGGGTACTTTTACGTGCGCGAGTATGTGTGTGTGGGAGTGTGTGTGTGTGTGTGTACAGCCAGACAGCTGCTGTGGAAAAATGAAACACTTCCTTGTCGCTGTGGCCATTAGCTGAGTTTTCTAACGCCCTGCTCTCATCAGCGCTGATCCAGAACGAGGCTGGCAGGGTTGCAGGAAGGTCGAGGCCAAAGGCAACAAAGCTGCAGAAACACTGATGCAATAAAGACGAGCATGCGCTCCATTTGGGTCATTATCACCGCTTAGTGGAATCTCCGTTTTCACCCGTTTATACGGCAATAGATAAATATAAAACTGCGACTACAAGTTACTTGTATATTCACATACTCTATCCACTATCCAAAATATTGGCGCGGGAAACCAAGCAAATGCAAATCAGCTCATTGAATGTTGGACAGACAGCAACCCTCGTGTTTTCAGGAGGCCATCACAATTATTATTTTAATTTATTTTATAGTGGCTGGTGTTTAAATGCAAATTGCAACGAAAACTGCGGATTCATCTCTGCCCATGATGTTGACGGTGCCTGCGCGCACAAAGAGGCGCGATGGAATGACATCATTATCCTCGTGTCTGCCTCTTGCAGTGTGAGCTCCGTGATGACAAAGTGTACATGCTGCACCCTACGAGCGCCGCGTCCCCGTTGCGCGCAACGGCGTCGGCGATAAAAGCCCGTCGGGAGCGGCCTGCCGCTCTTTTCAGACGCTGACGCTGAACTGTAATGATGGAGCTGTTTGCGCGATAAAGGAGATGCTGGATAACAAGCAGTGGCGGTGGAGGATCAGAGAGAAAAGATGGCTGTGATACGGTCCTCGGCTTGAAGTGCTGACGGGCCTGAGAGGCATCATTTAGCTGTATGAAAACAACAGAGACATGCAACGCGAGACAAAAGCGCGCACATTGCGCTTGGGTTCAGCCCGCTCGTCCCAAATGTTCTGTGGAAGTAGCTGATTATGCTCTGAGGATGCAAATCACAGAGAACCTGTGTGCAGAAGCAATGGGAAAGAGCATCAAAGATGTCTCCTGAAGTCAGCTCCGATGCTGCGAGGGAGAGACAACAAACACATCTCATTTGAAAATGGCAAACCCAGCTTTTCAGTTGAAGCGCTTGGAACCTGCAGCGAGGGAACTTTTGTGCAGTAAAAACAATAAAATTAAAGCTGGTGTCTTTGTAATCATCTCTGGCAACCTCGCCTGCCCTCAAAAAAACATCCTCAAGTCATCCATCAGTGTGCTTGTGTCCCCACATGTGTTATTAAACCCATTCCTACCCATATACTGCAGATGA
>CAAE01014344.1:143258-177284 GCA_000180735.1 Tetraodon nigroviridis | reverse complement strand
TTCACTTTCAGAAGAACTCCATATTTAGGGATGTGTGTATTTTATCGTGTCAGGAGCATGAAAAGCAGAGACGCTGACTTGACTGGATGTTATTCTGTGTCCGTCCTGCTGAAGGACAAACACCCTGTTGGAGAAGGTGGCCGCAGCAGTGGAGCAGTCAGCCTTCTACAGTGCCTTGTGGGGCAGCATCCTGACCAGCCCCACCGTGCGTCTCCCCGGGGTGTCCTTCGTTCTGCTGCACCTCAACCGCAAGCTCTCCATGGAGGACCAGCTCTACGTCATGGGCAACGACATCGAGCTGATGGTACGTGACAGCACACTGCGGGGCAATAACATCAGTCCAAATGATCTCCTCACGACTGTAGCTGTCCACCCTGGTTTTACTGAAGGTTCCCATTTCAAGTTTTAGCTAAATATAGCTTAGTTGGGTTAATTTCAGTTCCACAGGAGGTAGATCTCCTGCAGAGCACCTAAAGAGTTCCAGTTTTACTGGTGATTATCATCACAAAGTGTTGGGCCTTACTGGAGGTGAAGGACAATGTCTCTGGGTTCTTACCAGGTGGAGGCCGTCAGCACCTCGGTCCAGGACTCGAGTGTGCTGGTGCAGAGGAGCACGCTGGACCTGATCCTCTTCTGCTTCCCCTTCCACATGAGCCAGGTACACGAAAAATACAATCTAGAATCGCTTTACAGTCGTTTGGTAGAGAAGCGTATGGCATTCACTTAAAAATGAGGTTGTTTTTCAAGGTAGTTAACTTAAAAAAAAAAAAAAAACAAACTGTTTTCCAGAGTAACTTTTTTTTCATGCTTGATTTTTCAAAGTGGTTTTTTTTTTTCTGATTTTCTTTTTTGTTTTTTTGCACCACGAGACCAACAATGAACAAACTCACTACTTTATCGAGAGCTCGGTAGACGCCAAAATGACTGGCTTGTTTAGTTTACCGGTAATCAAGTTCTACTCCAATTTGGGCTTAATTTATTTTAATTCATTTACCAATTTTAGCCTTTTCCCATCACTTTTTATCGTTAAAACTAGTTTAGAAGTAATGTGGCTCTTACTCGTCAAACACATGTCAGGTGCATCAGAGCTGGGACACGGGTCTTATCTGACATTTGCAGCATACACGCACACACACACACACACACACACACACAGAGTTTGCAGTGCTCGTGATGCTGTGCAGTGTGAACATGAACAGCCACAAACGCTCTGCTCCATGCTGTGTCCTCAGGCCACTCGTCCTGACATGATTCGGATCTTGTCGGCGGCTTTGCATGTGGTTTTAAGAAGAGACATGTCCCTCAACCGCAGGCTGTACGCATGGCTGCTGGGTAACGAACTCACACACTCAGACACACGCTCAGGGACTCTGATCTACCAGAGTACCCAGTTGTCACACAATCTCTGGGATATTGCTAAAACTATAGGTTTGGATATTGTGAAGCATGTTGAGCATCATTACATTAGTATACTCAAATGTGGACGCAACAAGTGTTGTCTTGTGTTGGAGTTTATCTAATCTAAACTTTGCATACGCCTGAGCTTCGTTGCCTTTATGCTGTATTGTGGTTTTCAGTAACTTTGTAGCTGCTCTTGTCATTTTTTCATTACATTTTTCCTTGTTTTCAATTCGCACGGATGAACACGCTGGTAAGTGTTTCAGGATGCAACCAAACAGCACCACAACTCTGTAGCTAACGTTTCAGTGCAGAAGAAGTATAAATATAGTTTGCTTTTCTCACTTCAGTTTATGTTTCTGACGTTCAGGCTTCGACAATAACGGGGGAACGATAGGGCCCCGCAGTACTCGGCAGAGCAATCCAGAGGAGCACGCGAGCCAGTACTTCAACGTGTTCTCCAAAGACATGTTGGTTCAGGTGAGTCTTCGGGTAGTTAAAGTGACTTCAGATTGAATTTAGACACTCGGGAATAAAAGAAAAAATGTAAAAACATGAAATCAAACAAAGCCCCCCGCTTCTGTCAGCTTATTGCTGCTATCCCTGGTGAACGTTTTAAAAAAAAAGCAAGTGAGTCGGATGGGTACTAGGATGGAACGCTGCATTAGAGGCGGGGGGGATGTGTGTTTGTTAGAGTCTGACAGACCTCAGCCTCGGTTGTCTTTCTCCTAATATTCCCCTTTTCTCAGCTTCCTCCGCTGTACCTCCCACGTCCACTTTGGGGTTTCATCCTCTAGTTTGTCCTTTGAAGACGGCTTCCAGTGCTTCCAAAGACTTTCACACACACATACACACACACACACAGACACCGGAATTAGCTGCCTTTGCTCTCCAAGCGTCTGATGAGCTGTGGTCCTCCAGGGGTAGGCTCACGGAGCCATTTGAAAGGGAACTTTTGGTTTTGAAATAGTGTTTTTGTTTTATTTTTGCGACTGCTCTGCTGCCATCTGCTCTGCCGTAGCTATTGGAGCTCCGTCCACTGGGAGACTAATGGTACAACAGAGACCGTCTGTTCCGGTTTTAGCCAATTATGTGGCAGACGAAGCGTAAAACAGATGAGAAAACAAAACAGGCTCGATGCCGATGTGAACCGGGCACAAAATGGTTATGCCAAATATCATCGGGTGGTGAATTTCTGCAAAAAATACTTTTAGAACTAATATTGTCCAAATTATTGTTCTAAACTTTGTGTGTGTGTGTGTGTGTGTGTGTTTTAGGCAATGGTGGGGATCTTGCAGGGCAAGGCCCGAGGTGGGGAAGAAGAAAGCATCCTGATGCATGACCTGAAGCCCTTTCGCATCCTCATCAGTCTCCTGGACAAACCAGAGCTTGGTACGCAGCCTCTGATGGTGTATTTCAATCAATGCCGCCTGCAGCCAATGTCAAATCTACATATCTGTGTTAAAGGTCCAGCCATCCTAGAGGATGTGCTGATCGAGGTGTTTCGGACTCTACACACACAGTGCAGGTCGGAGTTGAACCTGCAAAACCAGAGTCCGTTCAGTAAAGACCACACACACCTCAGCAGGTGAGTGTTTTCCTCAGCTTGTGTACTTTACAAGGCAGGTTCACCTTATTATCTTACCTGAAAGAACAGGATCTGTGCTCGTTTACCCATGTTGTCCAATGAAGAAGACGATGTTGACTTTTCATTCCGTTTTAGTAAACTCAGAGAGAATAAGAAGACCGCTGAGCTGATTAAAACGGCCAACCTTCTGTTTAACTCGTTTGAGCCCTATTACATGTGGGACTACATCGCTCGCTGGTTCGAAGAGTGCTGCAGGTGTGTTCTCGTGCACGTCTGCTGCTGTTCTAACGCGAGGGAGCGCACGAGTTGAAAACTAAATCACAAATATGGTTTTGTTTCAGGAGGACGGTGAATGCACCATGGCATGCTGGGACTCTAGACCCTCTTGAGTTCTCATTGGTGGAGTTCTGTCAGCTGATTGATTTTCTATTAGATATTGTTTCTTTGGTGAGTTTCTTTCTTTCTTTGTCTGTTCCATATTTTTCTAACTGTTCCATATTTCTTGTCTTCAGTGTGTTCAGTCACTTTTGTGTTGCGTTCCTCACTTTTTTCCACTGGTTTATTCACCTGAACCACTCTTTGAACCACTCCGCCTCTTTCTTCATTTTCATCTCTCCTGTTTTTCATTCGTACATCTTGAATCCCTTTGCTCTATTTTCCTTCCATTACTGAATCCAGTTTAGGGTGTTATGCCCACCGTTAGGGGATCGTGTCAGTGCATCACGCCTCTGCATCTTCCATCTCTGTGTCCGTTTGCCGTTTCTACAGAGGCTCAGAAAAAGCTTGTGATTAGTTACTTTGCCAAGATTAGCATTTGCGTCATCTCTGAAATGTGTTTCTTCATACAGCATTTCCAAACGGATGCGTTTGGAAATCCTCAGCTCCTTTTTTTACCCTGTTTAAATGCTTTAGTGAGTGATAAAGAGAGAGAGAGAAGAATATGTTGTGTTTGTGGGTGCTGACAAGGATGTGTGAGGTCAGAGTGTTTCTGGAAGGTATGGCCTGTGCTCCGCTTGCTCCTGTCTGTTCAAACTATCTGCTCTTTTTCCTTGAAGCCTACTAGAAGCATGAGGGTAATCTGCCAGGTAAAGTACTGCTCTTTCCTGCTTTTTCACCTCACTCTGCTTCACTGAGGCTACGATAACATTTCTGCAACATCCTGCCAGCGTCCCTCAGGTCTCCCCGCCCTGCTTGAAGGGATCATTTCACAATGAGAACCTGTTGAAATGATCCAAAAGGCTGGAGGGGCCATTTTAACTGTAATTGCGCATGGTGGAAACTCATTTGGCTGGTGATTTGGTGTGGATCTTGTGAAAATGGAATCTCTGCCCAGTGTGTGCCCCCCTTTATTTAAGCTTGCATGCATTTATATGCTATTGCTTACATATTTTTTAATAAATATGGCTTTTTAAAAAAATCACTTTACGTTACAATGCTAATTTTCTAATAATCTGTTCTTTTTTGCTCATTTTTCTTTCATAAAAATGTTTCTTTGTTAGGTCACAAGAAAAATGTATGTATGTGTTGCAACTATACAGAGCTAAAGACTGTATAGTTAGACCTACAAGTCCGTTATATTCACTGATAAGTCATAAACTTGGCAAACTGCATAAGAAACCATCCCAAAAACTTGGGGTTTTGTGAACAACTGGGTCACAGAGTACTGAATGTATCATGCTCACCTTCCACCACACGAGCAATAATTACATCTAAAATGTACATTTTTACCAACCCATCCAGGAAACCTACATCGAAATCCAGACAGAGCATCTTCCTCAGCTGCTGCTGCGCATGGTGGCGGCTCTGACCTGTCATCTGCAGGTCCTGGACCTGGCAGAGCTCACCCACTGCCTCCGCCTCTGCTCCAAGATCCTCAGCAAGGTGCAGCCGCCGCTGGTCTCCCCTCTGACCCTGTCCGGCCCCCTGGCCAGCAAGGCCTCAAATCCAGCAAGAGAGAAGACCAAAGAGAAGGTGAACAACGCTTTTAAAGAAGAAATAACCTTTTGTATAATAAATTAGGTCCAAAATTTCAGTAGTGGCTAGAACACAAGTGATGGCGCTGTCTGGTCAGTCTCTTGGCCAGCTGACGAGTCTCCTTTTTCTCTGATCTTGCACAAGCTTTTGAGGGAAAATGGCACATATTTTTGCCATTATGAAACAAATCCCAGTTTGAACCAACTTCCCTAAAGTAAAACTCTCCTCCGTCCCTGATGCAGGGGTCCTGTCACAACCTCGGCCAGCCCCGTGTCCTGTGATGCTGTTCACTGGTCGGGTCCATGCCCGTCCCTACCAATCCACGCCCTTTACACATGTTCAAAGCGAATATTTGATACCGCCGCCCTGGTTCTCCCAGTCCCAGTCCACCGACCTAAAATGTAAAGTGTTCAGCAGTTCACTGAGGTGGAATTAACCGGTCAGTCAAATATCGCCGTGCCTGAAGATGTGTAGCCGCTCAGCTCTTTGAGGCTGTGGGTTAGGGAGGAGAAGAGAAGTCAAAAGACAAGGTGGTGTACTAACAGCTGAGCCCAGTTTACACTTTCTTTTTTTTAAGGGGAGTAGGCTGGCCTGTGAGGTCTCCTGGGCCAACTGTATCTATTGTAGTGGAAAATATTTCCGCTGAATACTATCACACCCCCGCCCTGGGGGGCATGTCGAGCGTGTGTTGTCTATGCCATCTGAGTCCGCAATCGGAACATGTGCACAGATCAGTCAGCACAAGTTCCTCACACGTAACCTCAAGTCATCAGATACCATCAGGCAAAACTTGATGACCAGTACTGCTAACTCACCACAGGGTCTTAAACTGTTTAAATATTAATCATCATTTATTTCTCGTAATTTTCTTTTTTTTTTGTCTCCCTCTGTCCTCCTGCAGGCTTCGTCTCCGACCCTGGAGGTCCCTGGCATCGAGGAGGTGTTTGAAGACATGGAAAACCCAGCCAGGACTCGCTCCTCTGAAGGTGGCTTCACGGATTTTATCCAGTACCAGGAAGATGGGACGGAGGAGACGAGCGAGCAAGCTTCTCGTCCGCACCAGACGGCCAAAACAGGCCCCAGGCCCTCTTCGGGCCCCACTCAGAACAAGGATAAACCGGTGATGCAGTGTTGCCTGGAGAACTTCAAGCAGTTTCTCTCTCGGCTGATCGCCCTCTACATCACGCCTTGTCACGTAGACAAAGTTGGGGGAGAGAGGGGTGAAGCCCTGCAGTCAGGGCCTTCGGTGGTGGAAGGCTGCCAGTGCAGCGGTCCCACGGGGCCCGGGCCGGTCCAGAGGGACTGTGTTGCTGCTTTTACCGCTGCCTGTCAGCTTTTCTTAGAATGCTCCAGTTTCCCCGTCTACATCGCAGAGGGCAACCTCAAATCCTCCCCAACACAGGAAGAGCAGCTCGGTGGGTCCTTAATGCCACTTTTTGAGCTGTTTAGCACCTTTTTACTGTCGTTTTTTTTTTTTTTTTTTTTTACCCATTGTCCTTATTCTATCCAGACAGCGATCGGGTCTGTTTACCGGTGTGGCTTCAGACCCTGATGGATGCCTGCTGCCTTGCCTCTGACTTCAGCCTTCAGGGCGTGGCCATCTCCTTGCTCATGGACCTCGTAGGGCTGACGCAGTCAGTCGCCATGGTGACAGCCGAGAGCGCGGCCTCTGGCAGCAGCTCCGAGCCCGTCCAGCCCATGAGTCCCAGTCAGGGTCGGGTCGCTGTGATCATCAGGCCACCGCTTACTCAGGGAATCCTAAAGCACATCGCTGAAAAAACCAACGTCTTCAAGGTAGAACGATTTTTGTCGTAGCCCCGTAACACTTCAAATAATCCTCCATCGTGTTTCCAGAGTGTAGCGCTGATTCTGTGGAACCAGCTGAGTGAAAGGACGCCTCAGCACCATCAACGCAGCGTGGAGCTCTTCTACCAGCTCCACAACCTGGTGCCCTCCTCAAGCATCTGTGAGGATGTCATCAGCCAGCAACTCATGCACAGAGACAAGGTTACAAAAATGCAGATGCGCAGACAACAACAACACGTGCCACGCTTTTGCAGTCATACACTCTGTGGACGATATTCTGAAGCGTTATTTTTTTTTAAATCCCTCCAGACGATACGGCTGGAGGCCCATGTTAAGTTCTCCATTTTGTGGCACTTGACGCGAGATCTGAACATGAACAAGTCCTCTCCTTTCATTCGCACATTTGACAGGTCAGTCGACACATTAAAACTCCCTCCCCTTGTTTATTTCTGTAAAGTATTGCTGTAGTTGTGTTTTTGTAACGTGTTTCTATTCAATTTGTCTTTCAGATCTCTGTACATCATGCTGGACAGTCTGAGTTTTTGGGATCCTTGTACCAGTGCCGTTGGACGGGCATGGCTGAACCAGGTTCTTCAGAGGCATGACATTGCTCGGGTTTTAGAGCCCCTTCTTCTTCTGCTCCTCCACCCTAAGACCCATAGAATATCCATTCAGAAGGTGCAGTCGCAGCAGCATGTAACCCATGCCTTCCCTGAACCCCCTGAGCAGGGCTCATCGCAACCCAGTTTCACAAGGGACTCGGGCTTCTCAGAGAGTGAGTTGCAGGCAACAATTCCATCATTTTTAACTTGGCTAATCATTATCCTAATTTATTTATGCACTTTTCCCATCTCTTCCTCAGGTATCAGTCAAATCCATGGGGTGTGCAGGGGGAATGAGGAGCTCCCAGGCCTAGGGTTGGGTGACCTGGAGCCATTTTGTCTTACTGTCAACCCGCTGAGCGATAGCCTTTCCGTGCTCAGCCTGAGCAGTGAGAATTTACAAGTAGCTGGTGAATATCAGGCCGCCGACCAGCAGCGGGAGCCCCAGAGCTCAGAGTCCAGCACTTCACGTTCATCAACGTTAGAAAACGGCAGCTTTGAAGAGGCAGAGGGATTAAGCGGCGCAGTCAACGGCTCAGACCCACAACCCGGTTGCGCGGATGATGTTTCTGAGGACTCAGTAGAGGAGGCTGTGTCCGCTGTAATGAAAGAGCTTTTAGATCGAGTTTTGAATCTGATAGATGAGGCGCCTCTCGACGTCTCCCCTCCCCCTGAAATCTGGCCCCAGACAGATACGGACAGCACTTCCTCAGATACCTCCACGGGTCTCCGTCTCGATTCGGAACCACCTCTTATCCCCAACCACCAAACTTTACCAGAGATGTTAGCCGAAGGCACATTGGAGTTACTTTCTGTCGCACCAGTAGACGTGCCTACTGGGGAGCAGCACAAGGAGGGTATCACTCGTCACAGCTCATCCCCTTCCATCGTCACTCTGCCCAACGGGACCGACTCAGCCAACTCGGACCACTTGCTGGTGGATGATCCTCAGGCTCGTAAGCGTAGCCATAGTAGCACTCAGCTCAGCCTTAAAGGGAAGATCATGGAGAGGCTGGCAGACAAATCGCCAGGCGCCAAGCCCAAGATCAAGAAGGCCAAAAGGAAAGAGGAGGAGAGACAGCGGAAGATGGCAAGTCAAGCAGAGAAGCTTCGACCGCCGTGCATTTTTTTCGGGGACAGCCTGGACCTGGAAAATTGGTATAGCTGCGGGGAGGGGGAGGTTTCCGAGATCGAGAGCGACGCTGGCTCGCCCGTTGGGGGATCCAGCAGCGGCGGTGTACGCAGATCGTCCTCTGCCCCGCCCCGTTTCAACATCCACCCTCTCTACCAGCACGTGCTCCTCTACCTCCAGCTGTACGACTCCTCCCGGGCCCTCCAAGCCCTCTCAGCCATTGTAGCAATGTTGAGAGCTGCACCCTCAGGCTTCGTCGGTGCCATCTCCACCACCAGCATCAACAACACATACACTCCACAGCTCTCGTTGCTCCAAAACCTCCTGGCCCGTCACAGGGTGTCTGTCATGGGCAGAGACTTTTACTGCCCCATCCCGCAGGACTCCCACTCCCACACCTTCCGCAGTGCTATGTACCTCGAGATCATCATCTCGCTCTGCCTCTACTTTCTGAGAAGCTACTACTCTGCCCATGTGTCCGCAGGCCCTCAGGACTTGGCAGGGAACCGGGCTATGCAGCTAACAAGTGTGGAGGTTTTAACTCTCCTGTTCAGCGAGCTAGCCAAAGTCACGGGAGGCTCGGCGAAGGGGTTCGCTAGCTTCATCAGCGACGTCCTCTCCAAGTGCAAAGTTCAGAAGGTGGTTCTTCACTGTTTACTGTCTTCCATATTCAGCGCCCAGAAATGGCACGATCAGCGGGTGGCAGGCGTCAACGCGGCGTCAGTGGAGGAAGGTCTGTCCGAGGACAGCATTATCAACCTTTCGGAGGACCAGATCGACAGTTGTAGCGCCGTCCAGTCTCAGCTCCTCAGGCTGCTGCAAAGCCTGGTTGTGCTGGAGCACCGCGTTTTGGGGCCAGCTGATGAAGGAGGGGAAGGAGGCCCAGCGACGGGAGTCGTTGGAGGTGGGGGCGCGGGAAGTGGCGCCGGGGCTGGGTTCGAGTTTTTGGGTGGGGAAGTGGAGCACGTCAACCCCCAGCAGCCAATGACATCGCTGCAGTACCTGCACGGACAGCCAATCACAGCGCAGGGCATGTTCCTGTGCGCTGTGATCAGGGCTCTGCATCAGCACCACGCGTGTAAGATGCATCCTCAGTGGATTGGACTCATCACAGCCACCCTCCCATACATGGGCAGGCTGCACAGGAGGGTGGTGGCCTCGGTCACGCTGCAACTCTGCCGAAATCTGGATAATCTCCTCCAGCAGTACCGCTACGAGACTGGAATAACTGGCACAAGGTATCGACAGTTTTACCATCAGGATGGCTTGTTTTAACTAAGTCAAATAAAATTATGTCAGGGTTATTACACTAGATGGCAGTATTGTCCAGAAAATGTCAAATTTGTCGCAGATTTTGACATTGTTAATTTGTTGTACACGCTTATGATTTTTTTTTTTTTAATCAAGAAATAATGATGCAGAAATGAAATAGTGTACTTCGAAAACTGTTGTCTGTCATGTAGACCCCAGTGGATGGCTCTGTGTATCCCTCCTGACCTGATTCTGACGGTGCTCGAAGGGATGACAGCCATCATCCATTACTGTCTGCTGGATTCCACTTCCCAGTACCACCAGGTGAGGACACCAGAACGCCGTGGGATGATTGGTTTTAGAGAATCTGACCCAATCTTTTCGCATATAATGTTTGTTTTTGTCAGTGATGTGTGGTTTTTATTGATGTTTTGATTGTTGTTTTTTATTCAATCTTTCAGTTACACGTGAGTGTTGATCAGAAGCATTTGGCTGAGGCTCGTTTAGGGATTCTGTCCATTCTCCACACCATTATGTCATCGGTGACCCTGTTGTGGAGCGTTCTCCATCAGGCTGACAGTTCAGACAAGCCAGCTGCTGCCTCTGCTGCTTCCACTTCCAATATCAACTTGGGATCCACTAAGGTACCGCAGACGACAAATGTACCCTCTTTTGCTAAAATGATTCACTCACTCATTCACATGATTGAATTCAGGTGTACCAATCACTTCCATGTGAAAGTGATGGGGGACAACAGCAACTCAGCCACAAAGTGGTAGGCCACGTAAAAATCACAGATCAGGATGGTCATTTTACTTTGTGGCAAGTTAAAAAAAAAAAGGTTTGGAGGCGGGCGGGTCGACCCCTTCCTGTTCCAACACACCAGCACAAAGTTTAGTTTAGTTTATAAAGACACGGATGGAGGAGTTTAGTGTGGAAGAACTTGACCGGCCAGAACGAAGTCCTGATCTCAACCTGATGAAACGCCTTTGGGAAACACTGGAGCGAAGGCTGCCAGCCAGACCGTTTTGTCTAACATGAGTGTCTGTCAGTCAAAAATCCCCATAAAGCCACTGATAAACCCTGTGGAAGGCCTTTTCACACGAGTTGAAACTGTTATATCGGATATATTGGATTAGAATTGGGATGTCACTCAACTTCATATGTGTGTCAAGGCAGACAGAGAAATCCTATTAGGATTTTTTTAAGCACTATTTCACTCTCACACTGGCAGTTAACAGAGCAACCTCTACCTTTTTACATCTGTTTAAAGAACCTCAGGCAGCAGATTCTGGAGCTCCTGGGTCCAATTTCCATGAACCATGGCGCCCACTTCATGGCAGCGATCGCATACGTTTGGAATGAGAGGAAGCAGGTCAAAACTCCTGTCAGAAACAAGGTTGGCATTTCGGCAGCTTATAATGAATTTGAAATCTCTTTTTTAATGTCTATATTTTACCTCTCCCTCTGTGTGTTTCAGGTGATTCCATTAGCCAGCGAAGAGCAGCTGCTGCTGGTTGAGCTGGTTCGTTCGGTGAGCGCCATGCGTACTGAGACCGTCATCCAGACAGTGAAAGAGGTCCTAAAGCAGCCCCCAGCCATCGCAAAGGACAAGGTAGGGCTTCGCTTCGAAACTCGATTCTCATCTTCTTGACCTGAGCTGCCACGGCATACCGACTGAGAGCATTTTGAACATCCTAAACTCGACAGAAACACCTTTCCCTGGAGGTCTGCATGCTGCAGTTCTTCTACGCTTATGTCCAGCGGTGCGTTCACCTCTTCCTAACTGCAGTACATTCTTATACATGTCGATATTGGGTGGGATGATCCTTTTTTTTATTTACCGCCTTCTTTTTCCTAGAATCCCTGTGTCCAGTTTGGTTGATAGCTGGCTGTCTCTGCTTGCACTGCTGAAAGACTCGCTGCCCTTAGGCCTGCCTGCCCCTGGACAGTTTCTGATACTGGGGTCAGTTTCTCCTCCTTCTCTTATGAGTAGTCGCAGAGTTGGCTCTTTAGCGCCACCCGAACTGGGAATAACCTATACAGTTATCTTTAATAGAGGCCAAAGGATTATTGCTAAGACTGTGCAATGATCTCACCTCTCTGTGGAGAATACTCTTCTCTTTACCTTCTGTTCCTTCATTTATTTAACACAGTCCGTTTGTTTTTGATTCCTCCAGAGTTCTGAATGAATTTATCTTAAAGAATCCCAATTTGGAGAGCAAGAAAGACCAACGGGAGCTGCAGGTGCTTGTCTCTTTCACCGTGATTCCCATTCTTAAATAATGGAATTTTGTTTGTTTCTTTTTCTTTAACTACTGTCACTCCTAATTCCAAATTACATTTGTTTTCTTTAGGATGTGACCCATAAAGTGGTGGAGGCCATCGTCACCATTGCAGGCTCCTCTCTGGAGCAAACCACATGGCTGAGGAGAAACCTGGAAGTCAAAGCTTCTCCACAGATCATTGTGGATGGAGCCAACCTGGAAGCTGACGTTGAAGGTATTTTGATTTTGATTTAATCACTCGTAGGTTCAAACTGTTTTTCGCTTGCTCCGTGACCAAAATGTCAGATTGTTTTAGTCATGTTAAGCTGCCAGTGAGGAAATGTTTTGTGTTTTTCACTGTGTTTTGCTGGATATGTGTTATAATATAAGGGATTATTCTAATCCAGCTAAACCACAAGCAAAAATAATCTGTAACTTTGTGCTGTGTGACGCTGTAACAGAATACAGAGACTGCTTGCAGTTGTATTAATCATTTCTGTAATGAAGGTGCTGATAATCTCTGCTAATCTTTTCTGGCAGATTTAATGTACACAGTGATGGAAGCCTCCAACTTCACTCCATCGGTCTACAGTGTTCATGCTCTCACACTGTTGGCTGAGGTAAAACATTAACACCTCTGTTGTTCATAAGGCAGCAAGTGGTCCTGATCTTTCACTTTACCTTGATTTCCTCCCGAGTTGCTCTTCCTCGGGTTTAACAGCAGCGTCGAGGTCGGTTGCACACAGACATCCCCCTGCAGGATAATCAGCTGCTCTGAGCGAGCACTTTAGAATGATTTATGACCTTCTTTCCTCCCGCTTCGGTACTTATCAGTGGAACGATCAATCAAAATCTTAAAATCTCTGACCGTTTCTATCTCTTGTTTGCTGCCTATGGAGTTGCAGTCTTAAAAGATATTCACAATATTATCTTGAGGGATTTTAACAGCTCATTGGTTGTCAACCTAAAGATCCAAATTTTTTTGATGGGCAATCTGGGTATTGATCTTCTATCACTGAATTATTACCTGTCAGATATCCTGATGCATATTCTGTGAAATCATTACCTTTCTGTTTTGTTAAAAATTGGTGTTTTTTTCGTTGAAATCGTCAGGTGCTGGCTCATCTGTTGGACATGGTGTTCTATAGTGATGAGAAGGAGAGAGTCATTCCACTGCTGGTTAATATCATGCACTATGTCGTGCCCTATTTGCGTAACCACAGGTGGGAATAAGCTTTTCATGAGTGTTGGCTTTTATAAACCTCTTGTCAGTCACTTCCTGTGAATTAATTACACAATATTCACTTTAAAACAGCTTTAAGCTATATATTATAGTTACCACCAAGTGAAATGCTGAGTGGTAAGGTGGGCAGCATGCACTGAAATGGTAAATGTCTTTTCCTGCTCCTCCTGACAGTGCACACAATGCCCCGAGTTATCGAGCGTGCATCCAGCTGTTGAGTAGCCTCAGCGGGTACCAGTACACCCGCCGTGCCTGGAAAAAGGAGGCCTTTGACCTTTTCATGGACCACACCTTCTTCCAGATGGATTCCTCCTGCGTCAGCCAGTGAGTAGGACAGGAATGACGATGACGACGGCGGTGGAGTTGTGCATGCTGATGATGGGTTTCTAGATCCTGAGAACTCTGACCAGAGGTTTTTCTGTTTATATTTGTTGTAATTTTTCAGCTGGAGAGCCATTATTGACCACTTGATGACCCATGACAAGACCACATTTAGAGACCTCATGAGTAAGCTAGTTTCCTGTTTACCAGACTCAGCGTTTCTATCTTTTTGTTATGTTCAAATATGGTGTTTTAATTTGTGTCCCTGGTGTTTCAGGGCCTTCAGCCAGTGAAGCTTTACATCCCTAAAACTTGCTCTACCTTTGCTCCCCTTCCAGCCCGGGTTGCAGTCGCCCAGAGCAGCTCTCTGAGCCTGTTTACCAACCGAGACGCTGAGCTGGAGCAGAGAGCCATGCTTCTGAAACGCTTGGCTTTCACCATCTACAGCAGCGAGGTGGACCAGTACCAGAAATACCTGCCAGACATACAGGGTAAACCACGTACACACACACACACACACACATTTGGGGCTAATTTGCTAAATATATAGAAGTTAAAACACGTGTCTTTCTCTTCAGAGCGTCTGGTGGAGAGCCTGCGTCTCCCTCAGGTGCCCATCCTCCACGCTCAGGTGTTCCTGTTCTTTAGAGTGCTGCTCCTGCGTATGTCACCTCAACACCTGACCTCACTGTGGCCCACCATGATAACCGAACTGGTGAGAACTAGTCCTCACTGCTCTCGGCCTCACGCCTGCGCCGTACACTGACGCGCGCTCTGGCCTTCATTCACTTTACAGGTTCAAGTGTTTCTTCTGATGGAGCAGGAGCTCACAGCGGATGAAGACATGTCGAGGTACATTCTCCATTGATAGGCCCAATCAGATTATTTTAGCACATCAACAGCATTAAAAAAAAAACGTGATTTGCCCTTTGACTTTCTGTCGGTAGGACTTCAGGACCTTCTGTGGCTGGGTTAGAGACCACCTATTCTGGTGGAAACGGCTTCTCCACTTCCTACAACAGTCAGCGATGGCTCAACCTCTACCTGTCTGCCTGCAAACTCCTGGACCTGGCCCTGGCTCTGCCTCCTGAGAGCCTGCCTCAGTTCCAAATGTCAGTATAGACGCAGACAGCGGGCTAATCAATCATCGCTTCCTCAAGAGCTTCTCAGTATTGTTTGTGATTTATTTTTTTTCCTTTCTGGAGTGTTTGAAATGGCAGAACTTAGCCGTCATATTGCTGAAGTGTAAATGATTGCATCTAATCACAGGTACCGCTGGGCCTTTATCCCAGAAGCTTCTGATGATTCAGGGTTGGAGGTGAGACGTCAGGGGACTCACCAGAGAGAGTTTAAACCCTACGTTGTCCGACTGGCGAAGCTTCTGAGGAAAAGAGCCAAGGTAGCTCAGCTTTCCTAATGTCCATCACCCACTTTCAACACCCCAGTATAGGTTTTTTTTTTTAAATCTAAACTTCTTTTTTCCTTAGAAAAACCCAGAAGAGGACTTCTCCCATCGAACCCTGTCATGGGAACCAGGTCACCTGATGCTGACGCTCTACGTGATCCGCAGCATGGAACAGCTGCTACCCTTCTTCACCATGCTCTGTCAGGTTTTCAACAGCAAGAGTTGCTCAGGCCTGGCCGTAGCCCACAGCCCCACGGACGCAACCGCACCCGGTCGCAAAGAGGGCCACAAACTCGAGAGCCAGAAAGTCTTCTGGAGTCAGGCCCGACAGACCATCGAGGAGATGGTGGAAAAAGACTTTCTAGAGGGGCTGATCAAGACATGAGAGTCCTGCAAGAGGACGGGGGCATTAGCATATCAACACTAGTGACAAACCTCAACTTGTACATTTCAGAACAAGGGAACCCTAATGGGATAAGTATTTTGAACAGTTTTTTGTATTTTTATTGATAATTTTACTTTTAAAAGGCTATTGTATTTAATTTCAACGGTTTGTATACATTGTATGGAGCAGCTTTGATGCCTGACTTTTAACATTAGATACGGGTCCATTTGGACAAAGTGAAGATGCTGTGTCATTCCATATCTATGTGAATTAATAAAGATTTCTAATAAGAAGGTGCTCCATCACTGCAGAACGTCAGCAAGAAAGAAGCATCCTGTGAAGATCGATGGGTTTTCAAACAGCATAGAAATACTGTGATGCAGCGCATTGGCTATCAGTGAGATTTATTTATTTCAAGCATCTTTTGTAATAATTCTGTGCCCTCATTCTGACAGAACGGTGAGATCTGAGGCAGCACGCTTCATATGACCTTCACGACAGCAGGGAAACGTGAGACGTCAAGCTTGATTAACCCTTCATGCCTTTTTTACGACACCCTCCGTGCCTGTTCTCGTCTCCCCCTGAAATCTCGCGATAACTTAGACGGCAGCAGCAGCGGCGTCGGTAACACTGCGTCACCTGACTCGGAAGAAGGGGGGCGGGGCGTGGTGTCGAACGAGATCGATCATTTAATAATTTAAATAAACAAGAAGACGTAAATCCGCCGAGGAACCTGCCTCCCTGCGAACCGGGTCACAGCGCGGATCTCCGGGGGGCAGTGCGAGGCTGACAGCGGCGGCGAGAGGAAGCGTCCTGCAGGGGAGGTGGAGGAGGGGACACCGCTGCGCTGGATGCTGGGGGATGATGATGATGGTGCTGATGATGCCAACCAGGTCCTGATGCTACTCTGAACACCCGGCTGAAACTCGGGAACTGCCGGCTGCTGCTGCTGTCGATACGGAGTGAGGATTATCCCGGCGGCTGGGGCGCACAAGGCGGCGACGAGCGCAGCGATTCGTACAGAAGCTTCACCAGTCAGTAATAACGCCTAAAATGAAGGGGAAAAAAATGTCGTAATTCTTGTTAAGACCAATCATTTTCAGTGGACACTGCTCCCCAAAGAAGGATTAATCCGATTCGATTTTATTGATTGATTTGATCCGAATCACCCACAAAAATCTCCATAACATGTCCTCTTTCCTTTCCCTCGGTTCTTTGAAGGACAGCTGGGATTACAGAAGGCGTGGAGTTGTTTTTTGAAGGGGGGTAGAACCAGATTGGACGCCTGGGAGTCGAGGCTCATCCCCTCAGAAAGAAGATGTCGGGTCAAACGCTGACAGATCGGATCGCCGCGGCGCAGTACAGCCTGACGGGATCCGAGGTGTCCCGGGCGGTTTGCAAGGCCACCACGCACGAACAGACAGCTCCCAAGAAAAAACACATGGAATGTAAGTCGTCCATCTGTCCATCCATCAATCCACCTATCCACCTCGTCCTTTTGACCCTCATCCTCCCATGCGCAAATAGGCCATCATGGTGCCTCCCCCATGCCCCAGTATGGGGTTATTTATTTATTTATTTAAGCTTCCCTGGTGCTTAGACCATTACAGTCAGGCATCGTCCTCCTCTTTTTAGCAGCAGCTGAGCACCAATGGTGTTGTGAGCAAAGGATGAAAGATAAACCACGCATCTGTATCTGTAAATTGTAAAAGAAAATGAGAAAAAACACACATGGACTTCATCGGTTGCGTGTCTGGTGTGCAGTCCCACACGCTAGGGCACACCAGCAGAGCACCAGCAGAGCACCAGTAGAGCACCAGCAGAGCAGGTGTGTCCTGGCCCCCCTTTTTTGCAGCTTGATTGCAGATTTAGACGCCGGTTATGAAGCAAGCTCCACTGCATTTAGATTTCACCCCATTTTATACCACAGATCCATATATAAAGTTGATCAAATCTATGGATTTGCACCATTAAACACGGAAGTAGTGACTGATGGTGACCATCCTTATTTACCTTAGGGGGAAGAATCAGACCCAACAGCATCTTAGGCAGCTTCATTGTTCACTCGATACCTTAAAATCAATCTTATTGGCTTCATCTGTGTATATAAATGGAATATAGGTTCATCGAGCTCATACTTGGTAAAGAGAAACCATAACAAGATCTTTATGGTGTAGTTAAGCCTTACAGAAGGCACTTTTGTGTCTCAAAGTACCAGCTATGTGTGTGTGTGTCTGATAAAATGGAAGTCTGTCTGCAACAAAAATGTTATTCCACATTTTGCAGTTCAACTTTGGGAGTGGGATTGTTGTGTCGGGGGTCAGGCCACCTAAGGTCACCCAGGTCAGGTGGGAAGGGCCACAAGCATCAGCGAATGTGGAATTAAAAAGGACATTCTAAGGAGGACGTACAGGCCGGAGAGAAACCGCCTCAGAACAAACACAGCAGAGTTTAAGTGTCTGCAAAAAGAAGATGGATCTATTCCAAAAACGACCCCCCCCCCCCTATCACCACACACACACTCACACACACACTACTCTCTTTATCTGCTGCTGCTCATGTTGCCCCAACATATCAGGACTAAAAATCCTCAGTGCATTTTCTTAAAGCGATTATCACCAACAGCCGTGATTAAGAAGTCCTCGCACCAATTACCTTTTTCCTCCGCCGCAGGGCCCTCCCCACTCAGGGGGATCTGGAGGATGCACGATCGGGGAAGGGTGGGTAGGAAAACAGGAGGGGAGGCCGCGCGAAGTGTAAACAGCGTGCTGGGTTGCGTTTCAGCTGCCGAGGTGTCGTTTCCACAACGTGAGTCACCGTTCCCACATCTGAGAGGCAGACTGGCACCCCGATATGGGTGGTGGGGTCGGCAGGGACGGCCATGCTCGGCCTGATGTTTACATTTTGGCTAAAAATTCCATGACTTTATATTCAGACTACAGATTTTAATTGTTAGAGACACATAATTAACACATCAGGGGAAGCAGAAGGTGGTATTATATATCAGGAATTACCTTCCTATCGTATCTGCTCTAAGATGTTGGGCTTTAGGGTCTCCGTAGACGTGAATTTAAAGGTTTCGCACTTGAAAAGGATGCCGGTCTGGAAACAGAGTGGCAGCGTGGTTGTTGTTCCACTTCTTCTCCTGTTGCTGGATAATTCTGTGCAGTTCTTCTCCTAATGGTGAGAAAACAGAGGATTGTGAGAGAACGCTGTTAAGGGAGGGCTGATCTCTCAGCGGGGGGTCTTTTGCAAGCCCTGGAATGCTTTTTCTTATGTCAAAGACTGTGTGGGAGGCAAGCTAACAAAAAAAAATAATAAAATAAGAATTGTGTGTCCAGATTAATGAACCGGATCAGCCAGGCTGTTGCCATCACACCATTAACTACTCCAAAGACGCTTTAAGGCTATTTTCTGAAAAACCTCAGGAGGTCAACAAGTCGGCCCGCCTTTAAGTGTCCCTGCCATCATCTCCACACTTCGCCTGTGCATGGGGACGCTTGTGCAGGAGCTACATAGCAGCAAGCAAGCCCAGCGCCATTAGCAGCGGGATAAAAAGCGACTTGTGAAAGAGTTTTTCATTTTTCTGGGCTCGTTTCTTCCTCGGATGTCCCTCCGAGCCGCGGCGGCGTCTGGATCTCTCAGAGGCTCCATCGTTGTTCGGCCGCGGCAGTTGTACACGGCCGGGACAGAGTGCATGATGGGTATTTGTTCCTCCTATTGTACATCGCTGAAGGGTGAAAGCGGCTATAAATAACCCGATGCATTCATGGCCTCTTGGTGTGTAGCTCAACAAGGCATCGCTCATCTGCATCTTTGGCTCTGCCCTGTTACGTAAATGCACCGCTTACTGAACACAGCAGTCTTCAGCTACACGGCTGTTAACAGATGGGAATTTATATAAATAATAATACAAAAACATGCTATCCTAAATGCAACAGCTGAATCAGTTATTACACGTGTTTTAATGATGCTGCAGTGTTAAACGTGTAAAACGGAACTTATTATTATGCTGTTTGCCGGGCTAAAGCTGGGATGACTCATGTATATGTGACCCCGATCAGTTTGCTACTGTGAAGATGATTGGGAGGGAATTTTTGCTTCCTGATGTCGTCGCAAATGCGAAAGCTTGTTTCCTAGGAAACCACCTTGACATCCCGCTTGTGGGTTTTATCTGTTTGTTTGAGAAAATCCTCAGCAGAACCTGTCAGGGAGCTTTCTGTAAGCGCTCCCGTGCATTCCGCCTCTGTTCTGCGCTGCATTTGCAACCTAGCCCGTGTTTGCAGATGTTGCTGACTGTTGTGGGTACACCGAAAGGTGCTTTCGGGGAGCGGAGTCCCCGCGGTGGAGGGCCGGGTGCGGCAGACGTTGCGGCTCACCCTGTCTCGGATTAGATGACAGAAAAATGCAAATGTGCGAGTTTGTGTTTGCCAAGATTCAGAGACAACGGCGCCGTGGTGACGTCTTTTTTCAGATGGATGGAGTTACAATGAGAACTTTATTGTCTTTGTCTTTGAGGGTGCAGCTCTGGGCTGGGGCATATTACTGGTCTTCCACTTTGAAAATGTGCTACGCGTACTACACATACCAGCAAAAAAAACTGAAAAAATGGTGTAGAATTCTTCTCCTGCGCCCCTGTCATCATGCAGATGGGTTTAGCCTTCAGCTAAAAGCGCCCCTGGGTCCACACAACCTGTTAATAACCGGTTTGACCTTGAATGCAACACATTTCCAACTCCTTGACTGTAAGTAACCAATGTGTTTAGTTGTAGTGATCCATCTCGAGTCTGCTCAAGTGGAATAACCCTCCTAAAAATGTCACTCTAACTGTTTATTTTTACCATAGTAGTTTAAGGAAATGCATCTGATTCACTTGCTGCTTCCTTCTAAGTTGATGTGAAATCCCGATGATGCGATTGTGCCGCGTCCTCCTTGCGAAACAGATGAGGCTGCATCTTTTGCATACCTTTTGCCTCCCTCTCCAGTTTTTCTGTTTAATGCTGTCTATTTAATATGGGATTGCGCTCATGGTCCTTAAATGTAAAATCTAAAGTGAAGATGAAAACCAATGTCATCGGTAGACAACAGGTGAGGAGAACCTACAAAGACGCCTGAGAGTGTCTTCAGATGGGATGTTAGTGTAATGTAAACGTGTGTGACAGCTTGCATGGAAATTTAGAGAAAGACTGTAAAGTTTGGGTACTTCTGGAAGGTTTTAATGCAGAAATGAAGGGTTTTATTGGTAGATCTTCACCATGTTCACCTAGATGTTTTGGACCTGATTAAAAACCTTGAATAGCCTGTAAGAGAGGAGCACGAGAAGCTGTTTGGAAAAACAAAGTGGTCAGTAGGAAGTGTCAGCGTGACTGGCTCTGCAGAGCGAGACGCACTTGCACGTTCACTCCGCCTTCCTCACGCTCGTCCGCATGAATAATGGAGGAGGAAGGTGGGGGAGACTGTGAGTCCTGCTGGATTGTTGCTCCGCGTCTCAAAAAGATCGGAGGCTCCCTGCGTGATTCTGCGCCTCCCTTCCTGCGCCCATTTGGCAAATTGGAATGTTTTACACGTGCATTATTAATAACATTTTCCCCTTTTGCTTCAATAAATTAGACAGGCGATGAGTTTTGTGAATGAGCCATACCAGCTCGTGCAGGTTTTAGGGACAAACGGTAATAACGTATATGAAATGATGGCGCTTCGTGGTAAACGCAGAGTGAAACGGACAGAGTCGGAGCCAGAGAGCGTGGGAGGATGCTGGCGTGCTGACTCATCAAGCCTGTGGGGCTTATCCCACGCCCACCCCACTCCCCCTCCCCCCTCCTCATGTGTGTGTGTGCATGTGTGCTAAATTGCTACAGAGCAAACCTCCAGCATTGATGAAAGCATCGCAGCGAGGCAGCAACCCCGACAGAAACCCTGCTATGGCTTATTCGTTTAACTTCTGCTGTCGTTCCCGGCTGCCTCACCTGCCTCGCCGGGGCCGTGTCTCCTGCCCATGTGCTCGACTCACTCTTTCCTGTGGGTTTTCACTTAAATAGTCTCCGTTTTGCCCGATTGTCTAGTGTCCTAGACCCAAACGTTCCAGCCGTTAACTCAGATTTATGTTGAGGTTAAGAAGTTTTATCTTTATTTTATAAAAACCTGCCTCTGCTTTATTAAGAATATATGTATAATGTATATTATGCCTTTATGCTGTATTTGTCTCTCTCTCTCTCTTCTGTCTTTCTCTTCTTCTCCTCCTTTACCCAGCTGGCTTTCAGCAGGACAGCTCCTCTTTGTACGCCGGGTCCTGCTCAAGGTTTCTTCCTGTTAAAAGGCGGTTTCTCCTTGCCGTTGTGCCTACCTGGGGGTTCAGGCTCTGTGTTTCTGCCTCTGCAAAGCACCTAGAGACCATTTGATTGCAAAAGGCGCTATAGAAATAAAACGGAACTGAATTAAATCGATTTTTAGTTTGTTCGGTAGGTTGGTTGAATTAGGACTTGAAGCTTCTGTTCACTCCTGGACCACAAAACGACTTCAAATAAAGTGCGTGAAATCTCCAGCGCTGTGAGCCTAACTAGTGAGTTTGTTTTTTGTTTGTTTTTTGTTTTTTTGCGGCGGAAACTATTTGATTTCGTCTTTTCAGTTTCTCCTGATGCAGGAAAATCCAATAGCTGCCTGTTGGCCAGCTGGGGTTACACACTGCTGCACGTGACAGTATTGATGAGCATTTAATTAATGCTTCCTCTTTGTTCTTTGCCCATCTCTGTCACACAGGGCCTCAAACATAGCGAACTCTTTGCTCTGAGGTTTCGGAATTTCTCATTTCTGGGCTTTTTAACCGTTTTTTGCTGTCCTTGTTGTTGTCCTGCCGCTGCTGCAGGGGTTGAAGTGCTAGTTGTCTCCTGCTTTCTGTCTCTCCCTCTGATGGTAATGACCAGCCGCAGGAACTAGCTGGAGCCATCGTGTCAGATTTGAGATGGAAGACGGCAGCTTCCAGAAGCATTTGAGGCCTGCTCGGAGGAAAGGAGCGATGCTCTGAGCTGGCAGCGCCGCCGTTGCACCGTCACGCTTCTGTTTTGCCGTCCCATCTGTCTCCCTGTTCCATCGGCTGGTGTTCCGCTCCCTCGCTGAACTTCTGCTCGGCTCCTTTCCTTCTCCAGACCTGATCCAGGCCACCCAGGACCAGACCAACGTGAACGTGCCCCAGATGGTCGACACGCTGATGGAGAGGGTCGGCAACGCCAGCTGGGTGGTGGTCTTCAAAGCCCTGATAACCACGCACCACCTCATGGTGCACGGTCACGAGGTGAGGAAGAGGATGTAGATTCTAGTGTTGCTGTAGCCAGAGGGAGTAAAAAAACCATTCATCTTTCACTGAGAATCTAACCCAGCGGATCCTAATAGACCATGAGGATTCCGGATGACTGTCGTTTGTCGTCTGTGGTCAATTCTGCCTCTGCTCATTTAAATTTTAGGCCCGCAGGAACATAATCGCCGAAAAAGCGAGTGAAACACTCCCAGTAGCACAGTTTCTGTTCCTTCAGCCATGGAAGGAGCATTAAAGAGGAGATGAGAGTCATCGGGGTCCCCAGAAACCTTGTTTTTATGCGTATGGTTACAGTAGTGGCTAAGTGTCGGGAAGTCACCATTGGAATTAACACTCAAACATAATAATGAACTAAAACTGATGCTTGTGATCTGCTCGGTCTAGGTTTTAATAACCGAGCTCGTTTCCCGAGCCAACGCCTTGTCTCTGCACCTCTGCACTCTTTTTCCAGGATCTCACACCATCATTTGTCAAATCTGGTGAAATGGAAGTAATCTGATGGAGGCGCCAATAAGGACACATTGATTCAGGAGTTTTGAGGAGGTTGGAATAAAAAAAAGAAACCAACATTTAGCAGCGACTGGACGACTGTCAGTGGGGTCTTCTGCTTCAGGTCCCGACCTCCTGACCCCATTTATGTCCTGTCAGCCGAAGAGAGGCAATAACTGTAAATAAAGAGCAAGAGATCACGCAGAGAGATGAGCCCATGCTCCTTCATGTCACTGTGGCCAAGCTGTAGGAAAATAAGATTTAATGATATAGGAACATGCTGACCAATAAAATATCGATACAGGAATTCAGGTGAAAGTTAGGAATTTAAAAATCCGTGGCATGCAACTAGGTGTTTTCTTAATCAACATCAAGCAGAACTTTAAGGACTTAACCTTCCCTGAAGATAAAACGCTCTGTGTTTAGGTAAACGAGCCAGTGTGTGTGTGTTTGTGTGTTTGTGCAGATTCTGCAGAGAGGGGGGCCTATTTGTCTCCATTACGCTCTGCTTCCTGGTGCCGTGGCTGTGTGGAGCTGAATTTGTAGCACACTCCCACTCACTGCTGCAGTCGTGCTGTTTGTAATGCAGCATTTCTGTGTCTAGTGGTGCTAAACAACCCCAGTCAGGCCCTTCAGGAGTTCCGCTTCCTGCTGCACACCGTTATTTGGTTTTGCCGAAAGCGCCAAACATCCACCTTAGCATCTTTACCGCTGAAGCAAAAGCAGATATTTTACTTTTTTTTTTGATGGATGCATTAATTGTTGAGTCCACTTTTCACTATACCAAGAAAAAGAAGTCGCGTATCTATGTAAAAATGAAGCATATTTGTTCTTTGCTGCAGAAATTCCTGCAGTTGCTGTCATCCAGGAACACTCTGTTCAACCTGAGCAACTTCCTGGACAAAACGGGCTCCCATGGTAATCGGGGCGCCTCTTTGGATTCTCATCCCCTTTGTTTTGCTCTTGTTGTCCTTCTCACCATCATTTTTGAATCCGTGCTTTGTAACATGAGTCATGAAACAACCGCTGCTGGTGGTGAGCAGTTAAATGCAACAGCAGTCAGCTCTCCCGTGCCTGCTCTAATTAAAGCCGTCTCCATGGTAATCGATGCGGTGTACCCTGGTGATAAATACTGGGTTGGTGGCCTGCTGGCATGAGCGTCCTGTCTACAGGGTGAGGATAGAAGACCAGATGTGTTTAAGGACACATTGGTACCCACCAGCTGCGGATGTTTCTGTTGACCGTTACAAGATCCGCTCGTCTTCTCCGCTCCCAGTCCTAAAACCCAGTAATCTTGTTGCTTCACACGTAACACACACATAAGTGGTCGTTTTGACATGTTTTAAATCTTTTATCTTTTAAAGTTAAGGATAACTGCATACTTTACATGTATTTTTTTGGTTTGTTTTGTTTTAATGAACACCATTCGTACAACTGTTATCAATGAAACACTCATTGCAGCCATGTTTATGTTTACACGTTGGCATCCTCTTCAGGTTTTGACATGTCCACGTTCATCAGGCGCTACGGCCGCTACCTGAACGAGAAGTCCTTCGCCTACAGACAAATGTCCTTCGACTTTGTCCGAGTCAAGAAAGGGTACGTTTTTCTATTTCACGCAGCGCAATTACTGGTGTGTGTACCCGCCTGTGTGTGGGATGGATCCAGGTGTGTTTGTGGTGCCACTTAGTGGGTTTGCTGAACATGGAGCAGCTGAATGCTGTTTCACCGGCAGACAGAAGGTCAAAGTTGCACTGAAAAAAACAGCAAGAAAGGCAGAAAAATGAGTCTCGCCGACGCGGCCGCAGGCGTGTGTGTAGGCGTAGATTCGTCTGAGTCGTCTCACCCGTTCTGTCTTTGTCGGTGTCAGAGCTGAGGGCGCCATGCGGACCATGTCGGTGGAGAAGCTGCTGAAGGGAATGCCCATTCTGCAGAGCCAGATTGACGCTCTGCTGGATTTTGAAGTGAGCCGCAGCTGAGTGTTCATCAGCGTTGTGCTTTAACTCGGAATCCTCTTTATTCATTTGCTTTTTAACTTCTCGTTAACACTGAGCCTGTTTATGAATGTCCTTGTGATAAACATTAACGAGGGTTTTATAAAATGCTTATCAACACTAATATGTGTTTATAAGACTACAAAAGCCTTATTAATAAGTTCCTTCAAATGAAAGCGCTTTAATTTCAATGTACTTGGACTTTTTCTAAGTAATTACCTGGCACTTTGAATCGTATTAGATTTTAGATTAGGTTAGATTCAACAAAGCTCATGTCGGGTGTAGGATGTAAAAGCAAAGCTGTTCTGAACGAACAGTCCCGAAATGAGCAGGTATAATACTGCAAACTTGCAATCATGTGTCGTATACTGTTTATTTAGCCTTATACAGTCCAAATAGTGTTAATAAGCATCTTATAAATGCCCTATTAATGTCTATTCCAAGGTCGGTGATGTAAAGTGTTCCATCTCCTCCTCACACTGTGCCTCTCCGGCCAGGTACAACCCAAGGATCTCAACAACGGAGTCATCAATGCCTGCTTCCTCCTGCTCTTTAAAGATCTGATCAAGTTATACGCCTGCTACAATGACGGCATCATCAACCTGCTCGGTACGAGTATTTCACTCACATCGGTCAACCGAATCACTCCGGTGGAGCGTCACATGTTATCCCTTCCTCCCCTTTCAGAAAAATTCTTCCAGATGAAGAGAAGCCAGTGTAAAGACGGACTGGAGATCTACAAGAGGTTCCTGACACGGATGACGCGGGTTTCTGACTTCTTTAAAATCGCCGAGGTAGAACGCGGACCTCGTCCTCACGCAGCAGCTGTTCCAGCTCGTCCCGCTGAATTCCAACGGCTCTCTCTTTTTTCATTCACAGCAAATGGGGATCGACAAAAATGACATTCCGGAACTCACTCAGGTAAGAGTCATAAAGAGGTGCAGAGTGATGACGAGCTGAGGAGCGATCGGCATTTGACGCGTGTCACGAGATTGGGCTGATGATGCTGGAATCGTGACAGCAACTGTCGTTGCCACCTGTGGAATGACAGCTCTGTCCGCGGATGGTGGCAGGGAAATATTCCCCTCATCATTCTGCAGTGTGATCCTTTAAGCTTCATACCCGTAGGTGATCCCATTTAGTCTGGTTGAACTCTGCTGAATATTTTCACCTTTATGTAAGCGTTTATGTAATTAGTAACTATAATTGTTCTATTTCTGTGTGGCTTATAAGAGGGCGGTGATAGATACATCGTAATATGGGTGGTCTGTCAGAGGTAATGCTGCAGACGTCGTGGCAAAGAAACACTGACTCAGCAGTTTGAAAGCGAGGCGTCACTGGAATTTGGGGCCCATAGTTCCATTAGTGTCTCTGTTTCAAGGGTGTTACCATCAGCCTCTCCGATCCTTTCCAAATGCATTTGCCTCCGTTTTATCCCGCAGGCCCCAGAAAGTCTTTTGGAGTCCCTGGAGACACATCTTAACACGCTAGAAGGGAAGAAACCGTAAGTTGCTCAAAGTGTCTGCGATACAATACTTCAGACTTGTCTGACTTCAGATATGGTAAAATATTTGTAACTTAAAAAAAATCATGCCAAATAACTGCTGTAGAATCAAACTGGAGTGGTGTAAAAGTACTAAGTACACCTCTCAGTGTCGCATTGCTGGTAACAAAGACTTTTCCCTTTTTTTCCTGAACTCAGAGAGGATAAGTAAGTATCTTTTACAGTTAAAAAATATTATAATAACGCTCAACATTCATTGACTGTAGAAAATATATCCAAACAAACGCTCGATGTAAAGTTCAAGATGCACTTCCACAACGTCACTGCTGTCGTGCTGTGGAAGGTGCTGTTCATCATTCATTCGTTCATCTTACTGCCTGTTTGACACCGGTGTCGCCACCCGCCTCTCATTTGATAAGACTCTGCATTTATGTCATTAAACTTTATAAATTTGTGGCTTTTTGGTTTTTCCAGGTCTCCCACTAAGGTAAGCTGTCCTTAAATATTCAAACATAATCTCTGTCAGTCTTTAGCTTGTGGGTTTTGGTGTGGAAAACCTGCTGAGTCACAGTAAAACGCGTTACTTTTGCTCGCTTCCGTCCCAGGATGCAACAGCCAACAACACCTCGCCGGCGGCTGGTGCCACAACTGTCGCCGCCGCCTCGGCTCCCGCTGCACCGCCAGCAAAGCCTCCTCACTCCGCGACGTCCGGCGGACCCCCAGCCCGCCCGGGGCCACCTGCCAAACCCCCCCCACCCTCGGTTACACCCACGGCGCCTACCCCACCCGTCAGAGCTACCAGCAAGTGAGGGTCCCTCAGCAGTGTGCAGTTTGAGTTTGCGTCCTCTGTGTCAACGTCCCCTCTTCATTTCTCAGTGCTCTCGATGGCTTCTTGTTGGACCTGGACCCCATGTCCTCCTCATCAACCAAAGGGGCCACAGCAACTTCCTCCACAACCGGCTGGGGAGGTAACCTTTTGTTAAAAATCATCAAAAAAACACCTCCGGGGACTTTCTCCATCAATAGCTCACTATTATAGACTGATTTTTTGCAATAAATGATCATGAATGAAACTTTTTATCTGGTATTGAGATCAATTACCCAGATATTCAACAATTTGTTGGCAAACAACGAGTAACAAGAACAGAATGTAGCAACGAGCTAATGGCTGTAATTGATGCGTGTGTGCATACGCTATACGCTTTCATCCCAAAGTAAACAAGCTCACGAATAAAACATTTCAAAAGTCTTTCCGAGCAGCAGACTTTAGTAGACCATGCTGGTGCTCGTCATATTTCATCCCATTAGATGTAAAGCCTTTTGGCCCCCCATTACCGAGGGCCTTTTGCAGCCCCTGCGCAGCCGTTTTATTGCTGCCGTCAGACGAATTGGATCCATTTTCTAAGGAGTGAAGGAAGGCAAAAAACAAATCTCATAGTTTGCGCTGTGGAAATGTTTGGCCAGGCACACGCGAGGGTATAAAGGTGCAGACACGGAATAGGCCCGTTGCTGCAGTCGGAGGAATATTCTGCACGTCCTTTAGATAACACAGCATGTCACACACAAATCTATGTTTTTTTCCTGTATCAGCATGGCAGGGACAGCATTTAGTCTTGGCCTTTTTTAGTAGGATGAAGTGTCAATCGAAAGATTTCTAGATCTCGCCAGACCATTTTATGGCTCCATCTCATGCTCTCGCGTCTGTGTTTTCCTCCATCTGTCCTGCAGATCTCCTGGCGGAGAGTGAGTATCCCCGTGACCGCGTCACACACTTTAAGTTTTTTGTTGTTCCTGTCGTTTTTGCTTTTTGCTTGCAGCTGCCATGTTATTTTCCTGCCGTCGCGCTGGTTAGATTAACGGCTCTGTTCACACAGCGACTCCCGCTGCCTCCGGTGGAGCCCCTGACGCTCCGCCCACTAACGGAAAGTCGGCTGAAGCTGCCGCTTCTGCTCCCGCCACCGCCGTAGCCGCTCCGCCAGCCTCGCTTCCTGTCTCCGCTCCTTCTGCCGTCTTCCACGGATCATTGATCTTTTTGGAGGTCAGTTAGCTTTGAGGATGGGATGCGGAGCAGGGTGACAGAGGTCAAAGGTCAAAGGCAATACACTATTGGATATTAATCTTTTTTCAGTAGTACTGCAGTAAGATTTAGTCCTTTGTAAAAAGATTTTCATAGATTATGCATAGTCAGACCATCTGAAATATAAATTAGAAATGTGCAAGGGTTATATGAAGCTTTTATGTCAGGAATGTTGTAGCTGTGTTGATATTAAGGATTGTTTCATTCATCTCAGTCTTGTGTAGAGAATTGAAAAAGGAGAATAAGAGCGTTGAGATGGAAGATCAATCAAAGATCAGTGGCGCCATTTTTGTTTTCATTATTATTATTTTTTGTTTGTTCGTAACACAATGATTCAAATGGGACTCTTTTGAATCTGCACGTTTTTCTGATGATTTCACATCCTGCTTTCCAGCGGAGGGCAAAACCTTTTTTTTCCCCTAAAAGAACCAAGCAAAGGAAGTTGCTTTTGGAACTGCGTTCAGAGCCTATCACCAACATCTGTGTAACAATGTCGTTCCTTCGCTTTGATGACATTTCCAGTGTTTTTGCTGCCTTTTTGGTTCGTCGCCTTGTGATTTACACAAATACGACTTTATATACACGTTCCGATGACCAAAAGCTCAGATTTTTTAAATGCTATTATATGTTGATGCTGAGTTTGTTTGACAAAGAGAGAATTCCCCCCACCTGTCCCTAAATTTTCCCCCTCCTGTCACAGAGTCAAAGTGACTTGTGACGACCTGCCTTCCTCCTTCTATGCTCACTGAATGCAGCATTATGCAGCCCTTTGAGACCTTTATTTTTATTTAACTCGAGTTAAAATTTAAATCCACTGCTGGGTTGCATATTTCTTGTATTCTCTGACTTTTCCTAACGCTAACCTCTCATTTTTTTTTTGTTTCCCCTCCATTCCACCCACTGACCCACCTTTTCTTCGTTGCTTCCATGTGTCCGTCGGTGTGTTGGCTTTCGGTGTTCTGTGTCGTGTTTGTGTTGCGGCTGTTTTGTCTATGATGCCCTAGATGCGTTTGCGCCCTCCCCAGGAGACGGTCCCTCCACGGTAGCTGCGGCTCCCGCTGCTGATGCGTTTGCCGGATCTGGTGGGTGACAAAACAGCTCAGTAGGTTTGTGTGTGAGCGAGAGAGTGTGTGTCAGAGCTCTCGTATCGTTTGTTCTAAAAACTGCCTCTGCTTCTTGAAGACAGTAGAATAAACATGGCCGCAGGCTCTACTGTCTGGCTCCAAATCCCGCTCTAACACCCCGATCACTCGCCCCCTTCATCATAACAACTTTTCTCCTGCTAATATTCACCGATGAATAAAAACAGCTGATGCCAACACTAATGCTGCCGAACCGTGATGATTACTTCCCTAATCATTAATGAGCTTTCAAAATCCCTCCATTAGTCTCTCTCTCTCTCTTTGGCCAAGGCCAGTTTTGAAGGTGTAAAAGTTGCCAGTTTTAGGAAACCGACCCCAGACTTGTCCCTTGTTTTCCAGTTGGTTGTCACTGATACTTGGGAAAAGACGTGTTTCAACCAGAAAAGAGAAAAATGACAATTCCAGCAATTCTAGCTTAGGGAAAAAAAAAACCCAATACATTTGTGAAGGATTGTCCCCACAGACGGATGAACAAATCCCCGTGCGCTTGTTTTCTGCTCTTCATCCCTAAATTTCTTTCTCTCTCTAATAAAGCAGATCTATTTTTTAGTCTCTGTTGTTTCAACTAACCCCTCTTCCTCCCTCGTCTTCCTTCCAACACTCCTTCCCGCTTCTCCTCAAGACCCCTTCGCCACGACGGAGGGGAGCGGCAGCATCGCTCCGGAGCTGGACCTTTTCGCCATGAGGCCGGCCGACCCCGGCGCCGTCACCCCTCCCGCCTCCACCGAGGAGCCGACCGCCGAACCCCCCGCCGCCGCCGCTGCAGTCCCCGCCCCCAGCGCCTCTTCCACCGCCATCGCGGACACCACCGCCGCCGCCACGGAGTCTAGCGCCGCCCCGACTCTCGATATCTTTGGTGGTAAAGTCGCCCCACTCTCCTTCTCGCACGGAAAAAGCAGCTCTGGATGGTGATGATGATGATGATGGCGATAGGACAATTAACCCACCTGTTTTTTTTATTTTCCTCGATTTGTTCCCCTCATTTACAGACTAGTTAAGGGTCAAAGCACCTTGACCTCCTCTGCTGAACTAAAATAAGATCCAAAATACATCTGGGTGATGACGTTCGCCTGTTTTAGTGGTAAAATCTCAATATTTGTGTACGTTTGTCTCGTTCACGACAGAGGCGGCTCAACGCGCTTTGGTTATTTATCAAGTACTAACAGGCAAAAAGGTGTTTTTCTTCTCCTGCTTGTGACAAATGCAGGCTCTTGAATGCTTTCTAGCGTATGCAGTTGGGTTAAATGGGAGTATTCCTCTTCACTGCACAATTGGCTCCCCACCAGCTCTCAGAAAAAGTGAAGCTTTCATCAAATTCTGGGTGAAAACTGCAGATCGAATAAATTGCACGCTGGAAATTGGAAATAATCCCTTTTAACCTCTGGATGGTTTGATTCTGCATCTGATCAAGACACACAGCGGCGTACCGGCTCAGTAACCAAAATGTTGCTCTCTCTGCTCCGCCTCTCTCCTCTTGACTCATCTTTGTGAATGCTCTCGACTTGGAATCTGAATGTACATATAATTGTGTGTCCTTATCCTTAGATATGTTTGATTCTATGCCTGCGCAAAGCCCTACCACTGAATCCAAAGCTGCTACCACTCCTAGCGTAGACCTTTTTGGTGCAGGTACCAGAGTTGAAATCCATTTCTCTGTGTGGAACCTCTTCATCTCTTCTGGTTTCTGTGCCTCCACTCCTCTGTCCCCCTCCCCTCACATGTCTCGGTCTGTCTCTCATTGTGCTTTGAGAACTGTGCATGTGACCCACTCGTCAAACGTGGATTCTCCTCGTCGCTGCTTTCTCGCGCTGGATCTTTAGTTCCTGTCGTGCTAATTCTTTTCTTTGCTCCCCCCCACCTCCACGCTTCTCTTCTTTCTTGTGTCCTGCCTCATGCTTGCGCTGGTAAATTAGATCTTCCCGCTGTTTCACGAGGGCCTTCTCCGTTGCCCGAACCGGCTGCGGCTGGAGACATCGTGACAGGTGAGTGAAGCTGCTTCGTCTTTCCTGCATCGGAAGAGTGCAACCAGCTTTTGCCACCCACCTTTATGTGTGGAGCTCTTCACAAGGTGCACACTTCAGGGATGCGGATGCAGGGATGCCTGCCCTCTCCTTCCGCTGCACGTCTGTGGGCTTTTTAGAAAATAAAGTTAAACGGAAGTAAAGCTTTTGCTGTCGGTGGGGTGGATTTAAATTTGAGGCTGGTACCTTTTTTTTTTCCTGTTTAGAATCCTATGCATCCCCAGCTCCTGCCGCTCCAGCTCCTGCACCTGCCCTGGTCGCTGCTTCTACTCCAACAGAGGATTTAAGTTCACCCAAAGCTGCAGAGCCAGCAAACGTCATCGACCTTCTGGGTAAAATCTCTCAGGTTTACACTTTTCCAGATTTTGACAGGAGTTGATGCCCCATATATCATGTATGCGTTGCTCAAAAACTGTAAATATTCTCCCTGAAGAACTGACATACAATAACAGCAGGGACCTGTTATGGCCTTGTTAATGTCTTGCTTCATGAAGATGATCTTGCCTTCCTCCATGCTGCGGCCCATAACGGAACAACCCCACAGACTCCTTCGGAGGTTCTGTGGAGGAGCCACTGACATCTGCACCTGGGGCCCCTGGAGATGATCTACTAGGAGGTACAGATCTCTCCGTTCTCTTCTTTTTTTGTGTACTGCTGAAGAAAACAGAGGGTATTCCTCCTTCAGGGCTCATGTCTCCCACCCTGGCACCCACTGCTGCCGCCCCACCTTTGGCTCCAGCCGTGGCTCCGGTGCAAAACGACCTCCTGGAGAGCGGGCCTTGACAGCGTGGGCCCCCTCCCTTCCCCGGCAGCGCCCGTCCCGGCTGCGGCTGCGGCGGCCCCGGTACCGGCAGAGCCTGTCCCCGGCGCACCGGCGCCCCCTGGTGGCTTTAACGCATCGAGTAAGACACTTTCATTATCCGGCTTTATAAATGACTGCGAGGTCCCGGGACGTGGTTTTTTTTTTGTGTTTGCACAGGTCTGTAGATGCACAGTGGGCTGCTGAGAGTTCTAAAAAGTTGACTAACAAATACGATTCTGTTTTTTCCTCTTGTGGAGAGCCTAACGAGTGCATGCGGAACACACTGATGGGTGCTGCTGAAATGCCCTCCTTATTTCTGCTGTCTGCACACTTCGGCGCCACTGTCGCTCTCTCTTATTCTGATCTCTTGGTTTTTTTTTTTTTTTTACACTTTAAAAAAATGTTTCTTTCTCCACCTCCTGCCCGACCGTCCCTTCTATGCAATCTCTCTCTCCCTCTCTGACTCTCTGATCCTATCCACACCTCCTCCACTCTGCGGCGTCACTGCTTGCTTCTTCTAATCTGTGATTGGTGAGTCCGACTTCACAGAACGTTGCAGCATGTGCAGTTTGGACCAGTGGCCCTTTTTTTTTCTCCTTGCATGGGGAGACAACCCGATCACCTCCCGCATGAGACAAGACTGATTCGATCGCTTGCAACTTTATCTCTCTTCTCCTCCTTTTACCGAAGGGTGATTTATCCAGGCAAGCTACTGAATGGTACAGGGAGGGCGGTTTGCAGGTTTTTATCTCTATCCGGGAACCAAAACATATATTTAGGCGTTCGTTTGCCTCTCTTTTTTTAAAAAAAGAATGAAAACTTGAAATTCCCCTCCAGGATGAACGCGCAGCTGCCTAAAACTGACGAGAGGTCACCACAAGGTCACCACAGTTGCTTTCCTTCGAATGCTCCCACATGTTTTACAGCACAGTCCCGCATTGTGCATGTAATGCACAACTGACTGCTGCTGCAACCCCCCGCCTCCTCTATCCGCTGCGCTGTCAGAGACATTCGAGAGGCTGGAGTCTGTGTGGTTTGTCTAATGTTGTGCCGTCTCCTCCCTCCCAAGTGTTGGATGGGTTAGGTGACCTGCTGATGCCTGCTGTAACGCCTCAGAGCACTGGGGGCAGCACCACTGGAAGCATGGCAGGAAGCATGGGGACTCCCATCACGCCAGGCGTCGCCGCTGTGCCTCCTGCCACCCCACCTCCCACCAAAACCATTGGGGGAGTCCTGGACTCTGCCCTGGATAACCTGATTGGAGGTAAATGGTGAAATGTCCTCAGTGGAGCTGTACTTTGATTTAATACTTTAAT
>CAAE01014344.1:123186-139811 GCA_000180735.1 Tetraodon nigroviridis | reverse complement strand
CGCTCGTCTTCTCCGCTCCCAGTCCTAAAACCCAGTAATCTTGTTGCTTCACACGTAACACACACATAAGTGGTTGTTTTGACATGTTTTAAATCTTTTATCTTTTAAAGTTAAGGATAACTGCATACTTTACATGTATTTTTTTGGTTTGTTTTGTTTTAATGAACACCATTCGTACAACTGTTATCAATGAAACACTCATTGCAGCCATGTTTATGTTTACACGTTGGCATCCTCTTCAGGTTTTGACATGTCCACGTTCATCAGGCGCTACGGCCGCTACCTGAACGAGAAGTCCTTCGCCTACAGACAAATGTCCTTCGACTTTGTCCGAGTCAAGAAAGGGTACGTTTTTCTATTTCACGCAGCGCAATTACTGGTGTGTGTACCCGCCTGTGTGTGGGATGGATCCAGGTGTGTTTGTGGTGCCACTTAGTGGGTTTGCTGAACATGGAGCAGCTGAATGCTGTTTCACCGGCAGACAGAAGGTCAAAGTTGCACTGAAAAAAACAGCAAGAAAGGCAGAAAAATGAGTCTCGCCGACGCGGCCGCAGCGGTGTTGTGTAGGCGTAGATTCGTCTGAGTCGTCTCACCCGTTCTGTCTTTGTCGGTGTCAGAGCTGAGGGCGCCATGCGGACCATGTCGGTGGAGAAGCTGCTGAAGGGAATGCCCATTCTGCAGAGCCAGATTGACGCTCTGCTGGATTTTGAAGTGAGCCGCAGCTGAGTTTTCATCAGCGTTGTGCTTTAACTCGGAATCCTCTTTATTCATTTGCTTTTTAAGTTCTCGTTAACACTGAACCTGTTTATGAATGTCCTTGTGATAAACATTAACGAGGGTTTTATAAGATGCTTATCAACACTAATATGTGTTTATAAGACTACAAAAGCCTTATTAATAAGTTCCTTCATATGAAAGCGCTTTAATTTCAATGTACTTGGACTTTTTCTAAGTAATTACCTGGCACTTTGAATCGTATTAGATTTTAGATTAGGTTAAATTCAACAAAGCTCATGTCGGGTGTAGGATGTAAAAGCAAAGCTGTTCTGAACGAACAGTCCCGAAATGAGCAGGTATAATACTGCAAACTTGCAATCATGTGTCGTATACTGTTTATTTAGCCTTATACAGTCCAAATAGTGTTAATAAGCATCTTATAAATGCCCTATTAATGTCTATTCCAAGGTCGGTGATGTAAAGTGTTCCATCTCCTCCTCACACTGTGCCTCTCCGGCCAGGTACAACCCAAGGATCTCAACAACGGAGTCATCAATGCCTGCTTCCTCCTGCTCTTTAAAGATCTGATCAAGTTATACGCCTGCTACAATGACGGCATCATCAACCTGCTCGGTACGAGTATTTCACTCACATCGGTCAACCGAATCACTCCGGTGGAGCGTCACATGTTATCCCTTCCTCCCCTTTCAGAAAAATTCTTCCAGATGAAGAGAAGCCAGTGTAAAGACGGACTGGAGATCTACAAGAGGTTCCTGACACGGATGACGCGGGTTTCTGACTTCTTTAAAATCGCCGAGGTAGAACGCGGACCTCGTCCTCACGCAGCAGCTCGTCCCGCTGAATTCCAACGGCTCTCTCTTTTTTCATTCACAGCAAATGGGGATCGACAAAAATGACATTCCGGAACTCACTCAGGTAAGAGTCATAAAGAGGTGCAGAGTGATGACGAGCTGAGGAGCGATCGGCATTTGGCGCGTGTGTCACGAGATTGGGCTGATGATGCTGGAATCGTGACAGCAACTGTCGTTGCCACCTGTGGAATGACAGCTCTGTCCGCGGATGGTGGCAGGGAAATATTCCCCTCATCATTCTGCAGTGTGATCCTTTAAGCTTCATACCCGTAGTGATCCCATTTAGTCTGGTTGAACTCTGCTGAATATTTTCACCTTTATGTAAGCATTTATGTAATTAGTAACTATAATTGTTCTATTTCTGTGTGGCTTATAAGAGGGCGGTGATAGATACATCGTAATATGGGTGGTCTGTCAGAGGTAATGCTGCAGTCGTCGTGGCAAAGAAACACTGACTCAGCAGTTTGAAAGCGAGGCGTCACTGGAATTTGGGGCCCATAGTTCCATTAGTGTCTCTGTTTCAAGGGTGTTACCATCAGCCTCTCCGATCCTTTCCAAATGCATTTGCCTCCGTTTTATCCCGCAGCCCCAGAAAGTCTTTTGGAGTCCCTGGAGACACATCTTAACACGCTAGAAGGGAAGAAACCGTAAGTTGCTCAAAGTGTCTGCGATACAATACTTCAGACTTGTCTGACTTCAGATATGGTAAAATATTTGTAACTTAAAAAAAATCATGCCAAATAACTGCTGTAGAATCAAACTGGAGTGGTGTAAAAGTACTAAGTACACCTCTCAGTGTCGCATTACTGGTAACAAAGACTTTTCCCTTTTTTCCCGAACTCAGAGAGGATAAGTAAGTATCTTTTACAGTTAAAAAATATTATAATAACGCTCAACATTCATTGACTGTAGAAAATATATCTAAACAAACGCTCGATGTAAAGTTCAAGATGCACTTCCACAACGTCACTGCTGTCGTTCTGTGGAATTTGCTGTTCATCATTCATTCGTTCATCTTACTGCCTGTTTGACACCGGTGTCGCCACCCGCCTCTCATTTGATAAGACTCTGCATTTATGTCGTTAAACTTTATAAATTTGTGGCTTTTTGGTTTTTCCAGGTCTCCCACTAAGGTAAGCTGTCCTTAAATATTCAAACATAATCTCTGTCAGTCTTTAGCTTGTGGGTTTTGGTGTGGAAAACCTGCTGAGTCACAGTAAAACGCGTTACTTTTGCTCGCTTCCGTCCCAGGATGCAACAGCCAACAACACCTCGCCGGCGGCTGGTGCCACCACTGTCGCCGCCGCCTCGGCTCCCGCTGCACCGCCAGCAAAGCCTCCTCCTCCGGCCGCCTCCGGCGGACCCCCAGCCCGCCCGGGGCCACCTGCCAAACCCCCCCCACCCTCGGTTACACCCACGGCGCCTACCCCACCCGTCAGAGCTACCAGCAAGTGAGGGTCCCTCAGCAGTGTGCAGTTTGAGTTTGCGTCCTCTGTGTCAACGTCCCCTCTTCATTTCTCAGTGCTCTCGATGGCTTCTTGTTGGACCTGCGACCCCATGTCCTCCTCATCAACCAAAGGGGCCACAGCAACTTCCTCCACAACCGGCTGGGGAGGTAACCTTTTGTTAAAAATCATCAAAAAAACACCCTCCGGGGACTTTCTCCATCAATAGCTCACTATTATAGACTGATTTTTTGCAATAAATGATCATGAATGAAACTTTTTATCTGGTATTGAGATCAATTACCCAGATATTCAACAATTTGTTGGCAAACAACGAGTAACAAGAACAGAATGTAGCAACGAGCTAATGGCTGTAATTGATGCGTGTGTGCATACGCTATACGCTTTCATCCCAAAGTAAACAAGCTCACGAATAAAACATTTCAAAAGTCTTTCCGAGCAGCAGACTTTAGTAGATCATGCTGGTGCTCGTCATATTTCATCCCATTAGATGTAAAGCCTTTTGGCCCCCCACTACCGAGGGCCTTTTGCAGCCCCTGCGCAGCCGTTTTATTGCTGCAGTCAGACAAATTGGATCCATTTTCTAAGGAGTGAAGGAAGGCAAAAAACAAATCTATAGTTTGCGCATGGAAATGTTTGGCAGGCACAGCAGGTATAAAGGTGCAGACACGGAATAGGCCCGTTCTGAGCGGAGGAATATTCTGCACGTCCTTTAGATAACACAGCATGTCACACACAAATCTGCTTTTTTTTCCTTATCAGCATGGAGGGAAGTTTAGTCTTGGCCTTTTTTAGTAGGATGAAGTGTCAATCGAAAGATTTCTAGATCTCGCCAGACCATTTTATGGCTCCATCTCATGCTCTCGCGTCTGTGTTTTCCTCCATCTGTCCTGCAGATCTCCTGGCGGAGAGTGAGTATCCCCGTGACCGCGTCACACACTTTAAGTTTTTTGTTGTTCCTGTCGTTTTTGCTTTTTGCTTGCAGCTGCCATGTTATTTTCCTGCCGTCGCGCTGGTTAGATTAACGGTTCTGTTCACACAGCGACTCCCGCTGCCTCCGGTGGAGCCCCTGACGCTCCGCCCACTAACGGAAAGTCGGCTGAAGCTGCCGCTTCTGCTCCCGCCACCGCCGTAGCCGCTCCGCCAGCCTCGCTCCCTGTCTCCGCTCCTTCTGCCGTCTCCACGGACATTGATCTTTTTGGAGGTCAGTTAGCTTTGAGGATGGGATGCAGAGCAGGGTGACAGAGGTCAAAGGTCAAAGGCAATACACTATTGGATATCAATCTTTTTTCAGTAGTACTGCAGTAAGATTTAGTCCTTTGTAAAAAGATTTTCATAGATTATGCATAGTCAGACCATCTGAAATATAAATTAGAAATGTGCAAGGGTTATATGAAGCTTTTATGTCAGGAATGTTGTAGCTGTGTTGATATTAAGGATTGTTTCATTCATCTCAGTCTTGTGTAGAGAATTGAAAAAGGAGAATAAGAGCGTTGAGATGGAAGATCAATCAAAGATCAGTGGCGCCATTTTTGTTTTCATTATTATTATTTTTTGTTTGTTCGTAACACAATGATTCAAATGGGACTCTTTTGAATCTGCACGTTTTTCTGATGATTTCACATCCTGCTTTCCAGCGGAGGGCAAAACCTTTTTTTTCCCCTAAAAGAACCAAGCAAAGGAAGTTGCTTTTGGAACTGCGTTCAGAGCCTATCACCAACATCTGTGTAACAATGTCGTTCCTTCGCTTTGATGACATTTCCAGTGTTTTTGCTGCCTTTTTGGTTCGTCGCCTTGTGATTTACACAAATACGACTTTATATACACGTTCCGATGACCAAAAGCTCAGATTTTTTAAATGCTATTTTATGTTGATGCTGAGTTTGTTTGACAAAGAGAGAATTCCCCCCACCTGTCCCTAAATTTTCCCCCTCCTGTCACAGAGTCAAAGTAACTTGTGACGACCTGCCTTCCTCCTTCTATGCTCACTGAATGCAGCATTATGCAGCCCTTTGAGACCTTTATTTTTATTTAACTCGAGTTAAAATTTAAATCCACTGCTGGGTTGCATATTTCTTGTATTCTCTGACTTTTCCTAACGCTAACCTCTCATTTTTTTTTTGTTTCCCCTCCATTCCACCCACTGACCCACCTTTTCTTCGTTGCTTCCATGTGTCCGTCGGTGTGTTGGCTTTCGGTGTTCTGTGTCGTGTTTGTGTTGCGGCTGTTTTGTCTATGATGCCCTAGATGCGTTTGCGCCCTCCCCAGGAGACGGTCCCTCCACGGTAGCTGCGGCTCCCGCTGCTGATGCGTTTGCCGGATCTGGTGGGTGACAAAACAGCTCAGTAGGTTTGTGTGTGAGCGAGAGAGTGTGTGTCAGAGCTCTCGTATCGTTTGTTCTAAAAACTGCCTCTGCTTCTTGAAGACAGTAGAATAAACATGGCCGCAGGCTCTACTGTCTGGCTCCAAATCCCGCTCTAACACCCCGATCACTCGCCCCCTTCATCATAACAACTTTTCTCCTGCTAATATTCACCGATGAATAAAAACAGCTGATGCCAACACTAATGCTGCCGAACCGTGATGATTACTTCCCTAATCATTAATGAGCTTTCAAAATCCCTCCATTAGTCTCTCTCTCTCTCTTTGGCCAAGGCCAGTTTTGAAGGTGTAAAAGTTGCCAGTTTTAGGAAACCGACCCCAGACTTGTCCCTTGTTTTCCAGTTGGTTGTCACTGATACTTGGGAAAAGACGTGTTTCAACCAGAAAAGAGAAAAATGACAATTCCAGCAATTCTAGCTTAGGGAAAAAAAAAACCCAATACATTTGTGAAGGATTGTCCCCACAGACGGATGAACAAATCCCCGTGCGCTTGTTTTCTGCTCTTCATCCCTAAATTTCTTTCTCTCTCTAATAAAGCAGATCTATTTTTTAGTCTCTGTTGTTTCAACTAACCCCTCTTCCTCCCTCGTCTTCCTTCCAACACTCCTTCCCGCTTCTCCTCAAGACCCCTTCGCCACGACGGAGGGGAGCGGCAGCATCGCTCCGGAGCTGGACCTTTTCGCCATGAGGCCGGCCGACCCCGGCGCCGTCACCCCTCCCGCCTCCACCGAGGAGCCGACCGCCGAACCCCCCGCCGCCGCCGCTGCAGTCCCCGCCCCCAGCGCCTCTTCCACCGCCATCGCGGACACCACCGCCGCCGCGGACACCACCGCCGCCGCCACGGAGTCTGGCGCCGCCCCGACTCTCGATATCTTTGGTGGTAAAGTCCCCCCACTCTCCTTCTCGCACAGAAAAAGCAGCTCTGGATGGTGATGATGATGATGATGATGATGATGATGATGATGATGATGGCGATAGGACAATTAACCCACCTGTTTTTTTTATTTTCCTCGATTTGTTCCCCTCATTTACAGACTAGTTAAGGGTCAAAGCACCTTGACCTCCTCTGCTGAACTAAAATAAGATCCAAAATACATCTGGGTGATGACGTTCGCCTGTTTTAGTGGTAAAATCTCAATATTTGTGCACGTTTGTCTCGTTCACGACAGAGGCGGCTCAACGCGCTTTGGTTATTTATCAAGTACTAACAGGCAAAAAGATTTTTCTTCTCCTGCTTGTGACAAATGCAGGCTCTTGAATGCTTTCTAGCGTATGCAGTTGGGTTAAATGGGAGTATTCCTCTTCACTGCACAATTGGCTCCCCACCAGCTCTCAGAAAAAGTGAAGCTTTCATCAAATTCTGGGTGAAAACTGCAGATCGAATAAATTGCACGCTGGAAATTGGAAATAATCCCTTTTAACCTCTGGATGGTTTGATTCTGCATCTGATCAAGACACACAGCGGCGTACCGGCTCAGTAACCAAAATGTTGCTCTCTCTGCTCCGCCTCTCTCCTCTTGACTCATCTTTGTGAATGCTCTCGACTTGGAATCTGAATGTACATATAATTGTGTGTCCTTATCCTTAGATATGTTTGATTCTATGCCTGCGCAAAGCCCTACCACTGAATCCAAAGCTGCTACCACTCCTAGCGTAGACCTTTTTGGTGCAGGTACCAGAGTTGAAATCCATTTCTCTGTGTGGAACCTCTTCATCTCTTCTGGTTTCTGTGCCTCCACTCCTCTGTCCCCCTCCCCTCACATGTCTCGGTCTGTCTCTCATTGTGCTTTGAGAACTGTGCATGTGACCCACTCGTCAAACGTGGATTCTCCTCGTCGCTGCTTTCTCGCGCTGGATCTTTAGTTCCTGTCGTGCTAATTCTTTTCTTTGCTCCCCCCCACCTCCACGCTTCTCTTCTTTCTTGTGTCCTGCCTCATGCTTGCGCTGGTAAATTAGATCTTCCCGCTGTTTCACGAGGGCCTTCTCCGTTGCCCGAACCGGCTGCGGCTGGAGACATCGTGACAGGTGAGTGAAGCTGCTTCGTCTTTCCTGCATCGGAAGAGTGCAACCAGCTTTTGCCACCCACCTTTATGTGTGGAGCTCTTCACAAGGTGCACACTTCAGGGATGCGGATGCAGGGATGCCTGGCCTCTCCTTCCGCTGCACATCTGTGGGCTTTTTAGAAAATAAAGTTAAACGGAAGTAAAGCTTTTGCTGTCGGTGGGGTGGATTTAAATTTGAGGCTAAAGGTACCTTTTTTTTTTTTCCTGTTTAGAATCCTATGCATCCCCAGCTCCTGCCGCTCCAGCTCCTGCACCTGCCCTGGTCGCTGCTTCTACTCCAACAGAGGATTTAAGTTCACCCAAAGCTGCAGAGCCAGCAAACGTCATCGACCTTCTGGGTAAAATCTCTCAGGTTTACACTTTTCCAGATTTTGACAGGAGTTGATGCCCCATATGTCATGTATGCGTTGCTCAAAAACTGTAAATATTCTCCCTGAAGAACTGACATACAATAACAGCAGGGACCTGTTATGGCCTTGTTAATGTCTTGCTTCATGAAGATGATCTTGCCTTCCTCCATGCTGCGGCCCATAACGGAACAACCCCACAGACTCCTTCGGAGGTTCTGTGGAGGAGCCACTGACATCTGCACCCGGGGCCCCTGGAGATGATCTACTAGGAGGTAAAGATCTCTCCGTTCTCTTCTTTTTTTGTGTACTGCTGAAGAAAACAGAGGGTATTCCTCCTTCAGGGCTCATGTCTCCCACCCTGGCACCCACTGCTGCCGCCCCACCTTTGGCTCCAGCCGTGGCTCCGGTGCAAAACGACCTCCTGGAGGCGGGCCTTGACAGCGTGGGCCCCCTCCCTTCCCCGGCAGCGCCCGTCCCGGCTGCGGCTGCGGCGGCCCCGGTACCGGCAGAGCCTGTCCCCGGCGCACCGGCGCCCCCTGGTGGCTTTAACGCATCGAGTAAGACACTTTCATTATCCGGCTTTATAAATGACTGCGAGGTCCCGGGACGTGGTTTTTTTGTGTGTTTGCACAGGTCTGTAGATGCACAGTGGGCTGCTGAGAGTTCTAAAAAGTTGACTAACAAATACGATTCTGTTTTTTCCTCTTGTGGAGAGCCTAACGAGTGCATGCGGAACACACTGATGGGTGCTGCTGAAATGCCCTCCTTATTTCTGCTGTCTGCACACTTCGGCGCCACTGTCGCTCTCTCTTATTCTGATCTCTTGGTTTTTTTTTTTTTTTTACACTTTAAAAAAATGTTTCTTTCTCCACCTCCTGCCCGACCGTCCCTTCTATGCAATCTCTCTCTCCCTCTCTGACTCTCTGATCCTATCCACACCTCCTCCACTCTGCGGCGTCACTGCTTGCTTCTTCTAATCTGTGATTGGTGAGTCCGACTTCACAGAACGTTGCAGCATGTGCAGTTTGGACCAGTGGCCCTTTTTTTTTCTCCTTGCATGGGGAGACAACCCGATCACCTCCCGCATGAGACAAGACTGATTCGATCGCTTGCAACATTATCTCTCTTCTCCTCCTTTTACCGAAGGGTGATTTATCCAGGCAAGCTACTGAATGGTACAGGGAGGGCGGTTTGCAGGTTTTTATCTCTATCCGGGAACCAAAACATATATTTAGGCATTCGTTTGCCTCTCTTTTTTTAAAAAAAGAATGAAAACTTGAAATTCCCCTCCAGGATGAACGCGCAGCTGCTAAAACTGACGAGAGGTCACCACAAGGTCACCACAGTTGCTTTCCTTCGAATGCTCCCACATGTTTTACAGCACAGTCCCGCATTGTGCATGTAATGCACAACTGACTGCTGCTGCAACCCCCCGCCTCCTCTATCCGCTGCGCTGTCAGAGACATTCGAGAGGCTGGAGTCTGTGTGGTTTGTCTAATGTTGTGCCGTCTCCTCCCTCCCAAGTGTTGGATGGGTTAGGTGACCTGCTGATGCCTGCTGTAACGCCTCAGAGCACTGGGGGCAGCACCACTGGAAGCATGGCAGGAAGCATGGGGACTCCCATCACGCCAGGCGTCGCCGCTGTGCCTCCTGCCACCCCACCTCCCACCAAAACCATTGGGGGAGTCCTGGACTCTGCCCTGGATAACCTGATTGGAGGTAAATGGTGAAATGTCCTCAGTGGAGCTGTACTTTGATTTAATACTTTAATTTTAATTGCTTTTCCTTACTTTTCAGACCTTGGAGTCAAGAAAAAGTAAGTGCTGAGTACACCAGATTTGAAATACATTAATTTACTTGCAAGATTGGGGTTCGTTTTAGTGACATTCCTTCTTTGTTAGGGACCCACAGAGTGAGAAAAAGCTCACCGGAGGTGCCAACTGGACCCCACAGGTCGCTCCGACAAGCTGGGGAACGCCGGCAGCCCCCATGGTGAGAACAGCCACCCGCTTTTAAAGTTAGGGACGTCCACGTGCTGCAGTGTTGGGCCCCGGGTTCACCATGTTCTGCATCTCTAGGCCGGTTCTGCTCCTGCGGCTCCTGGGGCACCGGGCTTTGGCATGGTCAGTTTGATGTCCTTTCATCGCTCCTCGACATTTTTGGTTTCCTAACCACCGTTGTCTTTTTACCCTGTGGTACCAGCCCCCCACAGTTGGGCCTGGAGCTTCCATGATGCAGCCCATGATGGGGCAGCCTATGATGGGACAGCCCATGATGAGACCTCCCTTTACTGGGATGGCTGGAGCGGCACCCGGAGCTGCTGCGCCAGGAGCCCCGGTAACCATGTCCAACAACCGGGACACAATTCAGCCATCCTTGAACTTGACATAAAATACTTTAAATATCTGCATTTTTAGGTGTCTTCTGGAGCAGCAAGTCAGAGCCCCAAGAAGCCCAAGGACCCACTGGCAGATCTCGACCTCAAGGACTTCTTATAACACCCCAGGTAGGTGCTCAGAGGAGGGTTTTCAGGCCAGATGATTTATCATCTACAGATAAAACTACAGATGCAAAGTGATTGCGAGCTGATGTATGTTTTTCCCCCAGATCCAAACAAACGGAGGAGCAGAAGTTACTCCGTTCAAATTATTAGCTTTAAATGTAATCTAATCTTTGCCTGTATAAAGCAACCAGTGCACAAGTGCAACAATTTTCAAAATGGTTCCACCAGGAACTGAATGAAACACTCTCCACCCTGTCTTCCAGATGCTGTCTGTCTTCTGTGGAGCAAATGCCCCCTCACCTTAGCCCTGGTGTCCATCAACATCTGTGGACGCCAGCAGTGTTTCTATACCGGACTTTTGCAAGAGCGCCTCCTCTCCGCCCTCCTCCTGCTTCTCCTGTGTGACGTTGTAGCACAAACCGTGAAAGTGAACCATAGCAGATCAAAATATACGTATATATAAGAAAAAAAACTTCAAGCGTGTGCTTCTGTAGGTGTACTAAACCTTTGTCTTAATAAAATCGGTGTAAAAAAACAAAAACAAAAACAAAAAAAAATCCACAAGGTTGAGAAGAAAGTGACGTGTCTTAGACTTATTTGTAGTGTCGAGATGAATGGCGAAGGTGCCCTGCCGTCCTTAAACCCCATCCCGTGTGTCCCACCTCTTTCCGTGGGAGGAGGAGGAGCTCTTCTTCTTCTTCTTCTTCATCGCTCAGCGATGCGGAAGGGTCCGGTCTCTTTTTGAAGAGCTGTCGTGTGTTGTTTACAGGAAGGTCCTCTGTGATGTACATATGTTTCTTCCAGTGAGGATTGCGTCGCTGTTCTGTTTGTCCGTTGAAGAGCTACATAAACGTGAATCTGACATGAAATCGTAAGATGTCGTGTGAGTATCCTCCTATTTCTGTCACCTTTTGAACATATTTGAAGGTAAATATTCCAGTAAGGTTATTGTACATTTACAAGCAACTTGAATTCCATCTAATCAGGAAGTCATCTGTTTTGTTGTGTTTGATCACTCGTGGTTTATTTTTCCACGTTTCTTTAGCTGTCTTTTAGTACTATATTATTTATATGTTCTGTTTATTGAGTAATCCTCCACGATGCGTCGAAAAAATGCCCCAAATTTGTGCTAATAAAGAGATTTAATCCAGCGGGACTGCTGTCTGTGTTAGCCGGTAAACATATCTAACAACATCTGTCCTTAAACTCAGTTTAAAGTGTGAAACTGGGGCGACCTGTTAGGGTTTGTCTGAACTGGACCAACATGTCTGAGTGTATTTGGGCCGCCGTTTGTGCCAGAATTCCCAGAATTCCCAGTCCCAGGATGTAAACTAATGTAAAGCCATGTGTCGTCAATGCAGTGGATCGAGTAATCACTTGGTTGTGTGAAAATGATGATGAAAAGGAGCAAAAAGAGGTAGATTGTTGAGGTTTTTTCATGAATGGGTTATTTAAATTGTATTTTTGTTGAGTTTTTAAATTGATTTTATTTTTTGATGACCCTGTCCAATGCATGCAAGCCCTCTGAGGTGCAATAAATTTAAAGATGGTTTGATCCAATCATGGATGAATTTTTCTGTCTTCCTTTTTTTTAATCATGAGCTCATTTTTCAAAATATAGCTCAGGATCTGTCATAATAATGTAGAAAATGCCATATACTTTGAGATGAACATCAAACACAGAGCAGTAGATGCACACCGATGCATCAGAAGTAGTCTGAAAGCCGCATAAAATGAACAAAAAAGAACCGGCTTCATTAAAAACACACAAAAACATAGTAATCTTGGTTTAATTGATGTTTTTTTTTTCCAATCTGCACCACTATTCTAATGTATTTGGCATTCAAAATGACATTCTTATGCGTTTCTGGACCACAAAGTAAGTAAAAACAGTACCCAGATGTTACACTGGTATATCACAGGGTTTCTTTTTTTCTTTTCAACCTTTACAATTCCAGACATATTAACAACTCAAGTGAATGTTTAAATGGTTACGACCCATCTCGACACACCTGTAACTCCATTTTAAATACATAGATTCAGCACTACGCTATCTCAACGTCTGAGAAATGCCCCCTCCCTAATAAAGAAATGTTTACAAATCTATAAATTAGCACCATGTCGCCTGGAAAAGCACCATTAAAAGTATGTGCACGACAGTGAAATCACGTTTCACTGCATGGCAGGAACAGAAAAGATGGTGGGAAGAATCTTCCTGGAGTCCTGGAGGACCCCCTCTTCTCTGTTTGGATAGTCTCTTAAAAAAAAAAAAAAAAGGTAAAAAGTAAACCTCGCTATACAGAATACAAAACACTAGCTTAGTCACTGAGCGTTTTAAAAAGCCTTTCATCTCAGTATCTCTACATATATTAGAAAACGAAGCCGATGCATGCATTCGTTTTTATGGTCGCGAAAAAAAAAACTTCAAATAAAAGTCTCTTCCTGTGAGGAATTAAGGGACTATAAAGATGTAAATATCCACAATTTCCTGTGATGTATATTTTAAAAAAAAAAACCTTTTGTATTTGACCAAAATGTAGATTTAATTGATCAGGAAAACCCACCGTTGTTAATTTTCTTTTCAAATCTTGAAACGAGAAACGAAAGAGTCCCACAGGTCTCCTTTCATGCAGACGAGTTCCTGATGAAGCTGGTTCCTGTACGGCCGCTCGGAGGTTCCAGGTGTGTGTTAGGGGGTACCTGGGCAGAAGGAGGGCAGTCGTAGGGCCCCTGCTGGAGAACGACGGGTGAGGGGTGAGTCTAGGGAGAAGGAGGGGTGCTGGTTCAGGCCACCTGGCACTGGCTTGTGTCCCCATGCACCCAGTAGCAGATCTGGGCGTATTTGAGAGGCGTTATCCTCACGGCCACGTTGTAATCCTGCTGCGACCCGTCTCCGTTCACATCCACCCACTGATGACCCGAGAAGACCCCGATGATCTTCCTCTTCCACTTCTTCTTGCCGGGCTCCTTGAGGCGGATGTAGACGCCGGAGCCGCTGGAGCCGGGTTTGGCGTCGCAGTACTGGTACACCAGGTCGTTGGATTCCTCCGAGACGGAGCAGAAGCGGTAGACCAGGTTGCCGGGACGTCGTCATCGAAGCCGGAGAAGTGGATCCTTCCCGCCGGGATCTTCTTCAGTGAAGGGATGACTCCCACGTCCATGTGCTTGACTTTGGGGGGCCTCTTTAGCTCCAGAACAGCGTAGTCGTAATCGGCTTTCAGTCCTCCAGACACGCCTTTGAACCAGCCCTTGGGAACCTGGCTCTTCTTCACCCTGGTCCACCTGAACGAAGGTTTCTCTGACTCAACACTCCTCCGGCTCCGGTTCTTTCTCCCCTTCCCTCTCCCTCTTCGTTCCCCTTTTCCACCGCTCTCTTCCTTATCCGCCGCTTCCTCTCTTTCCTTGTCTCCCTTCCTCCCTCTGCCTTTTCCTCGCCCTCCCCTCCTTTCTCCCTTCCCTCGCCTGGACTTCTCTTTCAAAATACCGACTCGCAGCTTCTGCACTCCGTCCAAGTAGTCCTTCCCGTCGTGGATGCAGTGCGCGGCGGTGAGAACGTGTTTGGGCGACACCAGGACCCCGGAGCATCCCGTGGAGATCTTCACGGAGGTGGAAAAGGGGTATTTGGTGGAGAACTGTTTATCGGAGATGGTGAAGCGCGTATCTGTGCCATACACCTCTCGTTTGTGGCGGGACCTGGACGAGGCGTTTCTGGGCCACGCGGCAGCCTCGCTCAGGCCTTCGACGGCCACCGAGGTATACGTGCGCGAACCGTTCTCGTAGACTGTCTCGTAGGACAGGAAGTTCTCCAGGTCGTCCAGGGACGCGGCGGGCAGGCGGCGCTGGCACTCGATCCCGCACACGCCGTTGGGCTCGGGCTGGGGACGGGCGGAGAACCGCGGGCTGCTGAGGGACACCGTGCGCCTGTTTCTTACCAGGGGCACCTTCCACTGCGGCCAGGTGTACTCATCGTCCAGGGCGGAGGTGGCCGCCACCACAACCAGCACCGTCACAGGCAGCAGGACGCACAGGGGTATACGGCCCATCGTTAGGTTGGGCCTGGCTCTGGGACGTAAAGAGTTAAACACAACAATTAGTCAAGCATCAACGTACACATCACAGCACATCGTTACCAGAGCATTTGGTGGGATGTCTGGCTAACGTTCCACTGGCTCACACGCTTCTTTGTGTGAAAATGTGGCTCCTGTTATAACCTGCAAAACTCTTATGGTTTGGAAGTTTACTTATATCCAACGATCCGTCCTACAGAACCAAAAAGGAAAAGCACCAGATGCCTGTAGATCCAGACGCAGCAAAGTCCCGGTGGACCAGACCGAAAGGGGCCTCCGCAAAACGACGTTCCCTTTTTTTAATTTTGTTTTGGGGGTTTCTTTTTTTGCAGAAAAATGCCTTGTGAAGGTTATTTGTCGAGAGCAGAAGTGCGTCATTCAGCTGATCCCCTCCACGAGCTGAGACAGTGGCTTGGAGCTTTGCCACGTTGGTTAACCCTCTCCCCCAGTAACGACCATATCTGGGTTCCTCAGCTCTGTCATCATTCGATTTGAGCGCGGAGGCTTTGCGGGCGGCTCGTTCATGCTTCTGCCGTCGGGTCGGTAATTCTGATAATAGCGCTGAAAATTAGATTGAGGTAGACTTTTATGTATTGGGCAGACCGTCGCTAATGACAGAGAGGGGAGTTCATTTCATCAGCTCGGCTGCTGTAATGAAGTCACCCGGAGAGAGAGAAAAAAAAAAGAAAATCCCTTGGAAACTCTTGAGTGGGAAACACTGTAACAGGAGTCAGATCCAGCAACTAATTTTAAACAAAATGAAAACACCTTAATGATTCGGTACTTCCAGCCGTCTGAGGGGTTTTAAAGATCTGGGACTAACAGGTTGAGATGTTGGTCATCCAAAGCAGACTGTTTACATTGGCCAAGAGAGCTGGAAAGCTTTTTATGGCAGATGTATGTGCAGCATCACTGCGGAGCAGTGTTTCATCATCTATTTCAGCTTGTTTTGGCCATATTAACCTTCCTTTAGCTAAAGAACCCAAACTATGGTCCTCCAATTGCAAATTAGGGGGACAGTTTGGCTGGAGTTTGCCAGACAATGTCTAATAAAAAAGAAAAACCATGTGGCTCACATCTAACCAGTGGTAATAAAAGACAAGCCCACGAGACTTGTAAAACCATTTCAAGAACTGAGAAAGTAAGAAAAATGACCCTTAGTCTCTTCAGCGTCACGCTCCCACCACCAGACTCAGACATAACACCACTCCAGAGTGGAAACTGATATGCTGCCATGTCAAGGAGCTATTTTCCACTGCCGTCAGCTCAGCTGAGCCAGAAGCTGTGCCCTCTCCATCCTCCATCCTCAGGGATCCACGGGAGCTGCCCGAGTCTGGAAGCGGCTTTTTAAACGGCCGCACGGTGTCGCTGTTGCCCACCTGGCGGATCACAGGCCATTATCCGCATCAGCGCCTTCTTCGTTTCAAATGGGATTTCATTCATTTCAGTCCTGTTTTTTGTTTAATGTAGACCTTTGAAACACAAAACTTTGTGAAAAATAATATTTTCAGTAGTCACTGTCAATAATAATAATAATAAAAAATATTATTTTTGATCTTACTTAAAAAATTATGTCACCTTATGTCTGAACAATATGTCTCATTCTGGCTGTCTGCTACATCAGAGCGACAGTTAGAGACACCGGGTATATTGTAATATGTTTTAAATTAGGAATCCAGTAAGGTCTTTATTTTAAAATTCTTCCCAAAAAAAAAAAAAAAAAAAAGTTGTTCATCAGCTTGTCTAAAATATTCCGCTCGAAATGGAAACTGAAGACGGGAAAACGGAACATTTCATTACAATAAAAAAAACCCAAACATATTGTAGATATTCCCGTGTCAACAAAAGATCGGCAGAAGTGCGCAAAGTTGCTTCCTCCTACCTGCTCGCATCCGATTAACGAGTCCCCCAAATGCCGCGATGCGCTGTTTGTTCTTCAGCAGAAAAATACAAATACGGTCCCGGTAGACAACAAACGGAGGCTAGAGCATTCCGGACCTCTCAACAGGGCTCCCTTCTCCTCATTGCTGAGAGAAAGTCGCAGCCCGGACGCTCCGCACTTGATGCTGAGGAGGGAGGGAAGGACAGAAGGAGGCAGGGAGGGGGGAAATGAAAAAGAGAGGGGTGTTTTTCCCCCCCTCCTCCCTGACAGAAGCTGTTCACAGATGGGTGGGACCTGACCGGGCCGGGCTGCATCAGTGGAGG
>CAAE01014344.1:99375-123136 GCA_000180735.1 Tetraodon nigroviridis | reverse complement strand
ACAGATCTGATATCTCGCCACTGGTGGTGGAATTCCCTACCAAAAGGTGGTAGGCTGGTTTCAAGCTTGGCCTATCCTCACCAGCATGCTCCAAGGCCACCATCATGGACTGCTCGATCAGGTCCCTCTCGATGAAGCTGCGGAAGTCCTCGCGGTAAACGGTGAGGTCGGGTAGTTGGAAAGTGCAGACCGGCATGTCCAGCAGAGGCTCGCTACTGGGACCTCCAGTGTTGGAGACGTGGGACCGGGCCAGGGACACAATGGTTGAACTCGCATGGGAGATGCCCCTTGAAAGGCGTTTTTCAGTAGCAGCTGAAGAACGTGGCACAGAGAGAATCAAACCGGTTCAAACAGATTCACAAACTAAGTTGAAAAAGGAACGGCGTAACCGCACCGGTTCATCTGTGGACGAGCTCACCTTGTACCACCTCGCTCTGGCGGTGGAGTAGAGGCCGCCCAACTCTCGCCATCTCCTTGTCAGGAAGCGGGTATGCTCGATCTTCTGTGCTGGAAAAGGTCAGGTTTCCTGCATGTACCTGTCGCAGCTGCTCGAAGTCACTCAGTGCCGCGCTGATATCCCAATTCTTGCCTACAGGTAGAAAACATGAGCGGATATTAATGGCACCGGATCAGGCACTTATGTTAACAAATGACATCCTGAAGGAGTTCAACGTAATCAACCTGGTCTGACAATCAGGCAAATAGGAGTCACTGCTCAAACTAGTTCTGTGGCTCGCTACCAACAGGACAGGATTATATCCACTTTGAATTATAACCCATTTTGTTAACTGTAAATGTTAACCGCTTCTGTTACTTAGCAACAGAAACCAGTCATATTAAATTTGAACTGACTCACACCGATGGTATCTGACAGATATAACTACAGCAAACATGAGGACAGACTGTAATAATCTACCAAAGAACTTCTGAGGCCAATCAAGCCTGATTTAATGCAACAAATGCATCTCAAATCAGTACAAAACAACCTCCTGGGCAGAAATATGCAAGTTTAAAGCTGAAATACTTCAGAGGGCACATTACTGAAGTAACAGTTCTATCACCAGGGCAACCAGTCTACCACCACAGCAACCAATCACAGAGTAAACATCAATGAATGTGTTAACTGTGTTACTATCCAACATGCCTCTGTCAAACATTTGCATCACATTAGGTGTCCTTTATGGCAAACATTGAACTCAAGATGTATGAATTCACCTTCTAACAGATCTCTGGCCAATCCTGGTTCAGCCCCAGTGGAACGGACAAAGTCGGACAGGACTGCGTCCATATCCAAAGTCATGTGATCATGAATTCACAGGTTGATGGGTGATATTCATACAGAGAAAAAAAAAAATCCCACACAACTGGTGTAATTTGACAGGATGTTCCGTCCGCTACCTGGTGCTAGCCAAACGGCCCCACCTGCAATAGAGATGAAATAGCATTAAACCTGCAGTCGCTACCAAGACAATGTTTAAAACTAAGGTAAACTACTAAAACAGGATGTGCAAATAAATTAGAGACTGTGTAACGATCAGGGGAAAATTAAAAAAAAAAAAACAACACCTGCTTCACATATTTTAGGTCCATAAAAGTGAGCGTTTCTGTTCAAATGTCCTCCTTGAAGTCTAAAACTGTACTTTTTCAAAAGCCGCAGGGGCCCAAATGGACTAATGTCTGCAAATCTCGATGTAATCCTGATAGCTAGAGGGTTTCAAAAGCCATAATTCTTAAATCAATTCTAAAAAAAATGACCAGAAAACTAAAGTAGGGGAAGTAAATCTAGAGGCGATCTAGTGAAATCCACACACTGACTAGCATTCTGGAGGGTGTTGACTGGCTCTGAACCTTTTTCCAAACAATCAAACTGACAAACCTCTTCATTTGGCTCTTGGAGAAATGACTGCAAAGGAGCGCTGGCCGGATTAAACAGTTTATCGGGCCACAGGTGGCCCACGGCCCTCAGTTTGCCTACCTCTGGTTTAGTTGATGGGGAGTGTGATAGCGCGTGTCTGTATGTGCGTTTAAAGTCATGCACTGTTTCTAAGAGACGAGAAAGAGTCAGACGAGTTAGTCAGGTTGGCCGCTGAAGCTTGCAGAACACCAACCAGGTTGTCGGTGTCGAATGCACATGCCTCCTGCCTCTGCTGCCCAGCACAAAACACAACTGTTAGCCAAACCGAACAAAGATCTTCCTGTTCACCTCTTTATCCCAGCAGGCCCCAAACACAGTTCTCTGTAAGAACAGCTTGGGTGGGTGTCAGAATGAAAACAAAGAATGAAAGCAGCAGCAGAGCTGGAGCAGATGATGAAATAAAACATTAATAACAGGTTCACACAGCAAAGATTTGCAATCTTAGAGTGGATATCTCCCCAGAGGGCTGTCTTTCAGTCTTTATGCTGTTATGGCTCAAATCTGGTCAACGACTGAAAATGATTTAACCTTCCACTAAATATATTTTCACAGAATACTGTTTCATTTCACTTCTGAAGGCCTGGCTTCCGATTCTGACTTAAAATGTCAAGCCCGAAAAACAGAGCCTATTTTCGGAAAGTTTTCAGGCCCCTTTACTTTTTCCACAATTCGCGAAGCTCCTGTCACCGTCTCCAGATCTGTACCCCAACATAGTCCTGTCTGAGGTCTGGAGGCCAAACTTCTGACCTCATGACTTGGTTTTCACTCCCATGTTGTCAGTTTTGAGACTGTGTGTCATTTCCAATCAACTGTGGATTGCATAAAGGTGACAGCAGAATGTAACTGAAGCGCCCTGGACCAAAGTTCAGACATCACAGTAAAAGGCGCGAACGCGGTTGTGTAATCGTGGTGCTACTGAGTCAAGGTACGTTTAAATGGGACATTGCTCAGAAGGACAAAGTTCATATCCTCATTTAAAATGGAGCAACAGCTCACAAGATCCAACAAACTACAACCCAAAATCATCTGATGAATCTGATCAAAAACAATAATCATTTGACATCTGGAGACCAGGAACTAAGACTGTTCCTCTCTCTGCACTAAAGTGAAGGAGATACAACTATTCCTCCTACTGATAGCAATGTGGTTGAACACGTGATCCAAATTCCCCGGCTGGTCTCGTCGCTCTATCACCACTGAGTCACAGCGGGGAGGCTGAATTCTGCACTGGTGGGCAATGTGGGCGGTCCAAAGTGGGTGACAGGACTTTGATTATTGACTCATTGTGATAGAGATGACACTGAGCTGACTCACAAGGGTATAATATACATATATTTAAACATAATATGTATCTAACAAGCATGGACATAGGGGAACGACGCCTATTTAAACAGTTTATTAGCTAACAAAACAAGCGTGCGGACACTATGGATGCAAAGTCTTACTATGACAAAGTCTCTGCGGGCCGAAAAAAACCTTTAATCGGACCAGATGTGGCCCCCGAGCCTTAGTTTGCCCACCTCTGGTACAGGGTACTAGGGGTGGATCGTATGGACTGCACTGTCCCTACTCACACTTACACTATACATACGTGCACCACATAAAGCGTGGCCTTAACAAGGTTATGTAACCCTGCTGCTCCGGTATAACGGCTAACTATACAATACTGTACACACAAACTTCAAATAACACAATTACACAGAATTTCTGGAACAGGCGGCCAAGCGAAACATGCACATTCTAGTCATTATGAAGACATTCCAGGGTGTGTGTGTGTGTGTGTGCGCGCGCGTGTGTGAAAGTACACAGCTGATGTCAGAGATTTTACCCTGCAGACTCGGAGGCCAACCCATGGAAGATGGTGGCGCATTAAAGCCGCCCAGTCACCACACAAAAATGTGCCAAGTCTGCCTCCCTCCTTCAGGCCTCCCTGGTAGCGCCGCTGCCCCGCAGCAGCCGGACCGGACTCATGCAACTGCCTCCTGACAAGCCCCGGAAAGTGGGAAGTTGGCAGGGTTCGCAGGTTTTTTTTTTTTTAAAAAAGGAATCTTGTGTTATGCTGGCTAGAATGAGAGCAAGCTCCGGTTTCAGAAATGCCTGGCAAATAATGCCGATGATTATCACATAATGGTGGATGGACACACACACACACACGGTGACAGACAAAATGGGTTCTTATGACCTCATGAATTCCGCTGAACTGTAAGTGAGAGAGGGAGAAACCTATACGATCCTGCATAATGCCACACAAAGAAAAATATTCTACCATCTTCTCAGGTCCTTTACAGGTATTTTACATTTATTTTACTCCTTTTCCAAATTAAAGGTTTTTTCCCCACCTTTTATCTATCTATATCTAATATCTATGCACTGTCAGTCACCAACATCAAGGTCTGTAGAATACACAGAATTATTCAACCAAGTTTTATAACTTTTGGAAAGTTGACAAAGGAGTCGGACCTTCCCCTGTTGATTACATCATTACAACCATTAAAATAGAAGGTGTGTGATTCTCTGTCTCTGTCTGGGATCTGTCGCTGCTGGACTCGTTCAGCCGGAATCTCAAATCTTCAAACCTAATCTGTGTCTCGGGATTTGAACCCTCATCGGGTCAGAGCCTTTGGTGGAGCTCTGCCAACATCTGGAAACAGAAAAGCTCAGTCGTGGCAGAACAATGGGCAGCGCCGGTAAATATCTGATCCAAAAAACCCCATTATTCACTCTCTTAAATCCAAGTCTGCTACAATATTCACCGCAGTGTACCAACAACAGCAGCAGCAGCTTTTCTTCTGCAAAATGGGATTATTCAAACTGATCAAACGCGGGATAAACGTGAACTCTTGTGGGAGTTTTCAGCCGGACACGGCATCAACCATCAACCAACGCTACGGCTTCGTGCAAATCACGTCTGTCCAAACTTGACACAACAAATACATCACTAATAGAATTGCTGAGCTGAAATAACAACAAATAAAAGACACCAAAAGCAACAATACAGAACCTTATTTAAATAAGAAAGATGAGCCACATTGATTGTGGTCACTGGCTGGATTAGAACAGCTCTGAGGACGCGACGCGATCAATAAATGGGAAGCTCCGTCCTGTTGCCGAGGAGGCGCGATGGTAGTTTCTGCCACAGGTGAGACACCCACCGATCGCAGCCGTGGGCTGAGAGGTTTATGACGCGGTTGCGGCTATTTTTGTACAGCAGCAACACTCCTTTCCTGAGAAAACCTGTGTGGTTTTGGTGCAAACCTATGACGTCCGTCTCAAGGTCATGGGTTTGTCCCACTGACCTCGAGGGACGTCTGCCTGTTTGCTTATTAAACCAGACCCAGGTCATCAAACTGAAAGCGATACCGGCTCTGTAATGGACACACACACACACGTCCTGAGCAGCTGTTTGGGGAATCCAACCAGAGACAAATATAACTGTCCACGCTCTGCACTGCGAAAGCGGCGAGGAAGACACCGAGATGCTGCATCCCCCATCGCTGGCGTTATTTTAGCAAAAGAGATTCATAAAAAACACAACCAAGACGCCAGAGCCGCTCAGGTAAAAGTTTTTGCTCTGAAGAGATGGAAGTTGCTGGTTCCATTCCAGGGCTGGAAGCCTTGGGCGAGACGGCCAAGCCCACACCAGCTCCCGAAGCCGCGTCTTCACTGTGGATGACTATCAGTGCAATCTAGCTGCCATTCAGAAGTCCACTGAACAGATGTTTCTGATGGAATGGCTGAGTAAATGTTTCATAAAAACCGTTATTGCCACTATATTTTTGAAAGAAAACTTTAGAAAAGGACTAATGCTAGATCTAATCTATACGGTGAACAGTTTATCTTAGCCAGTATCTCAGTTTAAATGAGGATATATTTTTTAATATCCTCACATTGAACTTATAGGATCGATTTCCTTTGTGTGTCACAACTTTCTTTGGTGACCATCGGGATCGGTGTCCCAGCAACAACAGCCCATAACCCCAACAAGCTAAATAATTCAGGCTAAGGTGTAATGCAACCGTTACTGCCTGTGTCAGGGGGGTGAACCAGAACCTGACGCGGCTTCGCTCCACGGGACCACAGGGGCCACCGTGGGTCCCCCTTTCAGTCTGAAACACGACTGAGCCCGGGATCAGGAGCCGTGGATCACAGATTCACACACTCCAGCGCGGTTGGGGTCCAAATTCGAGCAAAAACAAGCCCGTCGTGGAGGCTTAACCACACCGGGAGCTTTTAGCATAACAGATAGCTACATGCTCATGTTATAGCGGTTTAAATGTACTGATTTTAATGCGTCAAATCAACGTATCGTGTTGGGCACTTGACTTCTTTAAAATAGATAACACCATTAACTGTGGTTGAATGCAAATAAAGAGAACTGCCAAAGGTGAAAACACATCTGAGGCGCAACTTTAAAACATAATATTCACACGGCAGTGACAGCTGACAGCCCACAAAGGTGAAGTTATCTATCAACTGCTTCCCAGACTCACCACCTTGTCGTGGAAATCAGTAAATAAGAACTGTAGGCGATAGTTTTAATGGGCTATTGACAACAAAGCAACTATAATGGCCACGACTAACTGTTGTGACAAAATAACAACGAACAATACACATGCTTACATAAACGCATTACAGGCTTCCCAACGCATACTTCATGCGCCGCTTGTTCGCTACAGTCACTGGTTTATAATATGGTGTACAGTTTGGTCATAAAGTGCCTTATGTGTGCACAAATGGTGGTGACAGACATTTGAAAATACCATTTGAGTTGCCCGAACACTCGCGCTTAGCTAGCACGAAGCTACTTCCAGCCAAGCTAATAGGCAGCTAACGTTAGCTAACATTAAAAGCTCGTGTATTCCCTTGCTGCTTACCTTTAGCGACCTCCCAGATGCTTCTTTCATCACCAAATAGAGTTTCGCGGCGGTGCAAACTTGTCAATAGCACGAAATCTCTTTAAAGCGGCGATTCTCAACTTTATAGCATCTTCAAAATTTGCACTGGACGTGAAATTCCAAACCTGATCACCGCGGACAAAGTAATTTCTCCACCTCTGACGCCATCGCCCCAGAACTAAGCCCGCCCCCAAAGTAAAGGTAGCCAATTGGAAAAGAGCGCCTCTTGATAGACAGCCTAAAGCACCAATCGTCGTTGTCTCTGACCCCGGAGTGACATAACCCGACGAGGTACGGCCAAATGGAGAAGGAGGCATAGACTGGAAACGTCGATTCTTGGTCGTGGCACACGACGAGCAGCGCCTTTCCATTTAGACACCCTCTCCCAGATCATTTGGATGGAATAAATGGGTCACTGAGTGGATGGGGCCATCCAAAAATAGCCAACACTACCTCACTGGAAATTAAAACGATAAATGCAGTGTTCTTTCAAAGAAAAAGAAAAGGTTTTTATTCTTGTCCAATACAAAACAAAGCACTGCAGCACAATAACGTGGAGAAAACTGTTCAATTGAAAAATATATTGGACTTGTTAAAACCATCAAGAAGTGGGGAGATCTGAAAGATACCTTTTTCTTCAACGGTAAAAACTGATGGCCAGCCTTCTTTTCCTTATGGAGAACAAATTACTCACTTACATTTGGAGAGCCGTAAGGTGAAGCAAATGTTATACCAAATACAGTAAAAAAAGAAAAAAAAAAAATTAAAGGAGGATTAAAGAATCCAAACAGTGGACAAAACGACAATTTGTCTCGCTAATGGCGGCAGATTTTAGCGCCGCCTCCTCTCTGTACTTCTGCTTCGCCTGCGTCCTCCACTTCTGTTTGAAAAGAAAGCAACAAAACAAAAACATGTCACAATAACTCAAAGAGAAGGACACACATGAGAAGAAAGACTGAAGACTCACCTCCGCTTGTTCTTGGGGGGGCCCCTGACAAATCCCCAGTCCACGCTGATGGACTGGCCCATCATATCCTGACCGTTGAGCCCCTCCATTGCTGCCTGGGCCTCTTTGTAGGTCTCATACTCCACCAGTGCATATCCCTAAGATTGTTAATAAACGAGATCATTAATAATTTAACGTGGCACTTATAACCGACAATTAAGCAATTTAATTATAATGAATTTAAAAGTGACGGCTTGGACAATAATGTAAGCAATTGTGCATGATAGACATAAATTGACATTTTTTTGCGTCCAAACTTTTAGTTTAAAGGCCAAAGACCTTGTCAGAACAATTCTGCCATCTTGTGGCTACAAGAAAAATGACAAAATATCGGTTGAAAATTTGGAGCCAATTCTCAAGTCTACAGAAAAACAACCAAAAACTAATTAGTGACAAGAAAAATGGTACCTTTTTACACTTAAACACGCAATAAAATTAATAATAGCAACATTCACAGTAGAATTAGGTATCCAGCAAAAACCTAGGTGCATATTAATATTGTGATGACAAACTAATCTTTTATGGCTCAATTGGAGACCAGACAGGCAAGAAAAATTAAATAATCGCGAATAAATAACTGTGAAATTAGTATTTTCATAGGCTCTGCCAGGACGATGCATGTTTTATTTACCTTTAGATAGCCTGTTCTGCGATCCAGATTGAGATTCAGGTTTTTGATTTCTCCAAACTCGGAAAACTTGTCATGGATGTCTTCCTCTGTGGCTTCCTCGTGCACGCCCGTCACAAAGAGGATCCAGCCCTCCACAGCTGCAAGCAGACACAAAAAGGGCTTCAGAAATGCCGATAAAGTGGCGATCCTCTGTGTCGAACAAGATTCACAGCAGTGCTGGGAATAAACTGGTTCAATTTGTTGTCATACACACCTACACGCAGAAAACAAACCAAAAAAAAGAACAAAACAAAGATAAACAGCAGCGAAATATTGGCTATTACAAGTAAAGATTTTAAAACCGACACTATATTAGAAAAATCCCACTTGAAAAGTAACGTGTGTGCTCCATACTAAGGTTTTTTTTTTTTTTTAAAGTAAAGTCCAGTGTACAATCCCAGGTCCTGCTACTAAAGTAGACCTTATTTGCGACCAGACACTCACATCTCTGGGGCCCCGGCTCGTCCCCATCTTGCTCCACACTGTCGTAGTCCTGGTTGACTCTTGACCTAGCACCTTCCTCTGTGAACAGAAACAAAGAAATCATGTTTTCAGCTCTAAAACTGGAGCCAGACAAGCATTGGGATGAACATTGGTACACTAGTAACTCACCAATACCAAAGCCTCGGCCTTTTCTCTTCTTCGCCTTCTCCTTTAACTTATGGATGCTTTCTAATAATGAAGATTTAGAGGTAACAAATCAATAGAGTTGCGGTTTTCAGGCCATGCAGACATTCACAGTTACCACCACAGAGACAAAAAAAGGACCGAAGCTCATCAAGTTGAGTTTTGTTAATGTCGCCCTATGTTATGATACAACAAAAGCCGGATTAGGTTAGCATGCAGGCGGTGACTGAAACACGCTGTAGTGTACGTTCTTATCATAATGCAATCCATGCCGTTTTAGTTACGAAAGTAACTAGTATAAAACATTCCACAACAATAATCTTTTTCTTGAACACATATTCTTTACAATGTATTCTGTTCTAAACGGTTTGAATAATCTAACCTAGCATCACGTTACTATTAGCTTGTTAGCTTTCCTTAGGCCTTTCACGGTAGCACAGCTACTTTCTTGCGTGTTTCTTCTACATGAACCAACCAAAATTTAAACCGCCCGATTAAACTTTAGATTATTGACTATCCTGAACATTCTAACTACCATCACCATCTTCATCCATAGGAAAGTCTTCGCCTCCCGCCTCATGAAGGTCTAACACGTCCGCCATGATGCCTGTGGGTTTGAGCTATGCGCGGCAGCTGTACTTGCGCCGAAATAACCACGTGGGGGCGCAGGTTCTTCTTCTTCGTCTTCTTCTTTTCTTCTTCTTCAAACACATTTAAAGTTTTTCCATTAGCAATCACGTTCGCATGAAAATACAAAACTAAGAATAGAAAAAAAAATGTGGAAGGGCTTTCTTTGCAGGTCATATTTCTCAAACAATTTGAATAGTTAAAACCTTTTTAAGGGTCCCATTGACTTGACATTTCTTGGTTATATAGATTTAGAATGATTTAGTCTTGCTGAAAAATCAATTGCCAGAAATAAAGAAGGCATTCCACCCCACGACCAGAATAAAGATAACGCGACATGTTTCTGACTGTGAGAGCAACTAACACGCCAGGGATGGCGTCTCTTATATAAACATAAACAGCCGGTGGCGCAAACTGCACCAGAAGACATCGTTCACAAGTAATTGTGATGCGCGGTGATCAACGGTAGGTGGCGCTGTGTGCAGACGCGCCCACCCAGCATCATCTACTTCATCTCTGAGGGGTCGTGGGGGCCTCGGAGCCTGTTTAAAATTAAAAACAGTGGTATGGACTGTAAGTTGAAACAATAGATTAAGGCCGATAATCAATTCATAGAGGAAAAAATGATTACAACATTTTCCAACAGAAGAAAAATACAACCTGGAATTATTTTCCTAAAAAACTACATTATAGATACATTATTTCATAAAAAGGCAATAAATGTGAGTCCCACAGCTTTTATTTTAGCATTCATACTTAAAAGTGGTTTCATAAAAGCCTTCTATAGTGTTAGATTAAAGACATCACATAGAATTCCAATTAGATTTTGATAATGACAGTCGTTTTAACCTGTCTAATATATTTTGATATTTCATTCTCACTATTAGGACAATGGGACTTCTGTTGGGTTTAAATGTTTCTATGATCAAAAGCAAAGATTTTTGAAGTTATTATTAAATAAATATAATCCTGTGGTGCTATTTAGATTGAAAACAAAAGCACACGGGCAAACCATATATGGTTTAAAAACAGGAGATAAAGCTATGTTGGTGGCTACTAGGAGAGGCTAAAGTCTGTCTAGGTTTTCATGTATTTCTTATATAATTAAATATTGCACTTAATCTGTTACAACATTTTTCTGTGAACCATTTGATGTCTTGTATTTTATTTTATACTTACAGACACGCGTGTCTGTATATACCCAAACATGCACTTTATTTCTGCCAGACTGCATTATAGATAGATTATATGTTTAACAGCCAATATACTGTTTTTATTGATTGTGAGAATCAATGGACTGTAGGAAAATACAAACACAACCACACCAAAGTTATTCATTTATTATGCAGAAGGTAATTTTTAGGTACCTATATTGGTTTTTATACAATTATCTCAGACATACAGAATTGTACCCGCGACACCACAGGGTATGAAGCGGGTAGGAAGATGAATGAATGAATGAGTACAGAATTGTAAATGCACACACGGCGGAGCAGATGTGCCAGCTGTATGTGTTCACCAATCATGTCAAACTATTATTACTATTATCAGTCCTTCTTATCAGTCACTTTAACTCACTTCAATGAGTCGGGTCAGTTTTTATTTATTTTTTTGGTTTGTTCTGTCTAAATGTCTGTACCTTCCACTGGACTTGGGGCTGTGGCCTCCGGTTCTGGCTCAGTCTCCGGGTCAGAAGGTCCAGCTGGAGGCCTCCAGACCTCGACTCACCATCGCTAAAGGTCAGCCTTGGCCGAGAATGATGGACGGATGACTTCAAACCTTCAGGCTTGTGTAGGACGGCGTCCATGTCCAGGCGTCCTCTGACCAGCAGCGCTTCAACCTCCAGTGTCTGGTTTACATCTAGTAGGTCGTGTCAAAGTCAGACTCATCTTGGTTGTTTCTACCCAGGATGCACCACCGATGTGTGCAATATGATGATTTATCATTAGAAATATTTTAAACGGACTTGTTCTTTTTTTTTATTTGTAAGTGGAGGCCAGAGGGCAAACTGAAATGAAATACAGTTCAACAGAATCAAACGGGTGCACTCAGCGAACTGGTGCTCGTCACGTCTACCCTTTGGTCAAAGAGGTTGAGTTTTGGAGTCAAGGCATCATGCAGACCACCCACATGCACTGACAGTTGAGCTGCCGTTAGATCGGGGGAAAAAAAACAGAGGGAAGAGAGGAAATAACACTGATCACAGTGATTTTATTCATTTTTTAGACCACGAAAATCAGCGTCGTATTCCAGACATTTCACAGATGCGGCATCGTCTCGGGGCAGTGAGGAAGACAATGATTTGTTGTCAATTTTGACACCAAACAACAAAATCACTAGTCTTCCACGCTGCTCCGGACCGTGCTGTTGTGAAATATAGAGTGAACCACCATCAGCACCAACATCTCTGCCTCTGCTTCTGCTCCCTCCACCTGGGGCTGGAGGTCTTGATCCAGAGGCTGGGGAGGACACATGAGCTTTGGGGGGCCATTTCCCTGGCTTTCAAACCTCTGCCGGCGGATCGCCAACAAACAGCCGGTCTCGGGTGACCTTCTACGTCAGATCCAGCAGGTGCACATCAGCAAAGGCTCTGGAAGGAAACACATGAACACTTTCAGGAAGGACAAAGAGGGCTGATGAACAGATCAATGAGGACGGGCACGGTGGAAACCCTGCAGGTCGGAACAGGGACTTTAAGAAGAAACACAGACGTGCACTCGTGTTCAGTGGCGGTCGGTTGGATGTCACCTGGAATCACCTGTCACTCACCTGCTGAACATAAGCGTGCGAATGCAGAAACTTTATTCGTATTGCTCTTCTGCTCTGTTTGGATGAATGATTCTATTCGTTGTGAGCACTCTTCTTCAGCAAAGGCTAATTTCTCCTCAGCAAGAAAAAAATAATGGCCCGGTTAATGACAGATTGGTTCAAGTCCTGATTTTTAATCATCTAAAGGTTACATCACAGTAAAATAAAACACATTGGGTTCAATTTGTATCAGAACACACACACAAACCTTATAAAACATCTACAGAAGGTCTAGAAGGTTATGAGATGGATTCTTTCTCTCTTTAAATACTGATGAATAAGAACAACTTCTAGCATCAGCTCTTGAAGGAAACTTGTTTCTTTTGAATCTCTACGCTTGTTTTTCATTCATTTACACGCCCCACGGGACCACCCGCTGAGGGGTGTCATTCACCCACCAGCCCTCTTGAGCGATTTCGAGTTCAGGATGAGGTCAACTTCAGCACTGTGAAATGTGTGTCGTTAAACGGGTTAACGGACACTTTCACATCACAGAAATCACATATTGGTGCCATTAAATCCATTAATATTAGAAGTGGAAAATGATTTTTGGTTTCCGTGTGAAAGAAGTGGACTTTTCAGTAGGAAACATTTAAAAAAACAAGTTTTATTTTTCTGCTCTTCATCTGCCTAAACAGCGTTCGTGTACACAGAAACTTACAACAAACGAAGCTGATACTCGCTGCATGTGAGTATTTATTGGATTTAGTGAAAGTTGATAGCGTATCGGCCAACAGTGCTGCCATCCCGCCGGCCTCTCCGACGAGCCTGCGTGCTCGTGTGTGTGTGTGTGTGTGTGTGTGTGTGTGTGTGTGTGTGTATGAGTCGGCTCTCCAGATGAAACCTTACCTGCTTTGTATGGATCTGCTGGGTAATTGCGTGGATGTATCTGCAGCGTATCTGTGTGTGCACCAGATTTGTGTTTGTAATGTGTGTGTGTGTGTGTGTGTGTGATGAGAGAGAGAGAGATTGCCCAGATTTCTTCTGGATTTCATATCTTTGTGTGGTTGAATGTTGCAGACATTGTCTAGGCGGAACGGTGAAGAGACACAACTGGAAAAAAAATCAATCTGAGAAAGTGGGAGACACAAACAAGCAAAGACGGACATGAAGTAAAGACAACAAACATTCAAGATTACAAGATCCGAGTTGCCACAGACAACAAGACTGCAACGGTCGGTCCAAAAGAGGAAATTTGTATATTTTCTTCATTAGGTGACGTAATTAGCGGATTTACATTAAAAATACCAAATGGGTGGAAAAATGTTGGTACTTACCACATTTGGATCAGACACCTGGTGTCGACTGTAGGCGCTTAAAAAAATGTCTTTTTTAGAGCGCAAGGAGCTTTTGTCCAGAAATGAAAAAAGAAAAACCTGACGCTATTGAAAATGTATTTAAAAAAAAACTGCATAGATTAAAAGAAAAAGGAAACGGCTCAAAGAAAGAAAGCGGAAAAAGCCTAGCTTTCAGAAGAAGTGATGTTGGGTGTTGGAAAATGGTCAGTCTGTCTCCGCTGGCTGCTGAAAAAACACTGACAGATATGTTTTTGTGCACGGGGTTGTGTTTTTAGTCAGAAGTGACAGCCCCCATGCCACAGGTGCTATTCAAGGAAACTGTTTAAAAGTGACGTCACTGAGGAGAACGCTAGCCTATTACGCTTATCCATAGTCAAGTCCCTCCCACTACATATTGCTCTTTTCATATTCTCCCCATTTTCTCCTTTTCTCACTCTTTTGACGGCTGCACTTCTCATTTTCGGTCTTTGTCAGCGTGACCTTTGAAATTCACAAAGCAGATCATCCAAAATCTGTTTCAACAGACTGTGTTCAGTCTTGAAAACGCATCAGGTTGCACAAAATCTCCATTTCTCTGTTAATTTAGTTGGTTCTTTCTGTGTGCTTGCTCTCTGTCTGTCTGTCTGTCTGTCTGTCTGCTTGTCTGTCTGACCCATGGATGGATGGGTCAAACAGCGTGCACCTTTTTTCGATATATGTTGCCATACATTTATTAGCTGCAGATCTTTGACTTTTCAGCGGTGCACAGTTCCTGATATAAACCCACCAAATCCTTTTTAAGACTCTCTCTCTCTCTCTCTCTCTCTCTCTCTCTCTCTCTCTCTCTCTCTTTCTCTCTCTCTCTCTCTCTCTCTCTCTTTCTCTCCCCTCTCTCTCTCTCACACACACATGCTGAAAAACCACTTTGTAAAATTACAGTACAATTTTGAAAAGTAGAAACAGGGAGTAGGCAATTCAGGAGCTCAGCCTCAGCAACAATGGAGTGCTGGCCTTGGTGATGGTTGCTAAGCAATGGAGGAAGTACAATAGGGTTCTCTGAAACCAAAGGCCTTTTAAGTGGACTGACAGGAGGGAATGCACACATATACACATTGAAAAACAAAATATTGCAATTGCTGCTTGGAGGAAGATGAAGAAATGCGTTGAAGATGCATGTGGTTTCCTTTTTGGATCAGACCAGTCAAAGATGCAGCTACAGGTACCACCGGGAAAATTAGAATACCCAGAAAAGGTGCATGCGTTTCTGTAAGTCAACGTTAAAGGTGAAATGTACACATTGTATAGATACAGAGTATGCTAATCAATATATTTCAAGCTTTTATTTGTTTTGATTATGCTGATTAGGTTTTGTAGCTTCAGGAAATCTTAAATTCAAAACTCAAAACAATTTGAGTAATGCTTGAAATCAATAAGAAACAGGATTGTAATAAAAATGCCTCTGACAGTAAAATCCTGGATCTGTACTTAGTACTTTGTCTGGACCCCTTTTGCACCAATGACGGCCTTAATGCGCCGTGGCACGGGAGCTACCAGCTTGTGGGGTGTCTCGGGTGTTGTGAAAGACCAACATGCTTTAATCGCAGCCGGATGGTTGGTTGTTGAACCAGGATTTTGTACTTTTGGCAGTGTGGGCAGGTGCCAAGCCCTGCTGGAGGATGAATTCCGCATCCCCATCAAGCAAGCATGAAGTGCTGTAAAACGTGCTGGCAGACGGCTGCACAGAGGACCAACACCAGCAGCTGACATGGATCCCCAAAGAACTCAACGCTGGACTTCCTGCATCCTCTATTTTGCTCTTCTCCGGTCTTCCTCCCGACTCTGGGACATTTTGTTTTCTGCACAACTGCCAGATCAGCAGTCTTTCCAACCATAGTGAATTCTTCTAAACCAAACCAGACACAGAAAGCTTTTAAAAGGCTCAGGACCCTTTTGCAGGTGTTTTGGATCCCTTTCCTGATTAGTCCGAGACACTTTTGAGCCCACAACACGAAAGCTTTTCACAATATTCCAAGTTTCTGAGGTTTTATGGTGGGCTGCCTGAGTAAAACAACTTTTACAAGATGTTTTACTTTTCTACCTGTACGTTAGTCACTTGTGGAATTCTACAATTAAACTGAAACTGATAAACTGCAACTGGAGTATTAAATAACTTCTGGGGTGAAAAATACAGGTAAGTTTGTAAACAATATGAAAACAATATACTGTAACTGCAACTGAGTATTTTATAAGTCAATATGTGTTATACAGGTAAAAGACCAAACATTTCTTCATTATTTGCTTAAAATGCATGTATACACCACGGCTCGTTCACTTAATATATATGATGTGAAGATTCATCAGAAGGAAAGAAAACAGATCTCTTTAAAAAACAATTAGAGATTTACATTCATTGTTTTCTTTTCATAGAAATAATCAACACCTGATAAACGTTTGCTTTGACCTGAATGACTTTCTAGCTAACTTTGAAACTTGCTCCTGGTGTTTTTAGGACTTAGCAGGGGAATTGAACAAAAATGAATTGAACCAAACCATTTTTTTTTTTTTTTCAAATTAACTGTTTAAATAAAAAAAAAAAAAAGAATGGTCATTATATATTAATCAAAGGCAGGATGGAGCAAAAAGAAGTCACCCTGTAGAACATGCATGCCACTCAACAGCAGATAGACTCACAATATGTTTATGTAAAATAGGCGTTAAAAGTACACTTTTTTTCTGCATCTGGATAATAAAAGGAAAAATACTCCATAGAGGCTCAATAGCTGCTTTTTGAGTGATAGAGTTTGTGACAAAAAATGTAAAAGAAGTGTTGAAATATGGTTTGCTAAATAATGATAATGGGGCAGTATCAGCAAAGGTCATGTGGGCTGCCTGGAAGTTTTTACACCCCGGTAGGAAAATGGAGAAACAAACAGAAATAAGAGGAAATCCAGCAAGCCTTTGCGGTCTGCTATAAGGACTTTTATACCCATTCTGGGAAGTCTAACTCTTCTGTTACTAATAAGTTCTTAAAATCTGTGGAGGAGAACATCACAGCGTGACTGCTGAGATAACAACTGCTGAACTGGATGACCCTGCTTCTCCACAAACGACTAACAAAAAACCCCACCAGATGGATTTGTTAGTAAATATTTTAAAACATTTAAGCCTGAATTCAGGAGCAAAGCACTAATATCAAAAATACCAAAAGAATCCAAGGACAAGGGAGAAAGTAGTTCAAATATTCATTTTCGATACAGACTCTAAACTATTTGCTCCAATTATGGCTAAAAAGACAGCACGTTGTCTCTGAAATGATAGAACCAGACAACCAGGCTTTGTCTAAGAAAGTCACAGGAAAGTATAAACCGAGCACTCCATGTGGTGGACAAGGTGACCAAGGAAAACATGAATGCAATGCTGATCAGTTTAGATGCAGAAGAGGATTTGATGTGGTTCCAGGTTCTACCTGGATGTTTGGGCTCATTCAGTGGCTTTATTCCGATCCAGTTAGAGACTTGAAACAATACAATGAATGTCCTTCCCTGGTTTCTTTACTTATTCTAGTCACTTTCTGTTGAGGTACCCCCCAAAAAAGAAGGATTTTAGGTTACGAGACAGAATGAGGTCAAGATTTCTTTGTAACAGTAAGAGCCCCCAAAATAGATATAAGATGCCCAAAAGTGAGGAGTGACTTTCTATCATGTGTGGAGGACCATTACATAGCTGCACAGCGAGGACGCTGGTTTGCTGGTGTAATCCGAATTACTACCCCAAATGGAAGGATTTGGAGTCAGTGCAAGGTAAAGGACCATTATGGAGGCCGTGGAGGGAATGATTGGTTGGAAACTAGCTCAGAAATGGTGTAAACTGTAGACGTGGCCCCGTGATGGCAGACTTTAGAAGCAAGCTCTCTAAAAAATTGAGGAATTCTGCATATACGACTCATCGCGCCACGCCCATTAAGAATGTATTTAACAATGCCGACATCAGACTCATGACCTTCCATATAATTGACTCAACCTACACAGCAAAGTATCCAGTTTCTCATAGGCCACCCAAGAACAACTCCCCACCGTAGCTTTTTTGTGGACAAGGAAGACAGAACTCTGAATTCATTAGAAATAAATACCCCCTGCTACTCATCTCTACGATCTTTGAGCCTCTGAAGATCCAAATGGACCCAGAGAAGGCGAGTACAGCTCCCGGAAAAAGGTGGGGCTTTGCTAGTTCATCAGTCAGAGGTTTATAAGAAATATTAGCACCACAGAAAAAACACTTGGCTACACTCGTCTTTTATCTGTTCGGTGTTGATGGCAGGAAGGGGGTCCTGTTACAGCGCAGCAGAACGGTGGTCTCCTTTGTAGGATCCATGTGCAGTGAACCGCCCATCTGTTTTATCACCCATCTTCCGTTCAAATTTCTCCTGCCCCATGCTGTGCATTTGAGTCCTGCACCCTTGTGTCCCACTTGTAACACTATTATCATTTTGCTCTTAGAGATGAAGCTGCACTCTCTAGCAAATAGTAACAATAATGGAGAGAAGGGGTGTGAAGGGTGTGTGTACGCCAGAGCTGGAGCAGGAATGTATGCCTAATTCTTGCATTTAGGTGAACTTATGCACTGAAATGAAAAAAAAATGAAATTATGCAGAGGTGTAATTCAATTCAACTGAGTTCAATTTAATTCAAATACATATTTCTTTTATATAGCAGCTTTTACAATAAAATTGTCTCTAGGTGCTTTACAGAGGCAGAAACCCAGAGCCAGAACCCCCACCTATGCACAGTGGTGAGGAAAACCCTAACCCTAACCCTTTATTAGGAAGAAACCTTGAGCAGGACCAGGCTGACAAGGAGGAACCATCTTGCTGGAAACTGGCTGGGTAAAGGAGGAGAGGAAGAGGGAGACAGGAGAATAAAAAGAGAGGGAGAGAAACAAACACACACACACACACACACACACACACACACACACTGTCTTCACCATCAAATGAGCTTCACAGCTTGAGCATGTTCCCTGCACCTGTAAACTGTGTGTGTGTGTGTGTGTGTGTGTGTGTGTGTGTGTGTGTGTGTGTGTGTGTGTGTGTGTGTGTGTGTGTGTTCCTCTAAGCTGTATTCGACATCACAGCACAGCTGTGATACCTGCACATCCCAGCATAACTTTAGCTGTTAACAAGTGGTTAAGCTGCAGAATGAAAAACAAATTATGTTTATTTTTATTTTTTTGTTTTATTATGTCTTCACCCAAATCCATTTAGCTATTTAATTTTCTTTTTACAAGTACATATACAGTACAAGTTTATTTAAATTTAAACAGAATAAAAAAGCAAAACTTACATTCTGCTCACAGGGTGTCCAAAATGGACAGTTTCCCCCCCAGAAAAAGCTCAAACCAAGACCCTCGTCAAAAATGATGGTTCACTCGCTTATTTAGACTGTTAATGTGGTGGTTCAGGTGATGGGACAGGGCAACATGATCTTAGAGAGGTTGGAAATACAATTTAACTATGGGGGATCTCTTATTTAAAAAATATTATTCATCAGTATGTTAATTACACCTAATGAATGGGTAATATTGATAGATTTGTTGTACAGTGGGAGTGTGTAATCCCACTATAAACACAGTCCCAGTGTACATATATTAATCTAGATTTGGTGTAATCTTAAGGGTATCACTAAAATTACTACAACTATTTTTTTGACATTTATTCTGCTCTATTGCAGCAGGACAGGGTGTGTTTAAAATGACCAACGTTACTGTCTTCACGCTTTTCACAGCGGCCGCTACGATTTAAAGCCGCCACTCCAGCTCGGTTGTGTGGCCTTCCTGGCATGACACAAATCTATGCAAAAAGAAAAAAGAAAAGGAAAATGAGTTGCTAGGCACACAGTGACCTTTTCAGACATTTCTAATAACCCTGAAAATAATAGAAAGACCAATATGCCTCTAAAGTAGTCCCCTTCCCCTTTCAATCTCATTTACCCCCAGCCTGCACATCTCCCCCATCTGCTGGAGAGAGTCTCAAGCACCACTTCAAACCAGAGCTATTATTTGCTCTTTTTGGGGCCAGGTCCCTGAAGTATCGCACTCAGTTAGAACCTGTAATGTAGAATCCATTTCAGCTGCTATTAGGCTTCATCCGTTACAGCAAACCAGCCCGTTGGCTAGTCCTCCACCGCTCTCTCCATTCTCAGAGACGCACACGTCTCTACCGCTGCGTGTTTTCCTTCTGCTGTCCCTTCGCTCGTTTTCTCGTTCGCTCCTCCGACATTGGTGCCATCTACAACGCTCAACCAGCTGCACTGCTTTCCTCTTCCCCTCCTCCCTTCCTCTGTCCACATCATTCCACTCACATCTCCACCCTTGACCCCAGGGGAGCCCTGTAAACTGCTTATTCAACAATTGCCTACCATAAAGATATGTAATGACATTTTCTAAGGCAAAGAGGCCTATGTGGTTTTTAATTCATATTTAATGGCTGTCAGGCTAAATAGCCCACTATCCTAAATGGGAGCCAGGCTGCTGCTCCTCCACTTAAGGCTGAGAGCCGTCTGTAGATATCGGCTGCTGGTTGCCTCCTGGAAAGCTGGTGGCTAAAAAGACCATCTGGCAATACAGCCGAACGCAGCTGAAACCTAGCAAAATAATTACGGGGGAAAACATTTGTCTAAAATATAAGATTTTGTCAGATATGTAAGGTTTTGTCAGGAGAAGAAATCTTATATTTACCGATAAGTGTAAGATAAGAATTATTATTCTTGTTATTCTCACACATGTGAATGTGTGTTATTCTTAAATTGATAATATTTACGGTTTTTCTTAGTTTTTATTAGTTCAGTATTTTATTAGTTTAGTAATAGGGATTATAGATTATGTTATATACTTTTCCCCCCAATATTTTTATTTATTTATTTTTTTTACAAAAACACACCACCAAGGAAAAAAAAGCCCCCGGAGGAATCGAGAAGTTGATCACGTTAGACGAGAAGCTTCCCTGGTTGCTGTACATAAAAGAGAAAAAGGAGTACTAGTAGCTTTATTAAATAGATTTTTAGGAAGAAAACAAATAGATTAGTTAATTTTTGCTTCTGGCTAAACTATGAAGTCACTTTAACTTTTATAAGCTACTGTTGCTTTTAAGCAAGGCAGCGATGGGGACGACAGAGGAAATACAGGATAATTCCATAATGATCCAGGTGATGACCCAAAATGTCCTGTCGGTCATTTTATCACAGAAATTACTTAAAAAGGATGGCATTTGGCATTCAGAGCTCGAGTGGACTAATTACATATTACAGCAAACTGAAAACCACAGCGGCTATTTTTAATTTCGGAATAAACACATTTGGAGAAATGTCTGGCTCCGTGGGGGGGAGCCCAGCGTTAAGTGTCAGCCTTGCATTTGGGAATCACTTCTAATGACCAGTGGCACAAGAGCGGGGAAGTGCTTCCCCGCTCCAAACCAGGTGTCGGAAGGCAGTCAGCTCGGAGAACACTCGATCATTAGGAGTTTGGGTTAATTACAAAGCAGAAGATTTAAAGGTTCGCTCTAAAATACTTCGACTTTAGATGCTTTTATGTGGATTTTTCAACATCCAAAAATAGATTATCCGGGGGATAAAATAAAGCACGAGAACTGCATGCAATATTAAAATCACTGCTAAGAAGCTCAGATCATTACTCCACCAGTTATTGAGTCATCTAATGCACATCCTTCTTGTTCCACACATATGAACCCCCGTCCTTCATGGTTTGCTTGATTTTTCCATGTACCTTTCCCTCATTTTATTCCTAATGGTCTTCATCACATTCATCTAAGGCTTTTTAGACCCCCACAGCTCTACTTTTACGCTCTCGCTACTGCTCCTGGGTCCTAATAGCTCCCAAATGCCTTTCAGTGGAGCGTCCAGGACAAAAACTCTTTCCTAATAATGCGTTTTTTTAAATCTTAAACGTCATGACATTTGGAGACAATTTCTGGTTTGTGCTTAACCACCCATCAACTTCTCATATTTTTGAATTTAGTGCTGGCTCCAGGAGCTTTTAGGTCGGGCTGAAGCGGTTTCGGACAAAATGTCTGAAGTCGTCTTTAGCCGTGTTCTGTGTCCTGCATTGCTCAATGTCGGGATGCTAAAATCTGCCAAGTGACATTTACATTAAATGCGTACATTAGAAGACATGTTGTCATGGACTGGTTATGTGTGGGGCCCCGGTGCAAAGTCCACAGACGAGGTAGAACAGAAAACAACCCTTTATTGGGTGATCACAAAAAGGCAAACCAAAAGCGCTCCATAAGGAGGGAAAAACAAACTTACAAACGCTGTGTCCAGTCTCTAAATCGTAGAATGTCCTCTTTCTGGGGAACGTGGTGAGCCTTGGGGGGGAAAGGGCTGCCGTCGTGAGGAAAGGTAAGCGCCAGGTTTCACGAAGCTGCAGCGTCTCCAGCTCTGTTTTCACCCAGATGACGGACACTCAGACGCTGTGGGGCCGTTCTTGAGGCCTTAAATAGTCCACCTGATTAGGATTGCCAACAGCTGCGTCTGCCCCCGGCAGGTACCGGGGCCACCACGTCCCCTAGAGGGCAACAGGGGGAAAAACAACGCAAAGCAAAACCCAGGGCCTCTGCCGAACCCTGACACACGTGTTCAAGCAGACAGCTGGTCTGTTTGCCACCGTTTAAACTCATTCCATTAACCATGTGACCGTGTTCTGGAGGCAGTGGTTGTGCTGAATGACAAAAGTGTGTTGGACTCCCAGTTTTTTCACACACTGGTTGTAAGATAGTTGAGAAGTGTATGTTGTCAGTCAGCTTCATCACGTTACATCTAAAAACCGTTCTTATTTCTTTTGTTCAGAGGGGATGATGTGAGGAGACAGGGAAGGCTGGGAAAACTGGCCAAAACTATCTGTGAGGGTTGACGAGGAACATGGTTTTGTACTTAGTGTGATGAATATGTTTATAAAGACCAAAATTTAAGGAATTTTTATGGCATTCTCAAACTAAATTGTAAGAGGAAAAAAGATACTGGCAAGACTGAAGCTGACCTATTCCATCAGTGACACCTGTGTGTAATTAATCAGAAAACAGAGATGAAATCAAGAATGATATGATGCCGAAGTATCCAAAACTGCAACTCCTACGAGAGTCCCAAATTAGTCTGAGGCTGGCTCCGTTGATTCTCCTTCGAAAAGCACAGAATTGCAGTTTGTCCTCCTACACTGAAGACTTTATGTATGCCACAATATCAGCTCAGACTCAGGCTTGTCTCGAAATGCTGAGAGCCAAGCAACCAAAAAATGAACCCCTTTTTAAAAGAACCTTCAGATGGGCTTGATGCAGCAGAGGAAGCTATCTTCTTTGCTGATCAATTTAAATTCAATTTGACTTTATTTTTATAGAAAACCGCTGGTCGACCAGCACTCTGAGAGCAGAGGGCCTGGTGGGATGATCTGGTTGCTTTCAGCCTCCAGGGGCCTTGGAGGTCAGCAGAAGTTTTTTAAAGTCTATTTTGGAGTTTCTGGGCAGCTACTAAAGAGAAGCCAGAACAGGTGTAACGTGATCCCTCTTGCTAATTCCTGTCAGCAGTACGAATCATGTAGAGCAGAGAGGGGCAAGCTAATGGCCCGAGGAACTATTTAATCCGGTCCACAGAGCCTTCACGGTAATTTCCCCAAAAGCCAAACGAAAGGGTTTTCAGCTTGATTGGTTAGAAAAAGTTTCAGAACCCCAACTTTAGCTAGCATGCTAACATGTCCTCTGAAGAAGGCGGTGCCAAACATCATTTGGAGCTTCATCATCCACCTGTAGTTGGACCAATTTACATTTCATCAAGATCTAACCCCAACGTGGCCCTTTAGGCTAAATAATTGCCCACCCGGGGTCCAGAGGCATCTCAAAGTTGTCCTCCGACATCACCGATGGTGAGTTACGGT
>CAAE01014344.1:17503-84363 GCA_000180735.1 Tetraodon nigroviridis | reverse complement strand
ATAGCAATAATTGAAGAGTCAGAATCCCTTTGGCAGTGGCACCAGACACAGTTTTGTGCTTCTGAGAAAGAGTGTCTCACCTCCAGCGCTGCTGATACCCGATACTTTGACCTCGGTACCAGCTCTCAATCCCTCTGTGCATTCAAAACCTTCTTTGCGTTTATACCTCTAAACATCTGTAACGTTTCCTCTAACCACTGAAACACAACTCACATTATTATGAATAATGAATTTTACACATAACCTTCACATGATCTCTGTTGGTACACACAGACACATTACAAGCCAATAACACACGCAGCTGTGTTACCCACACTGCAATTACATTTAATAACACCATTTTGGAATTCTGTCAAGGACGGGAAGCCTTACCAGGTGTTGCTCTCAGGTATGCAGCAGAATAAATGAAACGAGCGGAGAAAGTGACGCTGCAGGGTGATTCAGCTCTCAGGCGTTTGTTTTTGTCTGCTTATCTTCCCTGGCAAGAAAAATCCCAGCGGAGCCCAAGAAAAAAATGATTAGAAAAGGCCTGATGTGTGTGTTTGTGAGTGCCTCTGTTTTCAGGGAGCAACGGTGTGAATTACAAGAGCAAATCACCCGGTTTACCAGGGTGGTAAAACTGGAATGATGATCCACAATCCAAGACAAATGTTTCTTTTTCTTCAAGATTCCAAATCTGAAATTAGAAAAACTAAAATCCATTTATAGCACAGAAAAAAGTTGTGGCCCGAGGTGGAATACTGTATTTAGGTGATGACAGCGGTATCTGTTGTGTTTTATCACCTTGGCACATGAATAATAGTTGAATAGCATGTTTGTCAGGAGCTCTTCCTGTGTGTTTGCACCTCCCTAAGCACACGCTGCCGTTCCAGCAGTATCCTGGATCACCTCCAGCAGGTGGGCCGACAGCGCTTCCCGATCTCCCGCTGCATTCCTCCCACCCTCCCATCGCCAACTGGCGTCCCGTCCGAGTCTCGAAATAACTAATATTCCTCGGATGCAGAAACAGATGGTAAACGTTTGTAACAGAGATTAGTCCTTCAAACACACTCGTGGAGGATAATAGGTGAGCTCTTTAGAAGTAAAGTGTAGATATACGTCCAATAACAATTACTGGAGCCTTAGAGGACTTTGTAAAAACAATATTTGCCAAATATGGTCAAAAAAACAATAATGAGGCCAGAACAAAGTGAACCAGACAACCTGACAGGATATGAAAACACCCACTCCTCTCCCGTGAGTCTGCTCTTGTGCACACATACGCACTTGACTGGGTGCTTTTATCAATCTGGCCATCTTTTTACACCCGACTCAAGATCAAGTGCAATATGAGTTTGCAGGAGGGTTCGGAGAGGGTTCAGTCCCTCCTCCAGCCCCTCTCAGATGCAGAATTACAAATATCCCCCCCCTCCCCCACTTGCGTTTGAGTGCACCTCTGGGTGGGCAGCACTGACAAGATGACTAACCAGAAGGTTTTGGGAAACCAGTGCCAGTAAACTGGGTGGGGTAACCTTCCCTCTGCTCCTTGAATGTCAGTGTATTTCTGTCAGAGGCTGATGTTGCGTAACTGTGGAACAGTTGACCTTGGCTTCAAATATCCTCACCCCAGATTTCAGATATGCTCTGATGTGAGAGTACTTCATGCACGGTCAATGAAAGGACTGGAGAATAATGTAGATAATCCCCCCATTTATCTTTGTGGTTTCCAGAAAGCGTTTTTTTAAATTACTGGTAATGCTGTCTTGAGGAAGATGATGAATTCTAACGAGAGCAGAACAGTCCAGATGCATGATTTATTCACACACTTGCACGTCTTAATCTGTCTGCGAGACCTGCACTTTATGAAAAAACAGTATGATTATTGAAAAAATATTGGTTTATTATTATAAAATATTGGTTTGTTGTTGGTTTAATTCCATTCTCAGCTACTCAGGACCCTCCTTTTATATTGTCAAGAATATTTTATTATCAGTAAGAGAAATATGACAAAACATATGTTACCACGGGTCAGAAAGTAATGTTTAGGTATTCAGATGTATTTCGTGTTTATGACAGGAACCTCCTGTTACTTTTCACAAAGGAAACTAAGTTTTTACAGCTTTGTTAAAAGCCCATTTGTTGCAGTGCAGATAAATAAATGTCAGTTATTGGGGGGGGGGGGGGAAGGGGGGAAAGAGTGATTTTATTTAGTGTGAGTTGTACAACTCTAAGCACACTCAGCAGACAGCTCTACGGACAGTGCGTGAGGGGAAGTGCACGGCCGATAAGGACGCTCACACTTGCGTATCCACTTGTTGCGTTCATGACAGTTCACGCTCGCTCTATTTAAAGAGGCAACACCATGGAACGCGGTTTGGCCAGACGGGAATCTGTGGACACCGAGATGCACAAGTCCGAGGAGAAAAGGAAAACCTTCGTCTATACCAAGAAAAGGGGCTACGATGTCACCAGAAACCCGCACCTGAACAAGGTAACCGATGGAAAGATTGTGCGATTTTACTTCTTCTGTAAACAAGCTAAGCGGTGCGTTCAAAGACTGTAGGAATTTTTACCACTGTCATGAGACCACTTGTGTTTCTGTGAAGGAATGTTGTGTTTGTTTTGATGCAAAAGTGACACACAATGCTAGTTTGGCTAATGTTAACAGACACACAGTTAAGGATTTTCTTCACTCCGTCACACATTATCACACGTTAAACGCCAGGGCCTTTGCAGGAGCCGTGAATGCAGCACTTGCCTGGTGGCGTCAGCTTTGGACGCGGTTATATTTAGATTCCCAGATCTGGCCCAGCGTTGTCACGCAGCTGCCTGGATTTACTAGGGCTGTAGCTATGGCAGCAACCCTAATAAATGGCTGTATTACAGACGGTCTCTCAAATGGTGACAACATTGTGCACTGTCCTGAAAATCTCACAAGTGCACTTGATTTCAACTCAAAAATAAAAGGAGAAGAGTGATGAAAGTTGCTTCATTGTGGAAAAAAAAAAATACGCTGAGCAGTTTCCCCACTAGCGTAGGGATGATTTGATGACTGTGCATCTTCTTCTTGCAAAACAACCAGCAATTATCCTGGGAGAACTTCTTCGGCCAGTTTTTCCTGTTAAAATATTGTGTGTTTGTGTTTGTGTGTGTGTGTGTGTGTGGGTGTGGTCGTGTGTGTGTCACTGGAATTTTCACAAAAGCATTAAAGGCATCCTTTACAAAAAGAGCCTTTGGCAGCCTTCACACTTTCCAGTGTTTTCTCCTAGTTTGTGCGATCAGATGGGGGCCCAGGGGTCAAGCTGGGTCTCTGTCCATGGTGCTGACTGACCATCAACACAACTGGCTGAGCTCGGGGCCACTCTCATTCCAAGTGACACAGCTACACACAACCGAGTCTGATTTTTTGAAAAATTAGACGCTGTGTGTCCAACTTCTGTGCTGTTTTCACAGATATTTACCTTCTGCGTAAAAACATTTAAAACTGCAGTTGCGCCTGCAACGGAACGCTGCTCCGCTTCTGATAAAAGGCTGCAGTCAGTTGAGCGTCTGCCAGGCCGGGCGGTGTTGAGAGGGAGCTGATAAGTCAGACGGTGGGGTTCAAACAGGCCAGAGTCTGTGGAGAGGGGCTGCTTGGCTGCACAGAGGCCTGTTTGTGGGCCAAAGGTAATGACTCCACTCCTGAGACCACCGCGTGCTGCACAGTCGCAGTGTTTGTTTTCAGGTGTGTGCAAGTGTGCATGGTGTAATAGGGTGAGGCTAAATGTGTGCACGGAGCTTTTGTAATGTGCTTTCTTTAAACAGAGCAGTTCATTTTGTTATTATCTCAAAATGTTGACTAATTTGGCAAATGCTGGTTTCTGTTAATTAATTACTGTTAAGATTAGAAGCCTTTGTTTTATTGTCTTGATATTTGTTGTCAAGCTAGTTTTGTTTTAAATAGTAGATTAGCACTTGTGTTTTTATGGCGATTAAGGAACACATTTGTTCAAAAGAGTGACATGAGTTCAAATTAATGTGAAAAGTAATATATTTAATACTAAGGGTGATTTCAAACCTTATCAGCCCAGTCCAGGAAAGACTGTGGATGACTTGTTTATGACTCCAGCTGAACTTTTCCCCTAGACTGATTATGGTTGATAAAGTGAAAACTATGGCAGGAGAGTGGCAATAAAGTCAAACGTTTTCTGCTCTGTCAGTTTTACAAAAGCTCCTACTAAGCAAAAGCTGAGTCAGGTCTGATAGTTGTGCGATAAGACATCAACTTTTATTTGTGTTTGATTATATAAAATGACATCACACTATTTTTTTAACGCCAGAAAACTGATGACATTTATTGTCTGATTGCTGATCCAATACACGAACTCAGTAGGCATCGTGTCTGAGTTTGCACAGGTTAGCACCCTTAGCCGATATATCAACGAATGCAGCAGCCCTGAGGGATCCATAGGGCTTTGGTACTTAAACCTGGCCCCGTAAACTATTTTGTTTACCTCTCAATTTACACTCTGGAGCCATGAATGGAGCCATTATACCAAAGGGCCCTTAAAGGAGCTTGATCCCCACCAAGCAAATTTAAGTGAAAACATCAGGTTATACTTCAGTAAAAATCTTGGCCTCAGACAATGAAGTCAAGCTCGATGCACCATAGCTTTAAAACCAACACTTTATTTCATTTTCCTTTTCCTAATGTCTGAGTGACGTGAAGAGCCAGCCGTGGCGTCTTTGTTCTCCAGTTTAAAAGTTTGCTTTTACCTCTCGTGATCTTAAATGTGCTTGTCGTTTGTGCCGTTTCATTATTTTGGAAAAAAAGAGTGGTTTAAACCCTCAGAACTATGAAATATGTTCTTGGTTTGCCTGAATTTACAGTTGAAGAGACCGAATTACCTGAGACTGGCTCCCATTGGAAGACAATACTCGGTGAACCATAAAAAAACAAATATGGCTCTCAGATCAGAATCAAAACAGTACTTGGTTTTTTGGTGGAAAAACAGTGGTAAGAAAAAACTAAATAAATAAGCTTCTACAATTTGTGATCCAACAATGATGCTGCAAACTAGAGGATTCTTTTAGCAATCAAAAACTCATTCTGACAGTTTATCCTGGCTAACAAAAACAATTCTTTAAATGTTTTGGCAAGTTATCCCATCATTTTAAGTCCTAAAATTACCTTGTGTAGATGTTTAGCTGGCAGTTATGCATGAATAACCTGACCCCACCCTCATCAGCTGGCTGAAGTGACCCCATAAACAGTCTGCCTTCAAGCTGCCCAGGCCAGAACCACAGAAACGGGTTTACCTACACGGCCAGGTGAGCCTGTATGCGATCCAAGCTGAGGAAATTAAAGGCGAAGGTAGGAAATGGCAGCTGAAGCGTGTCAGCGGCCGGGCACAGGCGAGCTTCTGTAGTTCAGGCGGCGGCACAACGTTACCCTCCATCTGATTTCACGAAGCCCAGGGGGCGAGGTGTGTTTACTTCTCCCAGCTGGCCCACTTCAGCTCCAGTAGGAGCCAGTGGCAGCACAGCCTGCTAATTGATGCTGAGGGATGCGGTGCTGAAAGCTGCCTGTCCTCACTCTGACCGGCCTTGATTTCCTCTTAATCTCACCACTGTCACTCTTCTGCGTGCAGAGTCGGTGCGCGTCAATACACAGTCACATGAAAAGTCCCCGCTCCTGGAACCCGGATATTAAAGGTTTGTTTAGTGTGCTCGGGGTGCGATAAAGCGATGAAGTGGAGTACGAGCCGTAGAAAGGCTTCTCTGTGGAGAAGAAAACAACTCTGGACGTGCTCCACAGACGTCCTCTGTCCCTCCGCTTGATTCTCCCATTAATGAGGCATCTGTGTGAATCCTAAGCCACAGTGAGTCTTTCTGACATTGGTTCCTCCTGTCACAGCCTCGGATAACAACCACAACAACAATAACAACAGCTACCCTCTTTAAATCAAGGTCTCCAGGCGCGTTTTTTTTTTTTTTTCTTTTTCTCTTTTTCATTTTAAACATGGCCCTGAGCTGCTGATGTGTGGCCAACAGATGCCCATTCAGCAGCTCTCTGCTGCAGGTGGAGGTCACCTAGATGTGCCATCTGGTTTGTGTATGGCATTAGCCCACCACCAGGGGGTAAGAGAGAGAGAAAACAAACACTACCAAAAATGGAATATTTAATCGTGAATGTCTAACCCTAACCCTAACCACAATGATCGCAAATGCACCTTCCACTCATACAGGTTCCTGTGACGTCTGATGTACGGATTTATAAGGGGAAATCCTCCTTTTATGTTTAGCTCAGTAGGGTTTATTATGCACCATTAAGGGCTACAGAGGTTGAATAAAATGGAGACCTGAAATCTAATGCTCCATTTGCAGCCACGGCCTCCATGTTGTGATACAAGGCTGGAGTCAATATTACGGGATTTTGGCAGTGCAGCTGATTGGGCATCGAGGGCGTTCGGGAATGCCAAGTGGCCTCCGTCCTGTGGCCCCTGCAGCAACTGGAAGTCATTAGCTGTTAGATTTTGGTCTGATTTGGTTGCTGCACTCATCAGCTGCAGTTCCCAGAAAAATGTTTATCTTTTTCCAAACTAGCCTTGCATTTTCCTTTAACCAAGACTGACGTTACTGCCTCCATTAGCAAACAAGACGGCGTTCTCCATTCTGAATTGTAAAATGAAAATATTTGCATGTGGCCGGCCAGATCCCTTTCATTTCAAAGCGTGTCTCTCATTCTTTGTTGGTCGCTGCTGAGTGACTAAGATTTGCCAGGGAATTCAAGTTGGTTTGCTTCTTTTGCAGTGCTTAAACAGGTCGGGGTTTTTTTTTTTGCACTCTAATCAGATTATGTAACCGTTGGAACATGCACAGTCAGAAAACTGGACTTGCTGTGGAACAGTGAATCTACTGAGTCACTGTCTTAGCATCACATGTTTTTTGCACAGTCATGTCCTGAGAAAAAGAATGCGAGCTCATTTTTCGGTGTGAACCAAGTTTCCCATGCACCTGCAAGTCTCACTGCTGCTTTCACAAGATCAGAACATTTTCACTTTGCCCTTCTTCAGGAAGTCGGACAAGTGCATGCATTAGTATGCATCATCTGCCAGAAAATCTAGGGCATAAAGAATGGAAGCGGATTTTTAACATGTTTAACGTGGATGAAATGTTGTAAATGTTGTAATATTTCACTTTTTTGAGAAGTTAATGTGAGTTCATTTTTTGCACTAAGCTAATTAGCTACATACTGTTTAATTGCATCACTTTGAGCTATAAATTTGTCTTTAAAGGTTGAACAATACTGTTCGCTAAAGGGAAAAAAAAGCTAAACACTAGTTATATTACTCTGGCGTGTTCTCTGATTTTCATCTCTGCTGTGGTGATGGTGAAAATCCCTTTCAAAGACGTCATGATCTCAACGCATTTTTGGTCCTGTGGATATTAGCCGAGCTTGGAGGTGGGTGACGGCAGTTATGTGAGGTTGAACCCAGTGATGTTGCCAGTCAGATTACAAGCCCTCGTTTAACTGAGCGGTGAAAACGGGACAAAACCTTCTCTGTTTAGACATTAAGCCGGGCAGCTGCACTTGTCAGTCCCACCAGGCTGGGTGGACCACAGAACTGGGCCTGTGTGCGCTGTCTCAGGTGTGGCCAGGTGAGCACGCACTGCTGGCGACCAGACATTCCTCCAATGGACTTGAGCAGATCTGCTAGAGGCACAGAAGGCTGCAGCCTTTCTGTAGCCGACGCCTACACGAGCCTTACACCCCTCACACACACACACACACACACACACACACACACACACAAACAAAGCAGCAGGTCATCTGTATCATCATCTGTAATCACCTCCCTGGCTGCACTTTTGGGTTCTGTTGCTAAGGTGGTCCTCATTCATCAGAACAATCCAGAAAGCATTAACTCGCACATGCAGACAGATTCAGAGTCTCATCACCTCCCCATGAGTCTTCATTTCAGGTCGTTCCCCCGTCACCACCACCACCACCACCACCACCCCTCTACCATTTTTCAATGCCGCTTTTGTCTACCAGGGGTCGGAGATGTTCTCGCGTGTTTTCACCAACGCAAAGTAGGGAGAATGTAAAGAAAGTATTGTCTTTCAGCATTCTCCCCCTCCATAGATAGATGACCACTGTGAGCCAGTCCTGAGGTCCGAGAAGGGCTTCAAATTAAAACTGATCTGTTCCGACTGCAACTTCCAGAGGCAGTTTTATGGCTTAAAACTCTTAGGTACTGAAATGAAGAGATGTTGCCTTTAGCAATAAACACTGGCAGTGCCACGATCCTTCCTCAGTGTTTTACCAGCACCGTGTGTTTACTCAAATTCTTTTCTTCCGTGCTTACCCTTTGGGCTTTTTAAAGAATCTGTTGGTGGTCGCTGGGGGAGAGGACTTTTTTTTTTTCATACTCGTGAGATCTGAGAGCGGGGAAAAGAAGAAAATGCTTCAGTGCAATCCTCACACGAGCTTGGTGTTGACCCTTACTGTACCCGCTGGCTGAGCTAATACTATGATAAACGAGGGGAAGTCACCCGTTATTCCCACCGATTACGGAATAAGTTATTCAGAGGCGCCTGCTTCTTTGTTGGACTGGCTCTTTAAGTGCACTTTGATTTAATTACAGCACATTTTCTGGCATCTGAATCACTTTGGGGAGCCAATTTTACTGAAACTAAAGGTAACTGTCATTCAGGGGATGCTTTAATTCACTCAAGAAACCCCTGACTGTGCAGGTCTAAGGCAAAGAAATCTGCCTGTGCATGTCACCTGTTATATTTGGACCTGAGTCTTGGCACATTTGCAGCCACTTTCAGAGTCTTGGATGCTTTCCCGGCAACACTCAGGCTCCTAAGGGACCTGCACTCTGATGCATGAAAAGAGCACCTCAAGGGAATTGGCTGTGTTTGAAGAGCCCTACGTGTCCAGCGCCACCTCCTTTAACACACATCCAACACACACACACACACACACGCACACACACATGCATACGCACACTCAAGGCTGGCCTCCTAAAGTCAACAGCAGCTCGTTTTTCAAGGCTGTTTGACCAACAAGTATGTCCGTACTTTCACAAGTTGACACCTCTTGATTTAAGGAGCCCTTGCGCCTGCGTACTCTTTTAGAAGGAGAAATTTCAGATGTTTTTTTCTTAACGAGTGTCCTCGGCGTGGCTTCTTGAGGATCAAAGAAGTGGGATGTAAATTAGGTGATGTCTGTAGTTCTTCTGTCTGTTGTGGAACAACAGATTATAGAGACTGACACATTGTTAGCGCCGTCTTATTTTCTGGCTATGCTTCTGTTAGTTGTTTTAATCTGCATTATCTGCGTCATAGAAAATCCTTTTTTTTTTTTTTTTCAAAAGACACACAATTCAAAATAAATTGTATTTTTTGAACCGATACCTTGTGAATCAGTGTCTCTACAAAAGCATGCATGTTAGAAAAGCAACACAGTCAGGTTAAATTATGTTACTAGCAAAAAACCCCCAAAACACTGAACTGTACAAGCATAAAAAGAACGCGGCTGGCCTGTTTCCTCGTGTGTGCTATATGCACACACTCAGCATTAGCTTTGCATTAGCGTTTCGCTTACTCTGCAGGGGAAAGAGGAAATGCCCTGGACGATGTGCTGAACCTTTTCCTGAAGATGGAATCAAACTTGTTCTTGTTCTGGACCCTAGGTTCAACTCCCACATTACTGTTAACACATCCTGTATCCGTCGCCATTGTTTTGTGCTGCTGCAGTGTTGAATAAGAAAACACTTTTGATAAATGAGCTTGTCCATGTGAACAAAGATTGGACACTGTAATCCTCGGCGCGCTAATGACTGCGTATGTTGAGGAATGAGAGCGCACATGAAGGCCTTAACGGCACATTTGTGGAGCGGCATTCACTGGGAAAAGCTTAAAGAGACAGATTGGAGCTGAAGTGTGCTCTTTCTCGTCCTCCTGAGAGGAAAGGATGGACTCAAAGGACCGTATTTTTAGGGCAATTGCTCATGAACTCTGTGGCTGCCATTTTAGCAGGAAACAGATGGGGGATATATCAACTTTGTAGCTATAGGATTTCAACACAATAGAGCAACCTGCTGTTCTGCGGCTTGCAGCTCACGCAGTCAAAAAGCATTATGCTGACCAGTCAGTCATGGGGGTAATAGCACCAGAAATGTCTCACCTTTTGTGTTTAGCTTGAACCTAACGCTTGTGTTCAATCACTGGTCATTTGCTTTCAAAACTCCCGTGCCATGTGGCCGTTTGCTGAACTCTTACTGTACATTTCTAATCTAATGTATGTAAAACGCATGCCTATGTTATACAAATGTTTGCACAGGTTGTTGCCACATTATTATAGTATGTTGAAGGCGTGTTTTCTGTTCTGCTCGACATGTTTTTACGTGACATTTTACTATTTACATTCCTGCGATGATCAGGGGTGGTTTTGAATGTAGGTGAACCAGAACCAAATGTTTGAAACCACTGTCAATGATTTACTTCTGTGGGTTGGCAGGTTTTACGCTCTAACGTATGCATTTGTGTGACGTTAGATTCCTCTTTTTTTTGGAAGACATTTCCAATGATGTCATGTTCAGTGAGGGACTGTTCCTGAATTTTTCGGAGAAAATTGAACATTTTTTCTATAAGGTCAACAGATTTGTTATAAAATTCACACCTTTATTTACAATGTTACCCACACTCTCAGACTGCGGTACCCTGATCTATCCGAAAAACTGAAATAACGTCTAACGTTTGATTAGGGATGAGGTCATTTTCAGCTGCCATACTGTTTTTTTTCCCTCCTTAAGATCATCACCGCTTTCTGTTTTGTGCAGCGGTTGAACTCGTAACCCCACACAGCCTATGCGAAGCACAAGGTAATCTCTTTGTCATCTTTGATGTATTGTTCGCACGGGTTAGCTCGTGGAAGAGCACAAAATAAAATCTTTAACTACGGGGGTCTTCGCGTCTTTAGGGTCCAGGCTCCATATTGACTTAATTATAATTTTCCAGTTTTCTGACAGAATCTGCTTTAGAAGGTGAGATTTATATTGGATCTAGATTCCATTATTTCCCATCAGGTGCTCACTTGGGATCCAAGCTCTTGCAGAACCAGGACCACCTGCTTCAGAGCGAAACCACATGCTAGACTATTGTTAGGTGACCGATGAATAAATAGGAACCTGGCAAATTTTGCCCACCTGGAAATGAATCTTAGATAGAGCAACTGTCACATAATGTCATAGCTTTCAGCTTGAATTTTGATTTTAAACCGGGATCTCTTTCCATAGACTGGATGATTTTGTTCTTTAATATGTAAGTCTGATGCCACATTGTTGAAAGAATGTGGCCACATGTGACCATATCGGCTGCTGGATGTGGTCTGAGCTGTCGGTACTTGTATGCATCTTGAATATATTCCCATCTGGCCATCCAGCCACCAGCCTGTAATTCAGGGCCTGAGCAGGGACAGTGTGTTGGAGCTCGTTTTAAACTCCATCCAGAGCCTGCACGAGGGCGTCAGGCTCATACAGGATTTCAATTCCAAAACCAAGAATATCGTTTCCACTCAGGAAACTGGTAAATAATCCACTATGACCTTTTAGGTTCAGCCACAGCCACAGTCTATAGTATATTTGGGGTCACGCCACTTTGCTTTCTTATGTATATTTCCTTCAGAAATCAAGATATTTTGACATTTGTGTCAAGATGACATTCACAGGCTGTTTGCAATTTAGAGAGTCCAACTGATCTGTCTCCATCCTGCAAACAGATTTCTAAATCGGGCCAAGCAAACATCTCAGATGTTGGAGTACATAGGTAATATTCTGTTCTTACCCCCACCAGAAGGATTAGGAACATAGATTTGCTCTTTTTAAATTGACAGAATTAGCTGCATGTGCTCTCAAGCTGTGTTTTTTTATAAAATGCTGCACATCGTGTTTGTTTGACTTTACTCTCAATCCTCCTGATGACACGCGGTGAAAGAGAATTAAGAGAAGCACTGTTGCAGCTGTCGTCTGTTAAAGAGTAAACGAGTCGTGTCCGAGTGCAAAGTTTAACAAGCGTTTGAGTTCTGGCATGTGTGCAAATTGTGCTGTGAGTCCAGAAGGAACGGATCATTTCAAGGTGCTCTGTGCCGTTTAGGTGCGTGTCAGTGCTCCTTGCTAAATGAGTTCAAACGTGTCTGACCTCCAAACTCAACGTTTGAAGACATCTCCTGCTGGTTTATTTTTTTTACATTTGCATAAACAGACGGTGTCAATCATCATACTTTGTAAGGCAGGGGGGGGGTCATGGAGATCTTTAAAACGTTTGTTCTCCAAATGTCTGTCTGTAATAATGACATCATTAACAGACCATAGTTACCCTATGCTATGTCAGAGAGACAATGGATATTTGGGTTTCTGTGAGGCCACACGCGAGCTGCAGCACGACTCCATTTCAGCAGAGATTGCTGTCTCAAATTGCCACAGTTTCCACTTGATTGGTGATCCCCATATAATTTATAGCGTGAGATAACCGCTGGGGCCTCTGGAAACAATGAGCGCAGTGATGCCACATGACAAGTTTCTTCAGAATCACTACATGCATTCCTGCAACGCGAGTTGTTAGAGGATCTAGGGGACCATCTGTGTTTCCATGTGGGTGAGTCATTTATATGATTGACAGGCTGATCCTCAGACCTCCACAGTATATCCATGTTCTATCCCAGCATTCAAAGCAAAGATGGGGCTGCACAGGCTTTTTTATGTGCATACAGACACGAACTCACTTTCTTATTCAGATCCATCTTTCTAAATGGTTCCTGGAATGAGTGAGGAGAAGATGGATGGAGGTGAAGGCATCTTTTTTATTAAAAAAAGAAGATGCTGGATGACTGGACTGTTTCAGCCTTCACTCCTTATTTTTGTCACTTTTCCCAACACCTACTTTAGCCACTTCCATTCATGCACAATGCGAACGAACATGGAAAGTCTGTGAATGAATGGATTGTTTCCCCTCCCCCTCCCCCTTGTCACTCCTCCAACACCTACTTAACGACTTACACAAATGCATAAAGCAAAAGAACATGTAAAAGCATGCCACGTGCTGTAGGACTTTCTCAGTGGAAACAGGAATAGCCAACCTCTGAAGGGAAACATCTTTTTTTCTCCCACCAGCTCCTGAAATGCTTTTTCCTAAAACTGTTTAAGATAAACTTAAATTTAAGTTTGTTCTCCATGTGTCCACTGATGGTCAGCCTACTAATCATCTAAGACTTCTACTAATATAACAAAAGTGAAACAAATGGTTTAATGGATTGTTTCTGTCAGGGTTCTGCAGTGGCCCTGGGTTTTGTTTTGTGTTTTTCCCCCTTTTTCCCCACTAGGGGAGGTGGTGGCACCAGATAGCTGTTAGGGCCAGACACACCTGTTGGCAATCCCAATCAGACAGACTATTTTAAGGCTTCAACACCTGCCCCACAGTGTCAGAGGGTTTTGTCATCTGAGTGGAAGCCCAGCTGCAGATGCTTCTGCTTTGTGAAACTTGGGTTTACCTTGTTCTCTCCCAAGGTTCACCACGTTCCCCAGGAAGAGGACCTTCCAAGTTTTAGAGACTGGACACACCGTTTGTATGCTTGTGTTTTTCCCTCCTTCTTGGAGTGCTTTTGGTTTGCCTTTTTGTGATCACCCAATAAAGGGTTGTTTTCTGTTCCACCTCGTCTGTGGACTTTGCACCTGGGCCCCACACAACTAGTCCCTGACAATTTCTGCATGTCTTGATCACGTTTTATTGCAGTCTGAAAGCGACTGGGCTGTTCCAAACGTCTCGGTTTCATCTGTCCCTGAACTGGTGGGAAACCATTCAGGCTGAGTCGCTCCCACACAGAGACATGATGTGCATGAGGCTTGAGCCTTTTTCATTTTAACAATTTCATCAAAAGTCTGAAAAACAAAATCAGAGTTTCCCATTAGGGTTAGGTTTGGACTGATTCTGCCATCCAAATGCTGGTTTGGCTTGAATGATCTTTACCCTCCCCCCAGCCCCCCCAGCCCGTGCAGTCCAGCACTCACACCCTGGCCACCTTCGTCTGTCTCATTTTCCCGCTCTTTTCTTGTTTTTCTCATTCTTTGCCCTGTGGTCTCACCCATCCCACCCTCTAATCCCAGTTATGACAACCAGGGGATGAACCTGTCATTCCGCTGGGCTGTCCCCTCTCTTACCACCACCAGCTGTTTTCACAGAGTCTAGACAAACGCCCTTGATCAAACGACGCCACGGTGCGCTTCTGGACAATGAGGACGTCGTGGAGTGTGGGGCTTCTTCTGCGGCGTGATCAAACGGGCTCATCTTTTCCTCTTGTGAACTCGCATTAGGCAGATGTCTGGTGCGTGGCTCTAGTTTGTGCTCGCGTTCCGATGTTTGTTACCGTTGTAAATCGCTTAGAAAATTTGGCGCAACCTCACTGGTGGATGGTACAAGAATAAGATGTGTTTGTTTATGTTCTGTTACAGAGTTATCTTCAAATTAGGCATGTTAAAGATTAAATGATGGATTTAGAAGTAATTTGAAAGGGATTACGCCTGTATCTGATGTATGACAGTTGATAAACTTGCATCATGTAACCTGGGTTTGGCATTGAGGCCTTGGTAACAAATGTCAGGTGGGTGGAAGTGGGTCTTCTAGCTTTTAGGTTGAACACATGCGTGTGTGGATGTAGGTATCTCTGTATGTTTATAAACAGTGGAGCAGTGAATGGATGTGTGAGTCATTGTTTCCTCCGGCTGTTGGCCAGAATATCTGTCCGTCTGGGTCGCCGCCAGCTAAACCAGTGAATGGGAGTCTTCCAGTCATGGTGATTTTCTACTGGAGCTTCCGCTGACCTAAAAAGTTTTCATGCATGTGCTCTAGTCTCCAAGTGGCTTATTATGAATTTTCTGAGGTTAACGTTACCCTCACGTTCAATAATATTGACGTCTGTGTTCCGCCAATCTGGTTGCAGCCTTATTATGCATAAATAGTACAAACGCTTCCACGATGAACAGGCTGATATGATTAAACATGCTCTTTAGCTGCTTCGGTGAGCTGCGAGAGCAAACGCGCGGCGGTGATAGCGGGAACAACCGCAGCGCTCCCGCCTTCACCGTTTGGTCAGCTGCACAAAGAAGCTCTGATGGCGTCAGCAGAGATGGATCCAGATCTGCTTGTGTGCAACACAGCTGCACTTTGACTTTCTTACAGTTATATATCATTTTTATTAGGTTTAGAAAATCTATTTTTTTATCTTTTAAATGCACACAATAACACAAGATAGTTTGATCATTGGTACATTTATAAAATAGGTTTTTGGTTTTTTTTTTCCAGGCAAAATAGATAGAAGATAGGTAGAAGACAAATTCAGTGAAAGACACCAGTATGAATTTCCTGTCATGAAAGAGTGACTGTGAAATCGGTAACAAAGCAACAACTTGTCTCAAACCTGAAATACAGTAGAAAAACGTTGACTTTCCTCACCAGGCCAAAAGCAACAGCCCAAAATAACTACATTAAAAGTGTTGATTAAAGCCTTCATTACCACCTTTTAAATCTCTTTACTGGTTTCCTGCTTAAGTGATGTGGTTTCACCTGGTTTTACTGTAACTCTACTGTTCCCTCTGTCAAGAAGGATGTATCTGTAAATATTAAACTGTGCTGTAAATTAGCATGCGGTTGTTTATGTGATGTATAGACTGGTAATATGTAAGGCATCAAATGCATCAAAAACAAGCCAGATAAATCAGCGGTAACAGTCATGCAGCACGATCGGCAAGTCAGATAATTCAGGAACAAAAGGAGGTCTGATGGCTATCGCCTAGATCACTTTCAGCAAGTTGTTTTGCTGAAAAAGAGCCACCTCTTAGTGTTCAGCTCAGCCTCCTGTGAAAAGAAAGTGTTCTCTCCCACAGAGCGCTGAATAGAGAGGTGCTCTGTGGCCACACACGTCTCAGCTGGGCCGTATCTGGGCCAGAAACATTTGAGCCCTCGGCCCTCTGAAGGACTGTGGGGTTTTGTCTGTGTCTGATCTGAAAGAGGTTCAATGGAGGAAGGCCTCTTCATCATGTTGGGCTCTGGTCCTTCTCAAAAGAGGTTTTTTTTTCTTCTTTAAATCCAGGGCAGAGGGCACCACTATTGAGGGCTCAGGAAGAGAAAAGAAGTGCAACATTCAGGAGATTTTCTATTCGGAACCGGGATTAGCGTGTTTGACGTTAGAGGACCGAGGAAGGTCTCCTCCTCTGTTCCTATCTGGGAATCTCAGCATCAATCATGGCTTGTTTCTTTTGGCATGACATCATTTTAAAATTCTTCCAGAAAGCTGAAAGAGCTTTTGAGGCTTTTTGTTTGCGGTTTGAGTTCCTTTGGAGGAACTATCTCTCCAAACCCATTATTTAGTCTCCTTATGAGTCACAAACCCATATTTTTGTTACCGGCCGCTAACAGAGATGATTTCATTTTCCTCCACAGTTGCTGCTTGATGTTTCACTGGAGTTGCATCAGAATATTTAATGCAATGACGTAGAAGAATTAGTAGCTGGGTTTCATGCCAGTTGCTTAACTTTTTTCAGCTGTAAAATGTAGTGTAATTACTCTAGCATTGATAACAAGCTTCTACTTATCACCCTGTAATTATATTTTAAGTGAATAAGGTTTCAGTGAATAACCATCAAAATTCAACACTCTTGTAGAAATCTCCTGCAAATCGGGAACAAACGAGCTTCGCAACAGCATGCTTGTGCAATTGAACAACAAAATGTTATATTATAATTCTATTGAGGTTTTCTTGCAAACTTTATTTGTGTGGTTATCACAGCCTGAAAATCAGATTGCCTTGATGAACTTCACCCAAGTAAGAGAGGCTCTTGAATGGATGAAGTATAATTCATCGTAGGAGGAATTCCACATAACTGGTATTAAGGGATTTAATTTGAGGAAGCCTCACACTGTAATTAAAGGAGCGGCTCCGCTGTCAGATTTGTGTGGTTGCAGCAGATGAAAATTAAAAGCCTTAGCTAGCAGAATGTTTGGAATTCTTATATCTTTATCCGGAACATCTAGCAACAAACCCTCACTTTGAACCACCTATGCAGCGGAGAGGAAAGGAGGCAGAAAATGCATTTCAGCTTTTTCAAGGAACTCGTCCTTTTATCCTCCTTGTTTGGCCCTCTGGTGAACTAATGAGCTCTTTCCTCCCTAAATGCAGCGGGCCGGGCTCAGCAGCAGATCGAGGGTTAGGGGTGGCACTAGCCGTTACACAGATTACAGGTTTGGGCCGTTACCATGGCTCCTGGAACACGGGGCTGTGGGCATCACATGTGTTGGCACAGGGTGCGGGCGCTTCAGATGTGGTCAGGGACATGTGGAAGCTCTCTTGGGTTTATCCTGCCCAGCCCAGTTTAGTGCCTGTGGGGAGAGAGTAGGCACCAAGACACTCAAACATGTATTCAGACAGACAAACATGGAAACCTGGTGTGATGTGTCCGTACTCTGACATTGCATTTAAAATGTAAGGTCAGCTGTCAGTGTATAGTGAAGCTAAAAAAAGCTTCCTTCTTACCTCTACGAGACCTTGCACTTGCAAAGATTGACAGCTCTGTTGAGAACGAGGGCGTCCGAATAGCCAGCCTTCAAATCAAAAGTCAAAGGGATGTCAAACCCGGCATCAAAGGTTCCCACGCTTTTTTCGGCTGAAGCCTGCGAACCGTGCACAGCTAATCTGGCCATGAACCCCCCGCCCTGGTTCTTTCCTCTCCTCCATCATCAATGCCTAGCCCTGATGCAACCAGGCGTTTCATAAAGTTGCTCCTACGGGCCGTGTTTTTCCCCGGTAAATGGCCAAGTCGCCTCCTCCTCCTCCTCCTCCTCCCTGGGATTTGTTAATTGGTTATTTTGGGCCCAAGTCCACGGATGGTATCTGTTTCACCATGTGACACTGGCAGCATTTGAGTGTCTGTAGGTCTGTGTGGGTAATTACTGTTAATGAGGCATAGAGGGCTTTCAGGCTCCTTTTCTTTCATGCTGACTGTGATATAATGTGAGATAAAGACCACTGTTGTCCACCATTTTCATTTAAAGGGTATAGAAAAATATTGTGTGATCTTTCTTACAAGGAAGGAAAATTAAATGATTGTGAGTTGTGCTAATTGCTGGGTGTGTTGCAGTTGTAACACAGTGTTTGATAGTGAAGCATTAGCAAACAAAAAAAACAACAAAAAAAGTGTAAATCTGCTAATTTTGCATGGGAAAATGTTCTGATTGGCCAACAGAAGACTCACATACACTCATTGGAACCTTTTTTATTTGAATGTAACTTTGCTATTGTGCACTTTTTAATGGTGATAGGGGGAGTCAGCTCCAAACTGTTTCGGGCAGCATTCATCCATACGTGCTTTTCTTCTTTCAAGGCATTTTTTGATGCTAGCAGACGTCTATTAAAATCTGAGGCTCAATGTGGCTTTTTCCGTTTTATGGGCATGTCACAAACTGGTGAGATTAACAGATTCTCACATTTTTACCACAAAACAATTACACAAATTTCATGTATGACATGCGCTGTCAAAGTTCATGTGGGAGAGTTGTGTAGAAATAGCTGGAGGTATATTTTAGTTAATGACAGAGCTGAGAGTTTCATTTTACAGCCTCATATGGAGCACAGTTTGTATTTTAGGATTTTTTTTTTTCCAAAATTCCCCACATGGTTGGTTCTGGTACAAGTTGCTTTTATACACACACACACACACACACACACTCACACACACACACACGAACTGCTTGCTCTCTAAAAACTAGAAAAAAAAAACTTTCCTGATAATTGGAGAAGGTTGTAATTCAGAGCCGGTTCTGTCTGTTTGAGGTCCGTTAAGTACAGACTGCAGGAGCAGATGGACGGATCAGGACTTCAGTCTCTGAAATAACTGCTGCCTTTTTTCCTCCAACATATGCTCAAAAGATTAAGAGCTGCCAACTGAACACGTGTGAAGTTTACACCTCGCTTTGCATGAACTTCTGTATTTCCATTCAGTAATTCCTGAAGGCTTCCGCAGGTTTCTTCAGATGTTGGCACCAACTGGACAGCTGTTTTTGCTTGTTTGTCGGCCATAATCCCCCGTGATTTATCCTCCTATTCCTCAGCAATCACAGATAAAGCATTAAGCACAGTCTGCTGTACTGTTTTACAAAACGCAGATCAAGTAACTTCAAACAGATAGTTTTTGTGGTGTCAGGGAGTAAAGAAGCAGACAGTTCCTTTTTAATTTTAAATTTGGGCTTCATACAAGTTCAAGGTGATCTGAGGACAAACCTCCAATGTCAGACCAAGCTGTAGCTCGAATGGTTCATTCTGTTGCCGTTCTTTTTGACAGCAAACACACATTTCTTGAATGAGCTCATTGTTTCTCCCTCACGGGTCGGAGATCGGGTGTTTCAGGGTTACAGCCTTGACAGTAAACGTATACTTGCTTTTCACTGTTTCCATTCAGAGGTCGGGGCAGAGAAGATGAAAGCCGGAGTGAATGTCAGAGTGACGCCTGGACCTCGTTGCGAGCAAATTTCTGAATGTTTGCTCCGCCCAAAGCTGATGTCGCACTGATGAAGGTCAAACAGAGCGGCTCTCCTTATTAGCCGTCAGAAGCTGATGGATGGCGCTCTCCTGTTTGGCTGCTGAGGATGCCTCATGTATAATTGCTGTCTGCACAATAATGGAAACAACATGTACTGTGAGATAATGATAATTAATAAACAAGGCTTTATGCTGCTTGAAACTCATCAATAAATAAGCTGGTACAGCAAGGTTGTAAATAATAGTGACACCAATCACAAACCAAAGCTTTAGCTGCTTTTTTTCTTTTAAGAAGTTCAAAGAATTCACGTCAGTCTGGTGTTTCATGAAGCTGTTCTAACTGGAAGTCATTCTTCTTTTCCATTCATAATCCTGCAGCCAAAACATTATTTCATTTATTTTTAGATTTCTGGCTCTGAGTTGATGGAATCCAGGCGGAGATCTTTATTTCCTAGACTGTGGACTTTTGGGGACTGTCGGGACAGATTTTTTTTGGACGCTGCTGTGCACAGAGACGGTGGCGATAACAGCCTGCTGTGTCCGCAGGGCATGGCGTTCTCCCTGGAGGAGCGTCTCCAGCTGGGGACCCACGGCCTGCTGCCGCCCTGTTTCATCAGCCAAGACGTCCAACTGATGCGGGTGCTCAAGAACTACGACATGAAGAAGGACGACCTGGACAGGTGAAGCTTTTATAAGTACAGGAACAGAATTTAATGGTAATGGGTCCCTGGACCCATAATCTTGGCGTTTTATAAACCAAAACACTTCTTAAATGAGCATCCCAAAAGATTGATTTCCTTCTCATTTTTCCCTCGCCCTGTTTCACGAGTGTTTTTGTAACGTCCACAGTGACTGAAAGACAACAAAATTTTCCGCACTTTATTAGACCCTGAGGGCTCAAAGCTTTGAGTATTATGTAATCAATATATTTGAGTCCTGGCACTTTGTTCAAAATAACCAGACCCTAAAATTGACTTTAACCTGTTTTACTGGCTTGAATTATACATTTTAAAACCAACTTTTGGCTAACTGAGTTATCATCTATTGTTCCAGTCTCGGTTCCATTTGCGTCACATCTGATCTCAGGGGTGAATGGGTTTGCTTGTGAGACAGGATTTGGGGTCAAAAGGTACTAGACGGGCTTCATCATTTTCCACCATAGCAACATGCTAAACAGTCATTTCGCATATTTCCCATGCTCAGTTAATGTCACCGGCAATCTGTCTGAGGGCTACTCCTAGACGCTCTTCCAACTAATCTGCGGCTTTGCTGCTGTATGTAATGGAACAGTATTTTGGCTGCTTGGCTCAAGCCCGCTGTGTTTACTTACAGTCTGTTCCCTCGCTGTGAATTTCTGCGCTGGTATGTGTTGGACGGTCTCGTGTCTTTGTTTACTACCACAACTAAACTTTTGCTGCCTCCCGGTTTATTTTAATCGGCGGTCTGGCCTGCATGTGAGCACCTACTTTTAGGATGATACAGCAACTGAAAAGTTTACAGTGACTGTGTCAGCAGAATAAATGGATGTCCAGGACCAGCAACTAGGTCAGCTAAGACAACACAGGTGGAGATGGCGTAGATGATGGCCTGGCTTCATCCGTAGGCTGACTTTAGAAAAGCCACTGTTCTCAGTGGGAATCCGGCTTTTTAAATGCTGTGTGTACTCCAAGTAGGCCTATTTCCTGAATGTGGGTAGTCAACGTGCCTTCTAAGCTTAAAAATAGAGGAAAAAACCTCCATAATGGTGTACTACAGTACTAGCGTGTAGAGATTATAATTTTGGTGCGTCCACTCAACCTTTTGGCCAATCAGTCTGTATTCACCCACTCACGGTGTAAATTTATGACAATTTTAGTCTCTTTACAATTTTTGTGATATATTTTTTTAGTCTGACAGCAAACTTTGGAGCTGTTTCTGCTATCTTTATGGTAATCAGACCAGTAGGAAATAAGTAATGGCATAGTTTATAGCTCTTATTCTGGATGTTTTGGATAAACCCCCACTCATCCTCGGGCTGTGTACCCCAGCCTACCTATGAGATGTAGGCAAAACAAAGCATCAATAAATGTTTATTTCCAGATGAGTTTAGCTCCAAACTGAGCCACACAAAAAGCCATTATTTTGCTAATTGTTTTCTGCAGTAGCCAAATGGCTCAATTATATAAGCCCAAAACTCCCCCAGAGCAATTGTCTCCACATGTATTGAACCTGCAGCAGAGTGGGGGTGCACACTCGTTTGGCTCTGGAAACTTTCTTGATTAGCAATCAAGTTTTTTTCAGATTTGTTGTGTCTAATTTGAGTTTCATATGCAACACATGGGCTTTCCTTAATGCTGTGTATTTTTCCTACACTTTTTTTTCTGTTCAAATGAAAAAGGTTTCTTTCTTTGTTACCTCTTTTTTCAAAACCCCACTCCTATTTATTTAGGGAAAGTTTTCACGACTAAAACCCTTTTTCTTTCCTCTTTCCAATAATTCCCAGCAGTTTTTTTTTTGTTTTTTTTTTTTCACATCTGACTTTAATTCGAGAAAAAAACTTGCTCAGTGCAGCAGGTACCGCCTGAGTCGGTCGCCTGTCTGTTAAAGATTGACACGCAATGTTTTTGCTCCCCTGACAGGTATGTGTTTTTGATGGGGCTCCAAGACCACAACGAGAAGCTCTTCTACCGGGTCATCGCATCAAACGTCGAAAGGTTCATGCCTATCATTTACACCCCCACTGTGGGCCTCGCCTGCCAGCAGTATGGCCTCATATTTTCAAAACCTAGGTAAGATAACATTGATCAGTGTCCTATGATTTTCTTTCCGAATTACACCTTGAAAAGAAAATCAAATTTGGAAATTTTTTCAGCCAGATTGTGCTCCTCTGTGTGTAGTACCAGCACCCCTTGTTGCATTCTGGTTTGCTCATATAGAATAGAAAGAACTGCTCTATTCAAGTGTTTCTGTATTAAAGTGTGGCTCATGTGGCATTTAGGAAAAGCCTGAAATTCGGACGAATATATACGTTTATTCTGAAAGATGAGCCCCTGATGCTCGTCTGAGCAAACACGTAGCCTTCTTTCACTACAACTCCTTGAGCTCATCAGGTTTAAACCAAAGATTGAGGGACTGGTAGAAGTTACGCTTTTTTTGCAGGGAGGTGACAGGAGGGGTTAAAGGAAACAGTGGATATTTCACAGACACTCTGGTAAATGTTGATACTTTTTCTTTATTGGGCCAATCAGGAACCAATTCTGTTTATCTTGGCCCTCTCTCCCTGTGTGTGAGCTAAGGCTGCAGGTTTTTGGCTCGGTTTCTATGGGACTGATATGAAAAAGACCACCCCGCCCTTCAAAGAGTATAAGTATAGTGAAGCCCCCCATTTAGGCCATTTTTAAAGTTGTATGTTCAAAACGTTGCAAAAACGTTAATCTTACACAACATGTTTTCCTACAGAACTATGTGAAATATACTCCTCACATGCTCCCTGGTCTCTCACTCGTGTTTTTTTTTTTTTTTTTATGCGCTTCTTTGATTTCACAGCACATTGGGGCCGAACTGGCTGCCAGAGGCCTCAGAGTTTTAGAGTTAGGGCCCCTTGAATATCTGTGTCAAGACGGCTCCGTTATCAGAATCCGTGGGGATAACATTTTCTGGTTTTCAGCCAGGATCTTTTTCTCCATAGAGAGAAGAAACAGAGTGTTTTCTTTTATGTTGTATGCCACAAAAAAAAAAACACAATTGAGAGGATATTTTTCAGATTTAAGTGGCCCCAGAGGGCAGAGTCCAGCATTTGTGGTGACTTTTTGGCCCTCTCTCCCTGTGTGTGAGCTAAGGCTGCAGGTTTTTGGCTCGGTTTCTATGGGACTGATATGAAAAAGACCACCCCGCCCTTCAAAGACTGTCAGGCTCAGCGCCTTTAGCTGCAGAATTAATACTGACAGACCTAACCGGATTCATGTAAGTCAATAAATCTCATCACAGCCTTCTCTGGCAGCCAGCAGGCATATTGCAGTTTTAATAACCATCATTAAATTGAGTGAGATAATCATAAAAAAATAAAAAAAACAAGAGTTAAGTATAGTGAAGCCCCCCATTTAGGCCATTTTTAAAGTTGTATGTTCAAAACGTTGCAAAAACGTTAATCTTACACAACATGTTTTCCTACAGAACTATGTGAAATATACTCCTCACATGCTCCCTGGTCTCTCACTCGTGTTTTTTTTTTTTTTTTTTTATGCGCTTCTTTGATTTCACAGCACATTGGGGCCGAACTGGCCGCCAGAGGCCTCAGAGTTTCAGAGTCAGGGCCCCTTGAATATCTGTGTCAAGACGGCTCCGTTATCAGAATCCGTGGGGATAACATTTTCTGGTTTTCAGCCAGGATCTTTTTCTCCATAGAGAGAAGAAACAGAGTGTTTTCTTTTATGTTGTATGCCACAAAAAAAAAACACAATTGAGAGGATATTTTTCAGATTTAAGTGGCCCCCAGAGGGCAGAGTCCAGCATTTGTGGTGACTTTTTAACATTTCCACGAAGTTTCTTAAGAGCTTGAACACATTTGATGCATTTGAGCTGATTAAAAGAATGACTTTTTCTTTGTTTAATGGCATAAAGTTAAAACAGATGGGGTTGCTTTTAATAGCCTTAATGATTCACTCTCTATTAGACCAACATTTCCAGCATGCTGGGATATCGACAGTAACTTCAATGCTAAGTTTTATTGCACGTTTAATGATCGTAAATGAACATTAGCACAGCATGGCTCAGCCCAGATCTTTTTAATCCTGATTTTGTGTTTATGAAAGCATTGTACTCTCTCTGACTTTCATACAAAGAGTTTTACTCAACACTATCCTCAAAAAATACCGTTTACTGACGCCGCATTGCGCTTGCCACAGAATGTGTGTTTTCCAGCCGGACCACCCCACGAGCAGATTAGCTCTCTAATCACTAGCCTTCACGTATAAAGACAGCCTGTGTGGAAGCAGCAGCTTCCCCTCATCTTCCCTGACTTCACTCCTCTAATCTGCCTCATGGAGACTAAACACTCTGACACCGGGCTCTGTACCACGGGCCAAAGGTCAAGCGTCGTTAAGTGTCAAAACATGGTCCACTCTCTGATCTTTAGAAGGGGCCAAAGCAGGAAGCAGCACTGGAAAAAAGGAACACATTCACCTCATGGGAAGATTAGTACACACACTTACTTTTATTGCTTGAGGGCAAACAGCTTGTTTTTGCAGAGACCGTTTTTCTGTCCTCGTGACACAAAGTTTGTTTCAGTTTTTGCCGTAAATGCAGCGTGTGTATTTTGTTTGACAACTGAACCTAGTCGTTGTGATAATTGATCGTGTTTTGTCGCAGAAAAATGACCCCAGATTTACCACTGAGGTTCTTAGTTTGGCTTCGCTCGGCGCCGATGTTGCTCGGTCCTGTGCGGTGCGGTGCTGCACAGTAACTAAATAAACCTGGAAAAGGCTCATTTGGAAGAAAAGCTTTACTCTACAAGGATCTCTTGAGGCTAGCAACATCCGCTAATTCGTCTTCCTAAAGGGAGATTGATGATATTTTGTAGAGCATTATTGGATGCCTGTTTAGAGTCACAGACTCTGCTGCTCCAACTGTCAGGAACTGGAATTCTTGAAGTCCTTAGAGATTGCCCAGTTTAGGAATTAGATACCTATCTTTGCTGCTGGTTGTTTCTGGCATATTTTGGCCTTTCAGTCTTTAAAAATGAAAGTTACTGGATGTAGAGAGGAACACGTCAACAAAATAAGAACACCGTGTAAACAGGTCCTTGTTTCATAACCCAGGCTCTTGACTGCTCCTGGATCACTTAGGTGTGAGTTATGTCACTTCTAAATTTAAAAAAAAGTCAAAATGAGCTCACTATTATTTTCATGCAGGGGGAAAAAGGTTTGGCGTGTCTGGTCAGGTGAAGTTTGGATCTGAGCTGTTCGTCAGATGTGAACAGTTTGAAAGTAATACTTAAATGAATACTTTGTCTGTGGATAGAAAACCACCCAGAAATACAGTAAACTCCTGTTTCATTCGTTACAGCCTGCATAAAAGTAACATAATTCAAAGACCATGAGTGCCGCAGACGGCACTGCAGGACTTCATAAAGGCTGTTCTGGAAGGCACCAGCCAGGGCTGCCCCAGCTCCTTCTGGAGTGGCACAGGCAGCGTGATGAGGTGTTCCAGATCTGTGGATTAGGGGCTGTAGAACCGTGATCTCACCTCATCTCGGTTCAAACGCGGCATGCCAGGCCGGGAGGGAACATTTTTCATTTGGATTCATGAGCTTTCAGGGTAAACGGAACGCAACGCTGCCTCCACACGTGATCGTTCAACGGTGATGACCTGCTGGGCAGCTATGATTGAGAAGAGGCCGCTGCTTCCAGATAGCTCAAATGCTGAAAGAAATTCCTCCCCGGTCCCAGGACATTGTGTAATGTGGCCGCTTGCCAGATTTTTACTGTTTGGTAGACCATAAAAGAAGCTAAGACGCCTGTTTCGAACAAGAGAAGCATTGGAGAAGGAGGGCGGGGAGGAAGGAGTTCTAACTATGCTGAGCTCATGAGGAACGTGGCATTTGAGATTAGGTCCACCCCGGGATTTGAGGACCTTTTCTACCAATATTTCTGTTGTCTGCCTACCACAGTATATGAGATAAATATTCCCAAGATTTGACAATAGAATCATATGGTTTAGCAGGAGTGTTCTTCAACCAACGTGCACATATTACTCAGGAAGCCCTGATTTGCCATTTTTAATCCCTGTCTGCACCCTGGAGCCAGCCTTTCGGAGTGTGTCCACCACACCCTGGTGGCAGGAGGCTCGGTCTATTTGCGACTACCAGTTTGTGTTTAATATGGGACAAAATATTGTAACTGGTCAGCTGCTGCTCGTTAAGCAGCTCATAAACACCGGGACAGTGTCATTTTGGGCGGTTTGGATGATATAGTTCTTGTTCTTCGGAATTCAGACACATTTGCTCTTGGCTCATAGTCTACGGAGCTTTGGAGTCTTAGCTGCTCAGACAGAATCTGCCAACATGTCCGCTCCCCTGCTGTTATTTCATAAAGAAATTGGATTTTTTTTTTTTTGTTTGTTTTAATAGAATTTCACGATGTCTACATCACATAGTCTGTTGCTTTGCCTACCAGTGTGTCTAAAACCAAACACAGACATTATAATAATCTTTTTTTTTTCTTCACTTTCTTGTAATTTTTTTTATTATTCGACTTTACTGGATCTGCTGGCAAATGTGTCACAGGCAAAAGCTGCTCTCCTCCAAAGCCCTGTCCACTGCTCAAACATTATCAGCCCACACTGGAAAATACGACAGTCTGAAAACCCCACAAAGCTTGTTAGATGTTCTGTACGCGTCACGTTTGATTCAAAAGTAAACCCCAAGGTGTCTTTATGAAGAGGCAGGAGGTAATCCGTTCAGCAAATGTTGGCGGCTTCCACCCAAATCACACTAATGTCAAATTCACATGGTTTTAAACACAGAATAACTAATGAGCTCAGTACTTGTGCTAAAGGGGCTGAATGCAGTCTTACTTTCTTTCTAACTTCCTCCTCTCTGCCTTGAAAAACTGCAATATAAACCTCAAAAATGGAAAAAATTTACAAGTTAAAAAGGCCTTATGGATTTACATCATTGCTTTGAAGCCTTTACGTCCCGCTCGACGTCTGGTGTAACAGTGTTTTTGTTTCCCGGTGAATCCTCCTGCATGGGCCCTGTAAAACACACACAGTCTACAAATTGCAACAGTATAATTTCTTTATGGTTCCTGTCAGCGCTGGAAAGCGCTCGTGTGCCAAACTGCACCGGGGCTTTGCTGGAGTGTAGCGGGGCAACTTAGCTTTCATAGCGTTCGGGTGGGTACAGACGGACGTTAATTTACAGCATTTTCTAGCTCTGAGGCTCTCCAGAGCATAGTCTACAAGCCAAAAGACCCCGCCCACACACACCAGAGGTTTATAGAATCATAAATGTAAAGAAGTGTAACTTAAGAGGCCATAATGTGAGTGATTTGTAACGCACCAGTAACAGCCATTTGAGCGATTCATGAAACTGACACCGGAACACAGGTTTTCATGAAACGTTATTGATCTTGTTTTCTACCCGTTTCGCTGCTGTTGTTCACGTGACGGACCTGAGATCATCTCTGGGCGGATGATGTAAATACTGGCAACCGCCGTCCCTCCCTCCTGGTACGAGATGATCTGTGTAAAGTGAAGATGATGGGCTTCTGCCCAGCTCATCATCTGGTTTTCTACTATGGTTTCTTTCCAGGTGTGACCTTGTGCATGATTCGAAGTAGTTGATGGGTGGATGGATGAGTAGTATTACCATGATAGAGGTAGATAGAGATGACCTCAGTCTAGGGAGCGTACCAGGGTTCTACCACAGACACCAATCATTGTCCTTTGTTAAACGTGGGACTGCTCCCATCACTTCTGGCTACTGAATAATGGCCTGATGAAACAGGTTGGGCCATGTGGATCACTGAACGTGACTGAGCTGGACAGTTTGCTGTCAGCAGATTATCTAATTTCCAGATGTGGCTTATTATATTTCTGCTTCAGATGCTTTTTTGTTCGTTTTTTTGGCACCAGAAGGAAGCCGCGCAGACCGATCTATTCATCAATTTGAGAACTGTACCGTTTCATCAGAGGCGATTTTCTTTGATCAGCATTTGGAAATGTTGAAACTTTTCAGGCCAATGCTAAATTGTCTAAATTTGTGTGTTTGTTTAATGTTCAGGTTCATGTCACTGATTTCTTCGGCTATTTTATTAGTGCTGTACATCTTCTCTAAAGAAAAAGTCAGTACCTCTGTGATGAAACTCAAATATCATGAGAACAAACGGCACTAAAGGTTCTGTTTTATTTCTGCAGTCTTTTTTTTTTTACTTCAGAACATTTGTTTTTAGCAAGAATGTGCATCAGTAGTATTACTTTTTCCTGTCCGCCCTGCACAATATTCCTAATAAATCCTTTAGACTGTGCATTTACCAGTAATGTGCAGCATGACTTGTTTTTGTTCTTCTTGTTTGCTAACCTGACAGTGTCAGGTTAGCAAACAGGCATGAATTGCTTTTTTCTGCCAAAGGTCACAGGTCACCACTAAGTTCATGCATTAATCATCATTCTGAGATAAGGGTGCTCTAAACAGATACCCAATATCTGACACCACACCTCTTAATGGCTGCTGTCTGTTATGTGCAAGTCAGATTTTTATCTGTGTAGTAAACAAACCTGACAAAAAAAGGCACTAAATACTAGTTTATCTTTGTTTTGACATCTCCATTAACTGCCAGGCCAGTTTTTGCAGGGAAAGCTCGTAGCTCTTTGCATGTTTGGCCCACAGTCAGAAGGTGGAACCTTGAAGCTATCCATCGACAGGTCCGTGTGAGTAATGACTAGAAAGGCTTTCGAATATTTTCTAAATATATCATTACGCATTGAGCAGTCAGTTTCAGTGCTGTGTTGAAACTGACTGCTCAATGCAGACTAGGTGATTTGAAGAGTTAGTATATCTAAGAAAGTCTAGTCTTCTTTATGAAAACATATTAAACTGAAAATTTTAGGCCAATCACATTGCGGCAAAGAGCTAACTGTTTGATCTCTGACCAGGCATTTAAACTCAGGGTTTACGTTCTTATTTCACTCTATTAGATGCTTTTGCGTTTTGGGAACTTTGTGATGCTCCTCTAGCCTCCAGAGGACAAAAAAAACCTAAGGTTTTCACATTAAAAGTGTTCAGAATTAGTCAGGAATGTACAGAGAATAACGAGTGACTTTTGGATGGATGGCCAGGCACCGGTCATTTGTTTAGGATCAGCCAGACAGATCGCAGAAGTGTAACTTATTTGGTCTAGAAAAAGAACCGTCTGGGTCCATTTTCATCTCAAACTTAGATTTTTTCATTTCACTTTACACTTTGGAACAATATTTTTGCTTGATACAAAATAACCCTCAACCATCAGTTAGAATCTCCACTGGCTGTGTAAAACAATTCCAGTTTATTTTTTTCCTTTTTAAAACCATTTCAATCTATGGGCTTGTTATTTAAGCTCTCCTCAATGTGTCTACGTGCAAATGTACAGTAGTTATGGTCGGAAAATCAGAAAGTCAGAAAAAAGCTTTTGTCAGATGATTTTATCTTTCTTAAACGTGATCCTAATCCTAATGATGGAATCGACTCTTCACACAGCTATGATATGCACCCTTAAAGTCAAATACCGGTATATTTCATAATGGATTGAGTAAAAATCACCACAAAATAGTTCCACCTGTTTGACCAGAATTGGAATTATGCAACGCAGTCCTGACAACTGTCGCTAATAAGAAGCAGCGTTCGGCGTTTTCCGGCCAAGGTGAAGCGTCATTGCATGCCCCAAATGTCAGGAAGAAAACCTGGGAGCAGAAGGCCGACACTCCTGTCTGCCAGCCGGGTTCATCAGGTCCGGTGTGACTCATTCAGCAGGGCCTTTGTGCTGGCATCAGGATTTTCCTAACGCTTGTTACGTAAGACTGTCTGAGAGGGAATTTGGACTCCTGGCCTCCCGTTCTCAGGGATAGCCTCTGAAACAACCCAAGGTGCGTCGCTCTCCGATCAGCCGGAGCAGTTCCAGCTGAAGATTCCTTAGACTTCCACAGAAATTCTTTTATAATTCCCCAGAATATCCTCTGTTTTGATCAGAGAAGGTTCATCTTGGCTGGGGATCAGCTCAGTGGGTTGCAGAGGAATGATGTGAGGGCAGATTTGGGGTTTTCTGAGACCAGGAACTGGAACCGGTTCTTTCTCGTGTAAAAGGAGAGGGTGATTTATGGGTTGAATGGCTGTAATGTGATGGAAGCTTGAGCCTCCGAGGGTGAGAGGCAGAAGAAAAGTGCTTTGTTTTCAGAGATTGGCGTACGGGGCAGAGGAGCAGGAAGGCGAGTGGACGGAGAAGAGAATTCCTGCACAACACACTTCATTTCTAAGTGATGAAAGCTGTGTTAGAATAAAAAAAAAAGAACACAGTTGCTTTTTGCTGGGGATAAATCCCTGGCAGGAGTATGCAAATCGGCACTCCTCCGTGCTCTTGAAAGCTTTATTTTTCCAATAGATTGATTGGTCTCAGGTTCCTGCAGAGTTACAGTCACACATTAGATGAATCCTTTCGTCGTTTCTTTTCTTTAATTCCTAACTTTTTTTCTTTTAGTGAGCCCTAAAATTAGTCCTAATCAGGGAAGCAGATGATCATCGTGTTTATGGGTTTTCTTGACTGTTCCAGTCACTTCTGCTCCCTCGTGTGCTGCAGCAGGAGTCTGTTATTCTTGATTCTGAGAGCTTGGCTTCCCTTTCTTAATTACCTTGGAAACTGATCCACGGTGAAATTAAAAAAATAAATAAATCTCGCTGAAACGGAGTGTACATGATTTGAGCATCTAACAGTTTTGAAGTGACTGAATTGAAAATCTCCCCCTTCTGTGGGAAGTCACTGAGTTTCAGAATTCAAAAGCTAAAATCAGCAGTCTCGCTGTTTAAATGCTCTGCTGCCTGTTTTGGTTTGTTTTTTTTCTCTGCAGTTCGTGGCCAGATCCCACATCCAGACTTTGTTTCTGTTCCTCAGCTTGCGGGTCCTCAGATGATACCATTAGCAGACGTGTTATGTCAGGCAGATGTGCTTTACACGTCAATCTGAAAGGATTCATTGGAAAATTGGTTGTCAAGATCTAACACAAGTTAAAAACATAGAACCAAAACTAAAATGGTGGCTTTGTGTAGACTCAAAGTTGAGATTAATATCAGATCAATCGGCGAGATGCACCTCATCAATCACAGAATTGGAATCACACTATTGATCTGTGAAGCTCACGTTTGGTGATTTAAAGCCATTTCTTGAGTCTTTGTGTAGACAGATTTCTCTGTCAGCTTCATTTTAAGATGGTATTTATGGTTTGCTTTTATTTGATCAAGATTAACTGATCTTTTCTTGTTATGTTTCTGCATGTTTTGGTTTTAGAAAAGACTGTTGAACCTCCCAACTTTGATAAAATCAGGATCAAAACTTATGCTAACTTATGCAGGATCTTTTTTTGTTGAAAGGGGAAACTTGATGATTTATTTAGAGCTTTTTTTACATAGACATCTTATCCTGGTTGGTTATTTAGTAATTTTGGTGTTTGAAATTCACATCAGACAAACTTTTTGCCGTGCAGCTGCACTCGGGATTCGATGTTTATCAGAGTCATCAAATAAGGCGTGAAAATCCCTGAAAAATTGGTCAAATATTTGGGTTAATGATGCTTCCATGCTTTTAGGCCATAAAGATCATATTCACATGGTCTCCGGATGACTTCTATTTTAGGCTTCAACTGATATGTGTATCAGTGCTGCAGGAAATTTCTGGAAAAATCTTGATACAGAGCTGTGGGGCAGTATGGATGTGAAAGATCTGTTTAGGCACTAAAGTTAACGCTGCAGGAGACTGAACACACTGCTGCATTCGTGACACCTGTAAAATGTTTGTGGCATTATTATTAATGAGGTTAGCGGTGGGAAAAAAAGCCCGAGATTATCATCACAGGCATAATTTCAGATGAAACAAGAGATTTTTTTTTTCCCTTTTTAAATCAGTCCCTTCCCTCTGTGGAGCATCTCACTCCAAGCTTCTGGTTCCAATTACAGAGTTTCAAACCAAAGCAGTGAAAAGAGAAAAAACCTTTTCCTGTCACACTGGTCTCAGAAGACACAGACAGATCAGTAAAAACTGTCCGCTGTGACAGAATTTTTATTGTTTGAGTTCTTCTAGCAAATGACATTTACTCTGTTTTCTGTACTGTGGCGGTTTGCGACTGCTGTCAGTCGGAGTCGAAGCCACAGTAGATGACTGCTGTTGGTTCTGTGTGAACGTGGGGCAGCGATCGGCAACCGGCTCCCCGTGGGATTTCTAGAATTTTAAGGATATGTTGTGGAAGTTGGTCTTTTGCGCGTGGCAGGCCCTCGCGGCCTTCCGCAGACCCGGGGGGTTGTGTTATTGTGTCAGGCCTTAGGTCAGCGGTGATGGAGATTCAGGTCGTCAGGTTGTTTTCTTTACCATCTGTGCGCACCACACTCAGGGTTTTATGGACAAACTTCTTTCACCGTCCAACAGTAGCCCAGTTAATCAGCCTGAGATTCTTTCTGCTCTCAGCAGATGAGAGATGTACGTCTCATCTCTCTACATCCCATTACTCGCATTGAATAAAAAATGTATCTAGTATACTATTTAAAAGATATTTTTGTTAATATTTAAGATAATTAATATCAGAAGCTCTTATTTATTGATTTCATCAGAACAGGACAGGAACTTCAGAAATATTTATGCATTTGTTCCTTTTTTTACTCAATACAGATGCTTTGCATTATGCTAGCAGCATGTGTCTGTGACATCATGTCGCTGTGGACACACTCGCGCTGCCTTTAATGATTTAGGTCAAAGTCAGTATGTGTGTGTGTTTTTAGATATAATAACTCACAGGTGCTGCTGTAGCAGTCTACTGTATGTCCTGGTGACCTTCGACTGTAAGGTCGAAGGTCACCAGGGTCACCTGAAAACCCTATGTGAAACAAAACGAGATTTGGAGGGTTAAAAAACAACATGGAGTTGAGAATTAAACATCTCTGCTGCTCTGCCTGGTCATCAGGAAAGGCTGTTTCTTAAATTGTCAAAATGTGGGGTCTTTAAACTTATTGACCCTCCAGACCGTAAATACGTCGTACCACATGCTGACAATAGCAAATGTCACTGCAGCCTCAGGTCAACATTTGCAGAGGGGCTACTTTTTCTTTCTGTTGGCCAACTAACAAGAATAAATCCACAGCTGAGCTGACGTTTGCTTTCGGATCCACCGCTGGCACACTCCTTGCAGCAGATTTTGGTCCACAGATGTATGCAGATGTGTGTTTTTTTTTTTTGTTGAGTTGTTTGAAAAAACATGTGGCAGATGTCTGTGGCCGAGCGAACTTCATGCGACCTGCAGAGCCTTTTGTGAAAATAAAAACACAAAAACTCGAGTTTTCATTAAAGGAAATCTTAATTAGTCGCCTTTCTTTGAAACCCCTCTTTTTCTTTGAACCACTTCTTTCTATTAGAACTGCAACTACAGATGATCTAATGAATCTGGTTGCTATTAGGGACAACTTTCCTCTTGATTAAAAGTCAGAAATAATCTGATTTTATGTGTTCAAATGTGTTCTCCTGGCCAAACCGATTGATTTTCCTGCCCAATAATTTGTATCTTGGCATGTAGAATCACTTGCAGAAATGTCCAACAATCAATATGCACAAAATAGAGTCCAGGTTTTATTTTTTCTCTCTTTTTTTTTGTTTTGGTTTTGCCACTTAGTTTGAAAACCAAAACACTTATTTTTTTTAAATCTCCACACCGAATCTGAGCCTAGAAACATCAAGCAGTTATTTGATTTTTCTAAAATTAGCAGGAAGATTTGTGTGTGTGTGTGTGTGTGTGTGTGTGTGTGTGTGTGTGTGTGTGTGCAGTGGGTGAGCTGGCTTGGCTACGTTCTTGTCTTGGATCGAGGATGTTCACACTCTTTTTCTGCTGCATTCCTGACTTATCAAAACATTTTTAGGTGACACCGTTACATCTTTTTCTTCATCTCATCGTATATTTCTTAACAAGGTGTCAAACTGGTTTACTTTTGACATTTTTTTCATTGTCTTCAGCCTCTCACCTGCCAAGATCTCTTTTTTATGAGGAGGTTCCAGGCGGAGGGCAGTGTTTTTACATTCTCCAGCACATGGAGGAGGTGTTGCTGGTGACTTTAACCAGATGCTCCTGTGAGGTTAGATATATGATGCAGGAGGTAAAAAAAAAAAAAAAAAAAAGGTCTTTTTGATCCTGGGATTACCTGCTGGAAAAGGATGTCCATGCTTGGGCATAAAAAAAGGAATGCTCAGTAGAAAGAGGGTTAGAACTATGATAAATACATTTTTGATAGGCCTCAAGGCCCTAAAACAAAGCCCAGGAAAGCCTCCCTTATAGGCTTTAGGGCCATTAATAAAATCCCAGAGTCCATCAGTCTTCCACAAAGTCTGAGCTGAGGGAAAAAATAAAAACCAAAGTGTAAACATCCAAAAAAAAGGTTCTTTTTTTTTTACATCAATATAATGACTTTAAGGGGACACGTCTAGTGCAATTGATTGTATTTGTTCTTGTGTTGCAGAGGGCTGTTCATCACTATTCACGACCGTGGCCACATTTCCACACTGCTGCAGAACTGGCCAGAAAAGGACATCAGGGTAAATTGTTTTTAAACTTTACTCTCTAAAGTCAGAGTGACTTTAATATTGAATAATGTGAATAATTTTAAGTAGGACAAAATAAAGCCAAATTTTTTTTTTGGGCAACTGCCTTAATCGGGCTGAATATAAGAACATATTCATACAAAAGGGAGCAGGAATGCATGAGGTGGAAGACACACTTGATTATCTTTATTGTGGCATGAATAAAGACGCTGTCCAAACTATTTTCACAACTTCATGATAAACTATCTGAAGTAAAAGCATTCCACAACACTGGGGACATAAAGACTCAATGTCCATAACCCTAAAGTATGAATACTGACGGTGTTTGACGCCGCTACAGATACTCCAGGTGATCCAGGTAGCGTGTCAGAAGAGTCCAGTGTTGTTCAGTAAATCCCCAGTTTCTGCACGGATCAGCGACCGGCTGAGTTATATTCCACCCGTGGATGGAATGACGAAACCATTTGGCATTCCTGGCATGTCCTACCTGCAGCCTGGGCCACCTGCTCACGGCTGTCAGCAGTGGGGGCAATTAGCTCACGCTGGCCCGCTGCCCCTCTTTGTCAGGGTGGCCTTATCGTAAAGTCTCCTAATGCCGCTTTCTTAGGTTTTTACGGACAGAAGGGCAAACAAGTCATCCGCAGATAAGCCTCGGCTGCATTTCTGGCAGATTAATGAGTGATCATTTAAAAAAGCGAGGTCTTATTAACAGTAATAAATAGTCAGTATAAATGTTATATCCTGAATTGGGAGCCTAGTGACAAGGATGCCACCATCTGAAAACCAACTGGTACATGTTAAATTGAACACTTCTGCTACTTATATCAAGTCTTACGCAACTGGTTTGTTTCATGGTGTGGAAACAACCTGGAGTGTATTTACAGCCTAATAAGTAGAGTGACTTTTGAGTGGAAAGCCAGGAGGGTGTAGGAGGTTCTGGCTGGCTGTGAGGAAACAAAAAGGCTTGTTTGGTTAAAGAGGACTATAGCGGCTCTGTTCAGGTCCTCAACACGTAAAAACATCCTATTTAGAATCTGGTATGTGTGGCCAAAGCTTTGCCCTAATGAGGGTGGTGGTCTCTGCAGGCTGTCTGTGTGACGGATGGAGAGAGAATCCTGGGGCTGGGAGACCTGGGCTGCAACGGAATGGGCATCCCAGTAGGCAAACTGGCCCTCTACACGGCCTGCGGAGGGATGCCGCCGCAGCAGTGCCTGCCTGTCATGCTGGACGTGGGCACAGACAACGAGGTAGGAACCGGGAGAGCAGCAACAATCAGGAATTTTTATGACGCGGTAGAACAATAGAACAATAGTTCTTCTATATTCAAAACTGCATTTCAAATGGGTTTTCACACGTTTAACAGCATGTGGCAGCATGAACAACTACCCCCACAATTTTCCAGGGTTCCTTGGAACTAATGTGAAACAGCATCATGTTTTTTGTTTTTTTAAATTCCAGGCCAGTTCTGGCCCACGTGTCCTGACCCTGATCTGTCGCACTTTTCACCAAATTGTATGGAACAAATGAGCGAGATGTAAAAGTACCTTCTTCACCTGGAGGGAAATTCTAGAACTGCTCAAGCGTGGTTTTTGTAGTTTTCCTCACCTCGCTCCTCTCTGCTGACTCGAAGAAATGAATGATGTTAAAAATAAATGAACCTGTCATTTATAAGTACAGGGTATAGAAAAGTGATGCTGTTCTATAGCGAGGGCCTTCGCAGTCAGGAAACATCCTTTACACAAGCAAAGTGAGCAGCTCCGCCGATGGCTGCCAACAGGGAAAGCACCTTTTCTCTTCTGCCAGGCTGTGGGAGCAGCAGCCAAACATCTGCCCACCTGTGATGATTGAAACTCGGGACATTTAACAGTGTCTGAACTCTTAAACTAAAATTAGCCTGAGCACACGTCTATATATACACACTCTAAGTCTTGCTGAGGGGTGTGGCGGCTTTATTCTGCCAGCACAGCTGAGCTCAGCTGGTATGAAACTGTCCACATGTGACTCAGTCGTTTGTCTCAGTGGGTAAAAGTCCGCTGAGAGGTTGCTGCTGATTCCTCCAGCGCTTTATCTTTACAGGCCTGAACTCTGCACGGTCCTGTCTCACGGCCTCTTCCTGCACTGTCATCAGAAACACATTCCGGTTTGAGGTGATAGGCGCATCTGCAAACTCTAGCGTGTCCATTTCAGGCTTTAAATTCAAGATTAACACAATTTCCCACAGTTAACCACTGTAGCTGGCCAGGACGCAGCATGTGTATCGGCTTTAGTGAATCAGTGCACGAGAGGAAGTGATGCAGCCAAGTAAACACCGTTTACCACAAAAGGGTTGCTTTGCAGATGTAAACAGCTGTCATTTGTCTGCACGGAGCTCTGGAGCATTTGAAAACTGGCTGCAAATCTGTCAGTGATGTGAGGAGGGACAGGAGAAATGGGCTGTTTACAGAGGAGATTTGGCTGGCAGCGGTTCTGCATGTGAGCTGGCCCAACAAAAACGTCCCCGTCTGCCCCTCTTGCCCCCTGGAATCCCGTCTCATTCCGCAACCCTTGGCCTGATGACATGATTGGAGCAAAGAGAGGATAGAGGTTATGTTAGCAGGTAATTGTACCTCTCTATTACTAAAATAACTGTTATTATAGGATTAATTTTGTCCTTGTGTGCAGGCAGGGTTGGATATGTATATATGTATATATATAACAGCAGACAAATGCCAAAAAAAAAAGAAGCAGTCGGACGGCCTGATCTAACACTGGTTAGATTACAGCGAGGGCAGAGTCTGGTTTACAGGAACAAGTAAATTGAAGTGTGTTTTCTTTTCATGCAGATTAATATGCTGGCTGTGCAGTAATAAATTGTCTCTATCTGACAGCTGTCATTTCTCTGGTGCCCTCTGGGGCTTTTATTTTATCCTTCTGTTATCTCTCAGGAGCACCTGAGAGATAATCACCTGGAATAACCTCTGGTTTTCTCTCTCTCTCTCTCTCTCTCTCTCTCTCTCTTACACACACACACACACACACACTGAAACGAGAATCCATGATGTCATCCTAGACAATGTCTCGTTTGTACACCTGACTCCATCCAGAACAAACACTGGCTCTTTATCATTATTCATAGATGTGTCCTGCTGAAATAAATGGCTGAACATCATTGTTACAATAATTAAATTGTCCCCCAAAAAAAGATTAAACTCTTAATACAACCGGAGGAGTTCAGATGTAATTTACCCCCCCACCCGCCCCCCCGACCCCTCGGCTCACTTGAAAATGTTTTGCTTGTTTTGGTTCCAGTCACACTGGACCATTGGTGGCCATTAAAGGCTGCCAGGAAATGAGTCATTACCGTCAAATAAATGCAGCCTTAAATAAGCCTCTTGACATGGCAGCTCTTGACCCTGACATGGAATGGTGAGCGCTCCATTCTGGGGCATCCCAGTGGCACCTATAATTATGCACTAAAGTCAGAGTCCCGGTCCTGATGCGTGACATGGTGGTGGATACACTTTCCTTTCGTCTTAAGGTTTAATTTCCCTAAACTGTCCAGAGTCAAGTACATATAAATTTGTCCTCTAAAAGGAGGCTGCAACCTCATTTTGCTGCATGTAAACTGCTTAGGAAGGCTCAGGTCAGCTTAGTGTGGTTACCTTTATCGTTGATATATATTTTATATGTTGAGAAGAAAATTGGAGAAAATTCTTTGTTACAGAAAGGTGGAACAAAAATGGTTATTGTTACAGTATGTGATCCGTTCGTCTTCTGGTATCCACTGCTTATTTTGGTCACTGCTGATTTGGGGTCAAATGGGTTTATGGAGGATGTGACAGGTCATCAGTCCGCATGGAAAAATGTTTATTTCTGTTTCAAAATTGGCGTTTAATTACGACATTGACTTGAACAGTTCCTTCAGTCAGGCCTCAAGAAGCTATTCAAGGAACTGTCGGTTTGGCACTTTTGCACTGGCTTTGTCGTGTGTGTGTGTGTGTGTGTGTTTGTATCTGTGAATATTGAAGTTTTTTAGTAGGAAATACACCTTAAAATGCTGTTATATTACCTTACTTAGGGACATAGTGATACTGTTTCTGTCTTTATGGCTTTGCATTGCTGACGGTGGATGCAATCATTTACTTTTGCCCAGATTTTATGAAGGTGGGGCAGGTTTCTTGCTTTCTTCCTAGAGGGAAATCACTGCACATTTCTTTTTTCTAACCCCTGTACCTGCTTTAAGAAAGGAGGTTTTACAGCATTCCCCACTGTAACCGAAACTTCCCGTTTATTCTGGATCAAGAACTGTACAGAATTTTCAGATGTTTCCCAGTTGAGATGGGGCACAAGACGTCTTCTTTTTCAGGTATGCTAAAAGTGCCTTTCCTTGTGTGTGCAGGTCCTGCTCAAAGACCCTCTCTACATTGGACTGAGACATAAAAGAGTGCGAGGTCAGGCCTATGATGACCTGCTGGATGAATTTATGAAGGCTGTGTCAGAGAGGTAAGATGGTTCTCAGTTCTCTCCGTGCCCACCGTCTGCGGGCTGTCTGCTGATGGCATGTTAATGTAGACAACACATGGTGCTCTTAAGGAGAAAAATGTTAAGCAGTTTAGCATAGTCGCTGCTTGCAAGGAGAGCCAACACGTGTGCAACTAAAAGGTCTGGAACTCAAGTCCAGAGTCGTTCGGTTCCTTTGAACTCCGGATGCTCCGTGACGCCAATTAAAACTCTGAGCTGTTGTGAAAGACTCATCTTCTTCAGGTAGTTTGAACTGGAGACCTGTTTTCGTTTTAGCTGTGAGCTCAAGCGTCAGAAACCTGAATCAAGTGTTTACTGTTAAATAATATCGATGTCCTCGGGTATTTCTGCCTCATAGCTTTCATATATTGCAAAATTCTTCTTACCTGTGTCATGCTTTTTATCTCACACTCACACACACACACACACACACACACACGAGCCTGGTTTACAAATGTCCTAACCCAGAGAAACCAGACCAGGGGGAGTCCCGGATCTGGGCCCCCTCCAGCTGGCAACAGGAAGCCACATCTCTAATAACCGGGTAGCTTCTCAACTGCAGGGAACAGTGAAGCTTTCTCCTCAAAGGAGCCAGATTGGTGGAAAAATTAGTAATTATGCTTCTCTGGGAGACTGATTACAGTTCTGAGGTAATCTTCGTGTTTGGTTTTCAGAGGAACCAAACTAAGGTATTAGAGAACGGCCCGTCGTCAATGAACACCACAAATCTGGAGGTGTGATTTGGAAATGCTTGTTATTGGTTGCTGCCGGCAGTTGTTCTCCAGCTCCGCCGTCGAGCTCGAACAACCAGCAGGTGTGTGATGCTCTCAGACGGAAAGAAATAAAGAAATAACTTAATTGTGAGATTTTATTTGAAGCCATTTTCCAACTCTTTCTTTGCAACTCTGAGCAGAAATATGGATGAATACAGCTATTAAACTCCTCCACCACCGTAATTCATGATGCAGGAAGGTACACAGTGCTGTATTCAGCTGAGGCATATGTGTAATTACACTATAATGATTGAATAATAGCAACTATTTTCAGGGATATAATTAATGCCCTGATGGGAGAGGTGTCCCAAGTCATTAATGTGGTTTGACAGAATAGATTCCAGGTTGTGCAGTGTTTCACCCCGCGAAGCAGCAAGCCTAAAGCCTCCTTAGCAAGAGAGAGCAGAGGATGGATGGATGCATGTAGCAACAGGGAGCAGAGGGATGAAAATAGAATGCTTGATTTTCTTTAATGACAGGTCAGGGGTTTGGGAAATAACGTGTGCTGAGAGATGCTGGTTCTCCAGGGACCGAGAGCAGTTATGAGGGTATATTAATGCTCTGGCTTCAGAGTCCTGTGGGGAGAGAGCTAGAACAGAGACTTACATCTATGTGTGCACACACACACACACACACAGCCACATCTATGCGCACAGGTTGAACAGCTGTGTTTGGATAGAGCAACCTTGCTGGTGACCTTCCTCACAGAGGTCCAGCCCAGCTATTTGTGAATTTATATCCTCCCTGGCTTCAGTCTTCAAGCTGCAGGTTTTCTCTGATAGAGACCTTCATCATACCTTCATCATGTTCATTGATTCATTGGAAAACTAACTTGTCCTTTCCTGCTCTGGCTTATTTATGTTATGAACAGCAAGTTGGAGCTTCTCAGAAGGAAAGCTGAAGCCTGTGAGCTCTTTGCTTTCCTGGTGGTGTTTGCCAGAAGGTTAAACAAAGTTAGGACGGCAAATGTCAGTGCCTGCTCTTGTCTCGCTGTCTTGGTGGCGTCCCAAATCCCTCTGCGTGGGTAGAAATAAATCAGCGTAATGAAAAGTTGGACTTGTCGGATGTTTCGGAATGCGTGATGAGAATGTACGGAATTTCTAACTCCTTACAACAAGGTGATGAGATCTTACCGGGCTAGAATGGGAAGATAAGAGTGATCACCGAGGTCAACATGCTGCCTCAACATATATACACACACACACACACACACACACACACACACACACACACACAATTTCTGTGCCCACATTCGGCAGCTCAGGTGCTTGAGCTGCAAAGATATTACATTTCATGCATTTTGATGCGGTTGCAACATGAGAAGGTCCTCTGACATCATTCAGCACCTGCAAGCATGCACAGGCAGGATCATCCTTACCTGTTCGGACATGGATGAGGCCGATACGAGCCTCCCACTTTGCCACTAAACCATCTTCCTGTTTATGTGATTTACAGAAGATAGAAAAAAGCCTTTGAGTACAACTGTTTGGAATAATTAAAAGCTGGGGACTAATGCATTAAAAAGATTATAATTAATAGGATACAGAAAGAGGTAAGACGTTAAACACCTGTGTTAAAGTCATCACTGGTGTAATGATAGAAGCATGGCTGTCTCTGGGTCTGTGTGTAGACTTTTTATGCTCCATTTTCCGGTCTTTTATTGGATTTTTCTCTGCACAGTGGGAAATAAGGCCTGGGTTTTAAATCTCTCAGGGTGTGCCCGTCTCATCCTCGATCCTTAAGCATAGATGCAGAAGCAAATCTTACTTTCTTTGTCCAGAAAGATCCTTTTCTCTCCTTTCCTCTGGTTTCCAAAAAAGGGGGCACATTGTTAGATTTCAGTGTTCCATTCAGAAGGTTGTCAGGACAAGGCAGCTGGATTTAGGGCAGAATAGTAACTAAGGAGCACAGATGACCTTTTTAAGATGCTTTAGGCAAAGCACAAACACACACACACACACACACAGTCACACACTCACATTTATTGGTCTTGAAAGATCTGTCTGTCTTGATCGTTCTTTCCACATTGATAAAACCAAAGATAATGATTGAGTAGCTTCTGGAGTCAGTGCATATGGAACAAAAGACATCCATTTGTACAAATTCAGCTGACATTTTGGTTCAATTACTTTGGTAGAGACCAGGAACTGCGTTCTCTGGGACGGGATGAAAGGGACTTTCTGGTTGGGATGAGCGTGTGTACTCAGACCTGCGTGAGGACACTTAAACGAAACCATTAAGGGAAGAGCTGACATCACTGAGCTGGGAACACAGGCAGGATCCCGCCATCAGTTGTGAGGAGGCGCTGCACAGGCGGCTGGGCCCGGCCGCCTCTGGCCGCCTCTGCCCGCCCGTCGCCTGTCTCCACCTCCTCAAGACCCAACACAATGAAAAGTTTACGGTTCTCTTCTCAGGCTGGTTATTCATCCACTCTTGACTCCACTCCAGCTTCGTCTTCACCCTGTGGAGCTGCTACCGTTACAGTTAGCGAAACCGCTTCTGTGAACATTTCCAGGGTTGGGTTTGGGGTGTGGTCCAAAATGCTAAAGAAAATTGAAATTTGTGCAACTCAGTATTAGGTTTTTCCACCACTTTCGCTGCAGAAGACACAGAAGCACACGCGAGGTTGTGCCTGATGCGATGTCGTGCCTGGTGCGATGTCGCTCACCTTAACCTCGCAGCAGACGTCGCTCAGCAAACATCCAGTAAATTCCCGAGCCGGAGTCCATCTGTGAAAAGGCACAGGAACTTGGATTCCACTTCGTTGCAGCTAAACCCCAATGACGGCCTCATAATGCTGACCTTAGGTGTTGTTTCTGTTGCGTGATGTGTTTGCAGGGACTCACTGGCATGACCGTTGTGCGCTGCCTCCGCTGCAAGGTGGTCTGAGTAGTCTCTTGTAAACCGGGGAGCCACTGGTTTACTGGGAGACTGGGTGGGCTCGCGTTGTTTTGCATCAAAAGTGGTGTTTTGGGGCTTCTGCCCTCTGTGACCTCCCTCGTGGAGCCTTTGTTGTAAGGAGACCCCATAAAGCTGCAGAAACAGGTGTCAGCTTGTCAAATGTCTGTTAAACAGCAGACAGTAAAGGCTATTTAGTTTCCTCGTTGACCAGACTTGTAACAAATGCAACATTTCACCAAGGCTGGGAACATTCAGGGATCTTGGTGCAATCTGAGATCAGAGTGGCATCACCCGGGTTCCTGGCCTCTGAGCTTGGTGGTGCAGTGAGAGAGCGCCCCCAAGAGGGTGGGAATGTTCCATTTGACAGCACCAACTGTGTGTGTGTGTGTGTGTGTGTGTGCAAATGAATGATTTATGACTTTATCTTGGTGATAACACACAGAACCGTTATGGGTTTTCAGGTATGGAATGGACTGTCTGATACAGTTTGAGGATTTTGCAAACATTAACGCCTTTCGTCTGCTGAGCAAGTACCGCGACATGTACTGCACCTTTAACGACGATATCCAAGGTAACACAAACATTTGGTTTTTTTTTTTTAATTACAACTTCAGATACAACTTCAGTATGCCGATCTGGATGCTAAATCAATCGGAATTCTGTTTAGGCACGGCTGCAGTTGCGGTGGCTGGACTCCTGGCTGCTCTTCGCATCACTGAGACCAAGATGTCCGACCACACCATCGTGTTCCAGGGGGCAGGAGAGGTACACGCCACCCGCCTGGAAGTGGGAAAACTTCAGGGAAAATACGCAAAATACGTCTTTAATGATCGAGATGTTCTCATCTAGGCAGCCATGGGCATCGCTGAGCTCATCACCATGGCCATGAAGAAGGAGGGCCTGCCTGAGCAGGAGTGTCTGAAGAAGATCTGGATGGTTGATTCCAAAGGTCTCATCGTCAAGGTGCCTCAGATCAACACTGCAAACTCAAAAAAAACCTTACAGCAACTCTTTTTAAAAAAAAAAAAAAATAGAGAAACAAATGTTAAAAGTAATAAAAAGTAAAGGGAAAAGAAAACATCAGGTTCTTCAGTTAGCATTAGTCAGATTTGTTTTTCTCTTTTGGTCGGAGGTTTGTCTTGGAATCGATGCAAAAAAAGGGGAAGATGACCACTGATATCTGTTTCAGATGTTATTAATCTCATCGCCTCCTCCTCTTTTTCACCTCGTGGCTCTTTCACTCCTTCCTCCTCCCACTCCTCCATCCCACCTGTCTTCCTCTCACGCGTTTACTAAACGTGATGAGGAGGCCTCGTTCTTTCAACGTGGAAAAAAACCACGGGGACCGCAAGCACATTTGCTCTTTCCATTGATGGTTTGATGTCTTTCTTGCTCTCCGGCCTGACCATCGTGTCTCCTCAGGGCCGAGAACATCTGACTCACGAGAAGGAGAGGTTTGCTCACGAGCACCAGCAGATGAAGAAGCTGGAGGACGTGGTGAAGGAGCTGAAGCCCACGGCCATCATTGGTGAGATGCCTGTTCCCCTTTGACTTTGAGTTGTTGGAAAGGCGGAGAAGACAGGAGGAGTGATGGCTCTTTGCTTGTAGGCGTATAGCGGTCGCTGGAGCCTTCACCGAGCAGATCATCAGAGATATGGCTTCCTTCAACGAGCGTCCAATCATCTTTGCTCTCAGTAACCCAACCAGCAAGGCTGAGTGTACCGCTGAGCAGTGCTACACGCTGACAGAAGTACCTACTCCAGACTCAGAATCCACTCCTGCGTCTATAAAACACGAATAAACCCTGATGTTTGCCGCAGGGTCGGGGCATCTTCGCCAGTGGGAGCCCGTTCGACGCCGTCACGCTGCCTGACGGGCGAACTCTCCATCCCGGTCAGGGAAACAACGCCTATATCTTTCCCGGAGTGGGCCTGGGTGTCACTGCCTGCTCCATCAGACACATTACCGAGGACATCTTCCTCACCGCAGCAGAGGTCAGTCAGTCACATTTCCTCCAATCCAATCACTAACTATCAGCCAACATTTTAGCAAGAAACAGTCTATCGAGTATGTCTCCCTTTCTAAAGGCTCTGGCTAACCTGGTGACAGAGAAGGATCTTAATGAGGGACGGCTGTATCCTCCCCTCAGCTCCATCGCAGGTGTTTCTCTCAAACTGGCCGTTAAGGTGAGACAAAATTGGACCCACAGAGCAACTGAAGGCTTGTGAACTGGTCAAATTCTATTTTTTCTAAAACATCCAGATCATGGAGTATGCCTACAAGCACAATTTGGCCTATGTTCGCCCAGAGCCATCCGACAAGGAAGCGTATGTGCGCGCTCTCATCTATAGCACGGAATACGATGAGTTCGCTCTGGACTCGTACTGCTGGCCTGAGGACAGCGTCACCGTGCAGTCATGCAAACTTTAACACATTTTCAATTCTAATGACAAATATTAGATATTTTTCTGAATAAAAACAAAGTCAATGGATGGGTTTCCCCACCATATTACAGTAAAAAAAGCGCTTCTTTTAGTTCCACTGTTTTGTGACATGCACTTTTATTCTGATTGCACAGACTATATTCCAAAATTTGATGTGCAATAAAACCTTTTCAGTAATATTTTCCAACTTCATTTGGATTTATTAACTATGCATTAACTATATTATATTATTAAACAGGTTCACATAAATATGGCGTGCACAATGAAAAAAAACACATGAAAAAAATCTGTGTTTTAGCTCCCCCTATTGGCAAAATTGTAAAACTACTGTATCAATGCCCTTTCAATTTTATGTAGCCAATCAAGCTTAATCATTGCTGTCACAGTCCTCGTGTGTGTTTTGTACAGCTATAAAAGATACACAAAACACACTTTGTGTGTGTGTGTGTGTGTGTGTGTGTGCGCGCGCGTGTTAAACCAGGGATGATTTTACATTAATGAATCGATCACTGGCCAGACAGGACACTACCAGAGGGTTTGTTTGGACTGCTGCCCATCCCAGTCTGAAATCAATAGAGGAACAGGCAGACCAGTCAGCGTCCAGCGTTGGGCGTCTCACCCCGGGCGACATTTTGCGGGAAAAGCTTTTGTTTTCCTTCGTGCTCCCAACCTCTGGTTGCATTCTGCCCCAGGCAACCACCCCTCTGAGGTAAAGATCAATATGTCTCAATGTCAAAACATCCAGTCAGACCATTAAATGCCACATCTCAGTTCCATCGTTGCATTTGTCTGCATTTAAAACAGTGAGTTCTCACACAGAGGGCCAGAGTTATTGAGACACTTACATAAAATACCACAAAAGAACTCAATTCTGCTTTGTTGCTGTTAGAGATGTCATAACCTGCAGAGGTAGTTTAATATACTGGCCCAGATCTTTAGAGTTTCCCTCAAGTGTCTTTTGATCCTATTCACAACTTTTTTTGGTGTTTGTTGCATCTCTTGTATGTGAGCATGCTTCTAAATATAATTCTTATACCTAGGAAAGGTGCCCATTCTGTAGTATTCATGCATGCTGCTGACTCTGATGGGAAGCCTTCGCTGTATGCAGACATGATTGGCACATGTAGCCAGTTGGCCTTCAATTTGACCTTGTTTGCATGTTCACATTAAATGGCACATTGTAGAGACCTTGTGATCATTACCAATCAGAGTAACCCCCTTGGGGTGTGTTAGCATGTCTGGATCCGTCTACCCCCATCCTTCCTGACGCCTGTCTGACATTAAGCCCCAGACTGAACCACCTCACACCCCCATCCCCAAGGACCGTAAATCAGAATTTCTCAATCTGGTGTCAGAATTTTCAAATTTAATTTGATTTGTGCAATTTAATGTGTCATTCCACAACATTTTTTACTTCAAACAATTTAATTAATAATCAAGCTTAATATTTGCTGTAAGACTTTAATGTTGCTTTGTTGTAACAAAGCAATTTCCCATGTCTGGGATAAATAAAGTACTTCTAATCTATTTTACCAGCAATTCTGGTTGGGATGGTCCTCGGGGTGGGCAAAAATGGTCCCTTAGGTTATGCTTCCTCCCTAATACTGCCAAGTGTGTGTGCGGGTGGGTGGGTTTTATGTGCGGTTGTGTGCGTACATATGTGTATCAGTTTTGCTTTGTTTTTAACATGTAAAGCACTTTGAGCTTTATTTTTTGCATAAAATTTTTGATTTGATACTGATATTGTTCTAATATGACACGTTTTCACGTTGACCAGCAGGGGGCGCCCTAACATTGCGTGAACAGAGGAAATCAACCCAGCGCAAAGTTTATCGTTTATCGACGCTCAAAACTCTGTCCTCTGAAACTGACTAAAACTTGTGTTGCTAATGGATCATTCTTTAGTGATACAAGTGCAACAATACAAAGCTGTATTTTACACCAACATGCCCAGCTCCTCCATTGTTCTCCATTTTTGTATAGAGAGGAGAATATAAGACCTTGCATCATTACCTGAGAGGATAATTGGTCTAACCTATGTGAATGCATAGTTTGTTATTTTGAGCTGAATGGAACAAAATATACATTCGAAAACACATTATGTACTGTAGCTCTAGTCAAAAAACAATTCTGGTAAATGTGTGCTGATGTTTTCTAGACAGAAAGCAGACTTATACATGGTCATGCATTATGTGGAATGTTTGATGGAAAGAGGACTGCAAGTAGTATCAAAAACTCCTGACCTACCCAAAGTTTTCACACATCTGCACCCTTTGCAGTGATTCGTCTAAAAAAGAGAAACATTCAAAGACTTACGAGTTTCTAAGTGAAAAATGGTCGTTTGAGGTCAGAGAGGACTGGCCGGTGTGCAGAAATATGTGGGAATACTAAAAAAAAAAAAGGGCGGGGGGGGGGAAATGGGATTCATATAATACAAAACCCGCCATTAAAGCGAAACCTTTTCCAGAGACCTTGACGTTTCAGGGGGTGCAGACCTCGGCCCATGCTAACGTTACCTGATCGAAGAAAAAAAGTGGATTAGCAGTGGACTAATCAAAATTTTGGAGGCAACGCGGTCCTTCGCCAACTCTCTGAAAAGGTTTTTGCATTTGCTATCCATGAAACGTGAATGCATGTCCACTCAGTGTTCTCCAGCTCCAGAGTGTGCAGGTTTATTCTGACACTACGAACCATAACTTCATTATACTGAAGTCAAAGGTTCGACTTTGAAAATTGTAATGAATTTATTTCATCTAAAATCAGATGATAGGTTCAGAAGGTTTTTCCATGAACATGAGCCGGGGTGTAGCATCGTTCTCCTGTTTTCATCTCAGAAAACAGAAAGCAAACCACTGCGCGTCGATTTATTCGAGTAAACGTGGACAAATAGAAGTGAGATATTGGGAATAACAACCCAAAGTACCCAGCTGTACCTCCAGTGGAGCACAAGAGTCTCTGCATTCAAAGCAAACTCAACCGGGGGTCGCACGTTTCCAATAAAGGCCAAGAGAGAAAGCAAAATCTTTGCGTCCTCCGTTGGACCTTTGTTTACCGAAGCTGATGAAACATCCTTAAGTTTTTAAGCAGCTGTTCAGCTCAGCGGTGAGTCGGACCTGAACGGACTTTGGCATCTGGCCCGACTGTGGAAACCCATCGCAGCACCAAATGTGGACGGCCTCTCGGAATCCATTAAAAGCGTCCTTTAATCAAATCAGCGCTTCTTTGCGGAATACATCGTGCATCACGACCCTTCTTTGCAGAGACGTTACATCGAGTGACCTTTAATTCTCGTCAAATGCCTCCCCTGCCTGGCTGGTGCTGGACTGAATGAGGACAATTATGAAAACCACCTCTGTTCAGCAGCTTTGTGCCGCTGCTCCAGACCCGTGAGTGAGCCTGGGAGTAATTCAAAGAGATGTCTCCCCTTTTTTTTTTTTGTTTTTTTTGTTTGGGTTTTTTTCGTGAGGCCTGCACGTCGCGCAGGTTTTGGCCCGTGAGGCAGTGGTGGGGCGCAGGTTTCTGACAGCCTGTTGTTTACCGGGCGGGTACCACACACAGATACCAAGCAGGAGCGCCAACGCCTTGACGACTTTTCCATAATTAGATGAAGCCCGGCGCTCAGCGCGGGGATTCTCGCGCTGAAATCCAACATGACACGTGTGATGGCGACCCAGAGTCGTGTTTAATTAAATTTTCTTGCAACGCGGGGCGTGCAGACATCGTTCCCTGGAGCTTTCATCAGGGAAGAAAAACATCCAAAATGGGCCACACTGTGTTGGGTCTTTTTGTGTGTGTGTGTGTGTGTCTGTGTACGTGTGTGTAACCATCCTTTTTCTTTCTTACTGAAATCCAATATTGTTCGTTTCCAGCAAAGGGCGGCAAAATTTGCCATGTTTAGTCCCGTTTAGTCAAGCTTGGCAGCACGTTGCCCGTAGCCGTTGAGCATTTCTTTGCCGCCTTTTCCATGACGGCACATGCTAGTCAGTCTTGTGCTTATTCTTCTGCTGTGCGCTCCAGATGGATCAACACATGGTGAAAGTATTACAACAAGACATTTGCATGTGACCCAAATCGGTCATATCTGCTCCACCGTGCGAACGAATCATTCCCAAAGACATTTTTAAATCGCAAAATGCGTACAAGAATTGCACCTAATATTTTCAGAATTCAAGGTTGTAATGGATGTAAAAAGTTGCAGGGTTTATTCATTTTTTATTATTATTTTTATTTATTTTACGGCAGCCACCTGTACGCGTGCGTTCATCCTCCTTGTTTCATGTCCGATAGTTTTGACAATTTCCGCCTGTGTGAATAGAATCACGTCCTAAACAAACATCTTTGACTAACAATAGTAAACCCTTAATGAAACACATGAACTGCAGGTAGGAGAGCGTAAACACTGCGCTGCTGTCTGCTCTCGCATTAGTATGCATGTGTTTTTTAGATATGAACATGCATGCGTTTGCCACAATAGCCTCCGCCATTGTTCTCTCTGTCTTCATTAAGTCCGTAATTGTTTGCTGCCAGTGATTTACTGCCAAGTTTTGTAAGCATCAAAGCCTTCTGTCATGTTTTTTTTTTTTTTTTTGTAAAACATCATCCATTAAGTTAACATGCATATTAGATCTTGAGCTAAATAAGTTGCCTAATTAATGGTGAGACGCAGCAACAAGCTTCTGGTTGTTATGGCTGTTGGATGGCGTGTGTGTGTGTTTGTTTGTGTGTGTGTTGTTGCTGATTGTACAGGGGGGACAGCGGAGTGTATGTGATGTTAATGCTGGCTCCAGTGCTCTCCTTGCCCATTAATAAGCGGGCTGTCTTTCATGTAGCCATGATGAGCGAGGTGGCCTTTTTCTTGCATCAGTTGCGGCATGTAAATCCGCCTGCTGTGTTATCTCTTCAGGCGCTCAAGGGCCCACCTGAGTTCATCCACCTGACAGATTAAAGAGCATATAGAGCCGTGTGTGTGTGTGTGTCACATGTCCCCCTGCACCTTGCTACCGCTTACTGGGCAGATTTGAAACAGTGAAAATGCACAGATGCTAAAACTAAGAGGATGCTAATAAAAATAACAAATACAGCCTTTTTAGTTGCTTTTATTACTTTTTGTGGACATATTTGGTTAGCTTCAGCAAAAAAAAAAAAAACTATTTGGGTTTGTGGCTTGAACATGGACTGACAGAAAATATAGGATTATTGTGACACTGGTGAGAAATATAGGATTATTGTGACGCTGGTGCATCTCTGCACCAGGCTGCTCCATCCGGCCCACCCAGTTTGCTGACATTGGGTGCGTCAATGCCAACTCAAGTTGTCGAGGTTGTCTGTGCTGCAACGTTATGTCTTTGGGCTGAACAAACCGTCAGGAACAACCTTGTGTATAAAATGTGGTCATCAATCGCACTGGAAAAATGACCTTTTCCAAACGGTACCTGAAAATATCAAACCAAAAGTGTGTCAGAAAACAGTCATGATACTATTCAGGGAATTTGCAAATATCTCCTACTTTGCAGGTCCTTCGTTTTCCCCTGTTTTTTGCTGTTCAAGCGGTCGTGTGTCGTGCGCAGAGCTCTCCCTGGATCACTTTTTTTTTTTTGTGCTGGTTACCGAGTGTCTCACAGGCACCTCACAAGGCTCTTGACCTTGAACCCAAATTTCCATTCAAACTCCAACAGAACGTGGGTTCATTTTGCTTCATTAAAAAGGAAACAAAAAAAAACAAGATAAAAAAAAAAATTGGGAGCTGAACGTGTCAATCAATGAGAAAACCACTGCTGGCCGAATAAAGCTCAACGTGTGTGTGTGTGTGTGTGTGTGTGTGTGCGTGTGTGTGTGTGTGTGTGTGTGTGTGTACCTGTTTTGGTAATATCACCACAAACGTGCACACGTTTCCCTCGGCTGGACGGCTTATTATTTATTGTGTGCGAACACAATGGCCCGAAGGCCAGGCTATACTAGCCAAACATCCCCAGGTACAATACCTGTAAACAGCCAACAAAGCTAATTGAAAACGCAGCCTAGCGTCAGGATGTGGTCTCACAATGAGGGTAAAGGTCATGAATAAGGAGGTGGGCTTGGCAGCAAAGAGAAGCTTTGTGTGCTGCTGAATGGTGGGAGCTCCACATGAAAGGTGGCAGTGGGGAAAAAATCGTGTTTAAACCCCAAACACTTTATTTACATTTCAAAAAGAACATATATGCCTGAAAAGCAAAGGGGATATAAGCTAACAGGATAAGATTTGCAAGCCTTTACACAGTTGAACATCGCCTCACCGCAGCTAACGTTGATTAGTACCCATGTGTCCCGCGCATTAGCCTCTAGGCATACCTATCACGGAGATAATCGTCCTGTAGGCTCCAGATGGTGCCTCTGCATTGTCTAAATGACATAAATGAGTGTAAAAATATCCTTCATATAGGTCAGGAAAAATAGGACCTCTGGTTTACTCACACTTGGCTGCATGTGGGCTAAGTAACATTAATCCGATTTGATAAAAGACTAGTCGCCACACGAGTATTACCCGATGCCTTCGCCGCTGTGCACCCACCACAGTTTCAATAGTTCCCTGTCAACATGCTGGCCTTCACGACACCGAGCGCTGACGTTCCGGGACTCATTGTAGGAGGGTCTCGCAAACCGGCTCCGATTTCTGCCCCGCAGTAGAGGACTTTATCCGCTTCTTCCTCTCTGTCTCCATCCAGCTTTTTCCACCCGACCCAATACATGCTTTGCTTCCACTGATGTGTCGGTGTTTGTATACAGAGACTGTTTATCTGTCTGTCTGTCTGTCTGTCTGTCTTTGTACCAAACTCATCTCTTTTGAGTTGCATGGCCTTTGACCCGTGTCCATGAATGTGCACTTTCATCAGGACACTTTCTGGAACCCTGAGTCTTCTGTTGCCTTGGAGCGTTTCTACAGATGTAGAGAAGAAAGTCTGCTCTGCATATACTAGATCCAACTCACGCTGTCAATCCAGACTGAGTCTGTTCTATTTTAGAAAATAACCAGTTGTTATTGATCATTTTTTGGCTTTTACAAACAAGGACCAAACCAAGGTGAGAATGAACTATCAAGCATGCCGCAGTGTGCTGGACTAAGTTGGTGTGAGTGGTCTCCGAGACGGGCCTGGACGTGATCAGATCCGAGTTTCGCTAATCCACTAGGCTGGTTGGTGCGGGTTGGAACTCTGGTGTCCCATTAAGTTTGGCCTGGAGGATCATAAGTCTGGGCCAGCTTTGGGTGATGTGATCGGACGGGTGACGGTGCAGAGATACTCCGATGAGCACCAGATAAAGAGAAACGCTCTTGGATTTCAGCCGAGACACAGTTTTGTCTATGCAGAGGATGAACCTTAATTACACAAGTAATGTAATGATGGAGGATATATTATTCTTTTTTTCTTCACTTACCACAGCATAAATATCCACCCAGAATACAAAGACAATCATGATCAGACTAGAGGCTTTAGTTCAAATAGCTCCAATTCTAGAATTTTTTTTGTTTAATATGATTGTTTCTATTAATTTTGCACAATTTGGACATTTCAAGTGTTTCACTGGCCGGAGAACAAAGGACAGTGATACTATAATTGATGTTTTGTTGTCCCTGCAGTTTTAGTGAGATTTACAGGTGTATGTTAATTTAGGAAACAGCTGAGTAATTTTCTGCAGGCCACATTACTTAAACTAATCCTATCAAATCATACGTCATGCTGTTGCTGCTCATAAAACCAATTTTTTTATGGGACATGACACTTGAAGTGGGCCCTGGATTTTAACTAAGCAGGAAGACTGGATTAAAGGGAAGGAATTCATTAGGATTGAAGTATAATTACTAATAAACTAATTTATTTATATTAATTTGCAAGTATGGTTCATTAGACAACACGTGGTAGTAAGGTGTTAATGTAAAAACAAAACAGTTTGACCCAGACACACGGTAAGGACTGGAGCAGTCAGTTATTTGTGTTTCATTTCCAGTTTTCAATCAGTAATTATCCATCACTAAAACACGTGACTGTCGCTGTAATAATGTTGCACTTCTTCATTAAAGTTGTTTACATCTGTTTGAATGTTAAAGTTTGAGAAGTTTACTTTTGAGTGTACATGGAAAAAAAACCCTCTGTCTGCTTTAATTTGGTTGTGTATCTTTGTGTTCCTGACACTTTGCTTTGTGCCACCTATTGTGGATCTGTGTGTGTCTTGTCAGCGTTAGTCATTATCTTTTACAATACGATGTAATTTTTTTCCTTTAAATGGAAAAGCTATCAAAAGGGCTCAGGGGGCGGAACAGGGAGAGAATGTAAAGAGAATCTTGATTAAACTAACAGGAATTGTGGAGACAAAAATTTGATTTCAGCCGAGCTTTCGACTGTTTGCGTGGAACAGAGCTCACTGTTCACCTGCAAACCACACACATACAAAAACGTGTCTCTCGCTACACAGAAATAACACATTTTTCTGTGTTTTCCAGTTGTGTTGGGAGACAAAAGGCCAGAACCTGCCTTGACAGGAGCGCCGTGATGCGCTCTGTTCCAAACATAACAGCTTTCGTATGGCTCAGAGGTTATCGAAAGGATGAACGTTAAACGCTCCACTTCCCCGCAGTAACAAGCAGCGTTGGCTCGTCCCGGACGAGCCGAGGATCCGAACTAATGCCTGCTTAAGTGAAGGCGGCGCATTAATTCCTGCTGGTGATTTTGAACGTCGGAGTTTATCTCGCCGGTGTGCTCATTTTTCTGTTCGTCAGTCTAGTCACTGTCGCCTTCACGGAAGTATGAAGGGGCGGGGGAACCTTCGGCCAAGGAAAGGTTCCAATCAGCATCAAGCGTGTCTCAGAGGCCATTAACATCCCAAATCATTCTTCTTCCCAAATATTGAGCTCCACCATTATTGAAGTTCTGTCCTCTGAAAACCTTGATGAATACCTTTGTCCCAAGACCACAGCATGGCCTCCTCCTGGGTTTTAATTCACAGGTGGTGAATTAACAAGGCCAGTGCCATTTGTTGCAAGTTCCTTTACGGAACAATGACAGATTTTATTTGCCCTCCAGTTTTTAAAGTACTGCAAGCAACCTTCAAAAGGAGTGATTTTTTTAGAGGTCACTTGCAGAGGTTCCATTTCCATTTGCATTATTGGTGTCAGTGCTTTAAGTTTTGTTTTTTTTTTAGCTTAGTTTAGTTAAGTCTCACAAAAGTCCACATTAAATTGAACCTTCCACTAGTTTACATTTAGAAGCGTGCGAGGAAAAGAAAATGAATAAACCTTAAACGATAACAATGAAATTGCAGACAGCTACAGGTTAGAATTTACAAACACTCGTGACTCATACAAGATGTGTTTAAAACTTGTTTGAAGGATAAATCAGGGCATTAATGTAGCTTTAGCTGTTTTTTTTCAATACAGACATTCACAGAATAGCCTTTAAATGCTGATCTCCTGCAGCTTAAGTCAGATATGGAGATTCACAGGTGCCTGCAAATGATCGTCGTCGGCAGCTTAAAAGCATTTCAGTCTTCATCCAGTTGCACCGATTGCATAAATGCTGCAGAACAGAAGAGAGGACAACCAGATCAATCATGTGGCAGGAGTTAAGCCCGAACTGGTCAAATGTAGTTTGGGGGTATGATTTATATATAACCAAACACATTCATTTGCAGGGGTTTGTTATCAGCTGTTGGGTAAAAAGGTTGCAGGTTTTATTTTCAGTGGAAATTCTGTTAGCGTATAGATGGCTGACACAGAAGGCTCATCAGCGCATCACTGTCGCATGTACAGAACGTCTGAAGAGCCAATTAGAGTGATGAGACGCAGGTTGTAAAGCTGGTCAGAGTTACTTCACATCATGAAGGTTTGAAATTCCTGCGAGGTAAAAAGGAAAACCGGAGAACCAATTATCATAACAAGAGCACTTCCTCAAGAAAGCCGTGGAAATAATGACGGAAAGGCATCCCGTGGCTTTATTCCACATGATTTGGCTGGTTTGCTGAGGTCAAGATGTTCAAAAACAGCACTTATAACCTCAGGGGCGATTGTTAATTCATAATAAAAAGAGAGGAGAGGCAGAGGGGAAGAGGAATGCAAAGCAAAGCAAAGCAGTGGTTTTAAGATGTTTCCTTGGACATGCATTTGAATCCAGTCCAATGCGCTTTTGCACAGTGCGGTGTGCATGTCTGAAATCGCAACCCAGTCCCCCCCTCCAGGTTCGAGAGCTGCACTGGCCTCTCAAAGAGCCCAGGGCAAAGCATTCAGAGACAGGCGAGCGGCATATTAGACACATATGGTGCCGAAACAGATTTACGAAATAAGCTGTCATCAAATAATCAAATCATTTATGTTTCAGAGAGCAATAACGGAGGTATGTGAGCAGGGACATCCAGGACCTTTCTTACTAGGCCTTCTGTGTGTGTGTGTGTGTGTGTGTGTGCGTGTGTGTGGTCACAAAGCTCAGTAACATACACAAACAAGAGATAATTACAAGAGAGCTCATTCCGATAATGATGCTGATTGGTTGGTTAATATCAGAATTAGATCAGTTTCTAGGAGAGCGGTTGAGACAGATGTGTGTGTCTTTTTTGCTGCTGCTGAATTGGAATGTATGTAATTTTTATGGCATGTGGTCTCCGTTGTCCTGCTGTAGTAGCTTATGTTACAACAGAGCTGCATCTTTATATCAAATAGATAGCATAGATAGATAGATTTTTGCAGTGTCCTGTATCGATAAAGCAAACTGGCATTAGCCTACTGCTCATTTAGCAACATTTCTGGAAGCTTTAATGTGGTCTAAGCGCTTAGAAATAGGGATTCCTTCTGTTTTCAGAAAGAAAAGACACTCTACAAGCCTTCATCTTTCTTCAAGTCAGATTTAGTCCAACGCTTTTCTTGCTGATAAGACAGCCGCTGATCAATTCCCACTGATCCAGATAGGCGCTTAAATTAATTACAGAGAGCTTTAGCCAAGCAGTGGCCGGATATGATGCACACTATGCAAGCACTAGAAAAGACAAGCCGATGCTTCCTGTGCCCTGTCTGCACGCATCGCATCAACGTCAGCCGATCGCAGAGTTCTCGCTGGAGAACAAACAAGCCGGCGCAGAGGGAAAAGGGGGGAAAGAACATGCACCACTCCGCCCACCAAACCTCAGGCTCTGCTTTTTTAAACCCGCGCCTTGCGCTCGCCTGCTGCCCCTCCACCCCTCCTCCGACTCATCCACCCTCCGCCTGCAACCCTAGGCCACGAGTCCAGGCTGTGCGTGACAGCTCACCACATTCCCTGCCACAAATGTTTTCCCAAAGCATCCACTGCCGTGACCCTATCAGCAGATTAAAAAAAAAAAACAAAACCTCCACACAAACCCCTGACGGAGTGAGCGTCTCACTTTTGCGAATGTGTCAACAATTTCTGGCTGGCTGGCCAGACACGGAGGCCTGGCAATGTCTGCGCTGCGTCTCTCTGCGTGTGCCCGCACTTGCTTTTATATATGTTTGAATATATTTACGTCTTTTGTGCCTTTTTTCCTCCCCTGTCATTTCCATGTAAGCAGAGGGGGGAAAAAAAGGTTCATGTCATTCTTCCACAACTTAATCAGGAGCTACACACAGGAGGGCTGCTGCAGCATGGACCTCCCTGATCATGTTAATGAGGTCCCCTGGCTATGCAGTCATTGAAGTATAATTGACTTGTTCGTCTCTTATCTGCCTAATAGACACTCTGACCCAGAGCACGTTTATTTCGCTATGAGATATGTCAAGAAGGATTGGAAGTTTCCTCAGTGTGCCTATTAAAACTGAAGGCATGCCACCCTGTCTTCAGCCAGTAAGGGCTGCCATTGGTTCCCCGCCTCATTATGCAGATGCCAAATGTAAATAAATGATGTGCGGCCTACTGCTGCCTGCACCCTTCTTGGCCCCTCTTTCTAAAGTGTGGCCTTCTGTAAAGGAGGACAGGAAGGAGGGACAGAGACTAGGAAGCACCATGATGATTCGCTCCTCCGGAGGATGTAAATAATGTATAGGTAGTAATTATCCCAAGACGTGTCCCCGGCTTGAAGACCTGGTGAAGCGCGCTGATGTTGTTATAGCCACGTATGTCTCCTGGCTCTCAGGACCCATCAGAATCAAACAGCAGCTCGAGTAAAGAAAGCGTGTGGAGGAAACACGAGGCAGGAGGCGCCAGGCGCGGCTAAACCAGTGGCTGCAGTCACACTGAAGGCAAACATCTGTGCACATCACCCCCGCGCGTCCACAGTGTCTGCTCATGCAGCGCCTCAACAGTTGCTAACCTGAATTCGCTCCACAAGTTCTTCATAATAAACTTTTATTTGAGGGATTTTTCATATTTACAAGGAGGAAAAAAAAACTATTTAAAATTAAAAATTATATATTTTTTCCATTTTGTTTTATGTCAAGATTTTGAACTTTTTTTTTCAGAGCATCTATGCACTCAGTCCGTTAAAGAAGACTCACCTATGCAATTCAAAACACTGCTTTTATAAAAAGAGCAAAGATTAAATCACAGTCAGAAAAGAGACAAAAGCAGATGAATGCTATTACTTTTCCAGACAGCCCATGACACCTAAAATCTACTCTTTACTATTTTAAAAGCTGTGTCTTTCTGAACCATATGTGCATATATGTAGTCTGGAATTTCGAAAAAATCTGTAGGGAAGCTCCATGTGATTCTGGACTACAATAAGGGCATGGCTGTCGTCCGCCCTTCATATTTGTGAGGCCAGTGCAGATCCTTCTGTCATTTCCCCTTATTTAGTATGCTCTAATGAGATGACTGTGGCTGCCTTGTGTGCCCCCTGAAATGTTTTATTTTCTGATCAGCTCCTGTGTGATCGCGGCACTGGCTGTGCCTTCATTCGGAGACATCATTATAGTAATTACCACAAGCTCTAGTAGTTGCAGGCAAATAATTCTGCTAGGTTCTTTCTTTCCCCCCTCCTTCCCCTTTTCTGCAGCTCTACAGATGAGGGGAAATTACATTTTTCACCAAGCCTCTCTGTCGTCTGTATTGTGACAGCGGTCATACTTCATCACATAGCCCCTCTCTCAGCTACAAATACGCCACAATCGGAGTAATGGTGAAAAAAAGAGGGGGGAAAAGCTTCAGAGCAGAGGAAACGGTCTATTTACTGAACAGTCTCGCACCACCTTTAGCTTGTGAATAGAAAAATAGTAGTTACCTTTCATTTCCATTCAGCTGAGAAGTGGTTCAAAGATCACTGTAAATGAATAAATCTCGATCGAGAGATTAATTCAGCTTTTGTAGCGTTTAGCTTGACAATAATGCTTCTGACTGAATCCATCAGCATGAAATCAGCTTCCTTAGGTGACATTATGTCTCTTAATGTGCTCTTTAAGCGAGCACCAATCTTTTCCTGATAAAGAAAATATAGCATTCAGACCTTCACAGAACACTGACTGTAGAGGAAGCAATTTAAAAACTTTTTAGTCTGGAACCAAATTAAAAGCATTTACAAAAGCCCTAAATTACCTAAGTAAAAGCTTAGTAACTTTTATCCTATCATTTAGCATGGATAACTCTAAAATGTTTGTTAGAGTATGGAAAATGCTTTTTGTCACCGCAAACACTAGCTTGTGTGCAACGCTTATAAAAAGCCATTTTCATTTTGTTCAAACCAGTGTTCTAATTCAGATCAGAGTAATTAAGAGAGATGCAATTAATGCAAAATAGATGAGGAAGAACTGGTGAAGAGAGAGACGTAAAGAAAACCCCAAACAATAAAGGGACAAAATGACTGAAAAACACATTGCAGGTCTGAATATCAGCATCCCCACTTCACTCCCACTTGCATGATGTCTAGAGCATAAAATATACAAATTGGGACTCTATCTCCTCAGACGGTCAGGATGAGAGTTTGTTTGTTAAACCTGACTGTAATTTTGGCGTGCACGCTGGATAAAAAATGCAGTCTGTAATTAGATATTCCAGCCAAGGCCAAGCTGGTCAATGTCTAAAGCTTCTGTGCTAATTAGCACAAATTGAACAATTTGTTTCTCCTTTCAAACCTCCAATCATCCTCCATTTAAACAGTAATTTATATTCACGACAAGTAACGCAGCTCTTCGTGAGCAAGATCAGAATTACAGCGCTGATAATTACCACTGCCACAGGGGTTAAACATACATCTGATCTGCATTTTCCTTAAAAAGTTCTTAAAAGTTATTTGATGTATTTTTTCAATATGTAGAAATATGCACTAAACACAGTGTTTGTATCTTAATGTAAGACACAAGCGGACCCTAACCCTTGATATGTGGTATAATTTAATTATTATTGTAATACAAAAATATTGGCAATCGTGGACAAAATTAGCTTGAAATGGGCTGAAGTTTGTGACCTTTGACCTTCATTTGCTCACCACCGAGTGTTTCCACTGGTGCTGGCGTGGTGTGTTCTCCGCTGCCAAACCCTCAAACCAAAGAGCATGTTTGTTTCTTTTTGTGCATCTGTGTGAGGGTGTTTTCATTTGTGTATGAATGGATTATGACTGTGGGGGTGCACGTGTCCTTCAGCGTACGTGTGCGTGTTTGTGCCTACGTGTGAGTGGCAGCGCGTGTTGAACATGTGCTGGCGTTCTCAGAGGAACAGCAGGGCTCTAATAAGGACTAGTCCTAGATGGCAGCTGGTAAACTCCATCCTCAGAAAAGGTGTCCTTTATTCCTGCACAAAGGAATGCAAATTAGTCCCAATGCCGAGTGGACACTGAGAACAGATCCACATGGCACACACACTCACTTTATTCTGAAACACTCATTGGGAGTTCCACTATGATGCAAGTTTCTAAAAGAAAAACAAGCACAACTAATGAGGCCCACCCGCACGGCCTTGATGCGTGCGTTCATTGATGTGCGTTTTTCTTCAAAAAGTTAAGTCACGCAGCTCGTAGACCTATCCCAGCACGGTTAGACTTGAAAAACCAGCTTTCCACTGCAGTAGTCACAAATTGGAGAATTACTCATTTGGTAATTTTTTTTTTTAAAGTGAGTCCTTTAGATTCTTTTCAACCTCAGTTTCATGAATTGACAAAATCCAAATTCCTCGAAACAATATTCACCAGTTAAGTACCACAGAAATAGATGTATTCTTTTTTAATCAAATACCTTGTACCAGAAATAACCAGCAGGTTCCTCCGACTGATACAGAAATAGGCATGCTATGGTCCAAGCAAGAATTTTCTGTAATTTGGATCTAAAGGAAAGAGATATCAGTCTTAGGGTGTTAGGGGGACAATAAAGGAAGCCCGTGATTGGGATGGGGAGCATGGTGCTGTATAGAATTGGTTTTGGTACCCTGAGAAGAGCGTGAATAGATGCCCTGTCAGAAGCAGCAGTGAATATGATCCAATCTGAGGACAGTCATACATCAAAGGGGGCCAGCTGTTTCCTCAAACCAAAGGGGCTGGAGGAGAAGAAGAAGTGGGGCTGAAAAGGGAGATTGAGATGACACGTCGGATCTCCAGGAGTGTCACTTTGTGTAATAGGTGAGTGGTGGGTATTCATCCGCCGAGAGGGGGAGAGTAAGAGAATACTCTCCGTGGACTTCAATGAGACTTCAGTAATTACTTATTACTGCACATATGGATAAGATGGCTGAAGAGAGGACTTGAGGCGTGAACGGCTCTTCCTCCATCTGAAAACTACCTCCAGGGTGACTTCAAGAACATCCCTCTAATGCTCCAAGACAAAAGTCTCATTACAGGTAATTATGGACCGCCTATACTCACCCTTTCGCCACAACAGCCACCGCCACCTCCCTTTTTTTTTTTTTTCTTGCAGAAAACCCTCCGCTTCACCCTCGCTACTTTTATCCTCTCATTCAACAGGAGGATCATCCTGCAGAGGGATCGGGGGCAAGGGAGGGGGGTAGGGGATATGGCTATTACCTGGGCGCAGACAGTGATCATGGCCTCTGACGCTTTACTGCACTTCCATTCATGTGGAGTGGCTCACTTGTGGGTAGCAATTACCTACCAAATGATCCAAACTGAGCCCTGTGATGAAGTGGCTGCACTGAGTGAATATAGCTGCACCACGCTTCTTTGCTTGTGTCGACAACATTGTCCTATATGCTGTAAAATGGCGTGGAGCGGATGAGTGCACTGGCTCTGTGTTGTCAAGGTAGTTCTCTTTGCACCCTCATTTAGCCTATCTTGGGCATAGATATTAAGCAATAAATATAAGCAACCAAAAAGAATAATGGCGTGCTGTTGCAGTGAAGACAAAAGCATATGGATCCAAGCCCGGCCCGGCCCGTGCATGCCCTGCTCCCATCGCACCACGAGTCCGCCAGTGTGGAGCTGGTGCAACAGGCAGGCCTGTCATCCACAGATCAGAGGCAACAATGCTGCCTTCCTCAGGCTGCCTTTGAATATGTCACTGTGGGAACAGCATAATCAACCCCGTGTCACCACCAGCTGCTCCGTCCAGACCGCATTGGAATAAAGAGGAGGTGGATGAGATGAGTGGCCTACGATCGGCTCACCTCACCGAAAGGAAGATGATAGTGTTGTGGGTTATTTGGCCTGGTATTAACAGCGCGCTCCATCTGAGCCCGCTGGTGAATGAGGTTCCGCAAAGCACGACCTGAGGTAGCGACTGAAGTGAGGGAGAGGAGAGCCATGAAAATCCTCTTTATTGTGTTCAGGTACAATCTTTTAATTTCCGATTCCAAGTTTGCTCCACTTATACTGTCCTTTACATATTTTCTAACATATTTATATAAATGCGCATTAACATTTTGTCAATACTTGTAGTTATCACAGCAATGACTCAAGACGTCCTTGGACTTGAAGAAGAGATGCGATCTTATTTACGTATCTCTTATGACTCTGATGAGAAGCCTTGTGACCAGCTTTCATATTTAGGATTTAAAACATGTTCCTTGAAAATTAGAGCCAATATAAATAAAGGATTTCTAATATCCAGGGGGCAAGGGAAGGGGGTAGGGGATATAGCTATTACCTACTGTCACAGACACATTTGAAGCATTTCAAGGCAAATCTCCAAAAGTCAAAAATGTACTGAAGCCACCTGGGGATAAATACTGGGGCCCGGGCTGAAATCGCCCACCCCCATTTCCCATAGGAAGTAAATTGCATTAAATATAGGTTGCGCGGTGCATATAACGCTCCCTATTCATCCTCCCTGAAGTGGCCTCTCACTAGCCAGCATCTCCTCTCATCTTTAATACTTGTGAATTATACAAAATGATGTGTTCAGCATTGATTTTTATCAGTGCAATGTAGTTGCTAGTCATCCCATTATAACATGTCTGTTAGTACAATAGCCAAATATGGCACTAATAAAAGAAGGCTTTCTTTGCTCTGTCAAAGGTAGCCTGTCTTCCAAATTACTTCTTCAGAAGTTAAAAGGCCCACTGCCTAATCAGTCTATTATACCAGACTAATAGATGACCAGTAATTGCAACTAATAACTTATTACTCATCTACACAAATATTCTAATAGCTTGTATTTAGAAGCCATTTTTTTCAATGAACATAGTATGAAGGTGAGGGTTCTATTCACAAGGCAGACAAACAACAACACAAAGAAATATTCCCACAAAGGAAGCTGAGAAAGCAACCTGTAGCATGTTTTTTCTTCTCTTAGCTGGAATAATATCTAACCTTATTCATGTGGATGTGAAACCACAGCTTCATCTCCAGAGCTGTCTGGCAGCAGGGCTTTGTTTGGTGCGAGGGCCCCTTTTTGAAAGAGAGACGGAATGGAGAATTATAGATAATGTCCTCCCTCCACTCCCCCTGCTAGCTTGTTTCGGGCTCCAGACGCAGAGCTCCATTGGGACCAAAGAAGTGGACACACTGTACGCGATTTGAGCCACAGCAACCATTATAGTCCCGACAGAACTCACAGGTGGAAATGCAATCAGTCACAGGCAGGAATCAAGGAATTACCTACATGATATTGTAAAAAGGGCCTAGGGTGCAGTGCATGGTGCTGACATTTGCTACTGTAATGTCAAGCTAACAGTTAGCCTCTAGGGTAGCAGCAACTTAGAAAGCATGGACTTGTGCAACTTTGTAACAACAAAGGTTGCATGTACAACATATCATTAAACTCCAACTGCAATATGGTTAAGAGCTGTCTTGAGAAACACCTAAATGTTTCACTCTCCTTAGTATTTAATTTATGAGCAGCTTGGTAAATGTTAAATCCTTTCTCTCTACAAAAGCAACTGTGCAACTTTATAATAGTGATATTAACACTGCATTGCAGTAGCGGTTGCATGTCTATACTGGTTAAATCGCAACAGGATGTTTAAACTATTGCATGTTTGGGAAATGCATCTGGTTTAAAGGACGTATGTGAAACACTTTCACCTGTGGTTACTCTTCGGAGGAAGCGATAACGACAGATATGTTTATTGACTGCAGTGAACCGAGGGCTGAATGGACGCACTACAATAGAGGTAGTTAAAGGGGCAGTACGCACAAAAACCCACTGGGAGTATACAGCCCCTGCTGATCAATGACCTCATCTAGAGTCAGTTTGTCTTTTAGGGGCGGCAAGACCAAAGAGCAGAGAGGCCTTTTCAGCCTCGCAGATAACAAACCAACACCAGACACCCAATAAAGGGACTTCCACTTCATTTAAAAGCAATTAATATTCTCAGCCGGCTGGCATGATCCCTTTGGTGTGGCAGGTCTGTACACGCCCCCTGCACTGTAATGGAGTTGACTGGTTAACTCTGAGTCTGTGGCCACAGTGTTGGCTGCCTGGGTGAGAGCACTGATGCACAGTGTGGGACACAGTGTTTAGTTCACTTTGAATGGACCTGTCTCACACACCAATGCACCCCAATAGAGCCTCTTCTTCATCTCTTTCTCTATACATGTCTTGCTCTTTCTACGTCTCCCTCTCTGTGTCTACGCCATCCTTTCTCTCTCCTCCATGTTCTCCCAGGAGCCGTTTAAGCTTTTGTTTCCTTTTTTCCTCCCTTTCTTTCTTTTTTTAAACTTCTCTTCTTCAGTTTGTATGCATTGGCTCTCAAAGGGAGCAAGGGTTTAAATACTAAAGTCTTTGTGATGTTTGGTAATGATTGTCCCTGGAGGATGTGAAAGGCAACCTGGAAGGAAAAAGATATTTTGTTCTTTTAAACCCACACACAAACATTGCATCGCATTTTCTTTTTAATGCAGGGAAAGCTTTGTTTTTGCATTAAAGAGAAATTGACTAGCAAAGACACTTTTAATTAATTCTTCAACAGGTAAGCACAGACAAACACTGTTGACGCTACCTTCTACCAGCTGAGAAGGTAAGAAAACCAACCCAATAGCTGAGTATTCATTCAGTCAAACAAAGAAAAGGCCTATCTGTTAGTTTGGTTAAATCTCCATGGCTAGATTTTTGGAGCAGCCTGGATGATCGACCAGATTGATAAACATATCCTCCAGCACTGGCAAATGTGGCTAGTTTTTCAATTTTCACCCCAGATTGGTGATTTCTTATCGCTTTCAGTGGCTAAAACTGCAGTTTCAAGGAAAGTTGTCAGGTCATCTTTGTCTTGGGTTGTGAACAAGTTTGCTTGTCTGTGCCTTTTCAGTCAAGAGTTGTCTTGGTGAGTCCTCCCTCTTCTCAAATAAAAGTCTCCTCGCTGATAGAAAACTTTTCACCGAGTCTCCAAGCTCCGGTCTTGTATTTGTGTGTGACTTCACACTCCCTAAGGTTAGCAGCAAAAGACCTTGTAGCTGCTGAAGGTCCTCGCACGGTGCAAGGACACCAGTTTACTACTGACCTTGGCTGTGTCATTTTAAAGGACCTTGTCCAATAAATTAGTGGAAACGACTAGTGCATTAGCGGCTGCAGTCGTTGATTGTTTAGTAGGCTGGGGGTAATGAAAAAATCAATTGACTGCATTTAACACATCTTTATTTAGAAACTGATGACAAATTACACTTTTCTAGCAAAGGCTTGGTCATCCCCATCACCATCACCTTTCTAGTGGTCAGTTATGACACAGAATAATAAATCTCAGTCACAAAATTTCAAACCCTGCAGAACACTGATATTTTAACCAGTTGGCTGTTGTATTGCATAAACTAATGTGAGCAGCCTGTCGATAGCTTGTAGAGGCCTGTGGGCTTCAATTAAATCCAACTTTAAAACCTGCCTGTTAGTCAATGTAAGCCCAACCTGCCATTTTTACTTGTTTTACTGCATTACACATCTCACCTCTGCCTCCAGAAGGCACGCTGGGCTCTTTTTTCGTTTTTTTTTTACAGTCTAATGCAATTTTGCAATGACATAAACAAATAACTCACAGAAATGTTCAGGTGAGCATTTAACTTGACTTGCTTGAACACCTTAATGCATACGTGATGTGTGGGACCAAACACAATCAGGCGGATTCGTACAGTTTTCGGCAAGCAGCGTAAATGAAAATGCACCCTCATTATTCATGACATCAAACAAGGCTGGGACCTAGAGCGGGCTCATTTGCAGCTGAATGCAGGAGGCAGTGGAGACAGCAGCCTGTTTAGCATGTGTTTGGGTAACGGAGTTGGTGAGGGATGGAGGATGAGAGGGCACCAGTGGACCACAGCTGGTGTGCCAACGGTCTCAACCTTCTACCTGCTGCTATCACATCTAGCGGACTGGGCCAGGACCAGAGACTAATATTCTATCTCTTAGTCCAGTCGGCGATGTGGACTGTACCCAAGCGTGGATTCTTTGACATGTGTTTGATTCCTAATCCATCCGAACCAAACATGTCAGATTGTTAATGTGATTTTTTTTCATGTCCACTGCTTCCACCTGTCTGCTGACTAGTCTGTCCATATTGGTGCTAGGAGTAAAAACTGCAAATTGCCATTTGTGCTTCCGAGCATAATACGCAGTGATGTCCTCAATCACCCCCATGAACAAAATCAGAATAAAACCAGTCCTCTTTTTCCATGTAGGCAGCACTGTCCATCTTTCTGATTCCAACTTTTGCTCATATCTTGTGTGTGTGTGTGTGTGTGTGTGTGTGCATGTCACCATGTGTTAGCTTGTCTCTTCACATCCCTCTCTCCTCCCTTGCCTTTTGTTTGTGTGTCTCTTCCTGCTCTGCAGCTCTGTGGAACCAGCTGTGTGTGTCTGCTGTACCTGGTTAACCTGCTCCAGGAGAGCAGGCTGCCAGCAGAAGCCCTATCACTTCACATCACCCCTGTCAGCCTTGCATCATTGCCAGGAGGACTGCTTGTCTACCTCAAAAACACACACTGGATGCACAGCTGGGTCATCCGCAACTAAAGTTGTGTTGTGTTTTGTGTGCATGATAGGCCATTTGTTCCACGTCCGTAAGGCTTTGTCCGACCAGTCACGTTTATTGAGTGTACCTGCCTCCCACTGCCTGGA